>ML661754.1:26664-59836 GCA_007570785.1 Antilocapra americana | reverse complement strand
GATATGAGTATTGCCACTCCTGCTTTCTTTTGGTCTTTATTTGCATGGAATATCTTTTTCCAGCCTTTAACTTTCAGTCTATATGTGTCCCTAGGTTTGAGGTGGGTCTCTTGTAGACAACATATATAGGGGTATTGTTTCTGTATCCAATCGGCCAATCTTTATGTTTTGGTTGGGGCATTCAACCCCTTTACATTTAAGGTAATCATTGATAAGTATTATCCCGTTGCCATTTATTTTATTGTTTTGGGTTCGAGATTATATACCCTATCCGTGTTTCCTATCTAGGAAAGATCCTTTAGCATTTGTTGGAGCACTGGTTTGGTGTTGCTGAATTCTCTCAGCTTTTGCTTGTCTGAAAAGCTTTTGACTTCTCCTTCAAATTTGATTGAGATCCTTACTGGGTACAGTAATCGGGGTTGTAGATTATTTTCTTTCATGACTTAAAGTATGTTCTACCATTCCCTTCTGGCCTGAAGTGTTTCTATTGAGAGATCAGCTGTTATCCTTATGGGATTCCCCTTTTAATATTTGCTCTTTGAGTTTGATATTTGTTAATTTGATTAATATGTGTCTTGGGGTGTTCCGCTTGGGGTTCATCCTATTTGGGACTCTCTGGGATTCTTGGACTTGAGTGATTATTTCTTTTCCCAATTTAGGGAAGTTTTCAACAATTATCTCCTCAAGAATTTTCTGATGGTCTTTCTTTTTGTCTTCTTCTTCTGGGACTCCTATGATTCCAATATTGGTGCATTTAACATTGTCCCAGAGGTCTCTGAGATTGTCCTCATTCCTTTTAATTCTTTTTTCATTTTTCCTTTCTGATTCGTTTATTTCTGCCATTCTGCCATTCACTTATCCTGTCTTCTATCTCTGTTATTCTACTGTTAATTCCCTGCAGGGTGTTCTTGTTCTCATTTATTGCATTATTCATTGTATTTTGACTCTTTTTCATTTCTTCTAAGTCCTTGTTAAAGCTTACCTGCATCTTCTCGATCCTTGCCTGCAGGTTATTGAACTGCAACTCCAATTTATTTTCCAGATTTTGGATCATTTTCACTATCATTATTCGGAATTCTTTATCGGGTAGATATCCTATCTCCTCGTCTTTTGTTTGCTCTGGAGGACATTTATCCTGTTCCTTTACTTGCTAGGTATTTCTCTGCCTTTTCATCTTGTTCATCTTGCTGTGTTATCCCTTTATTATGGGGGTTCCTCACTACGGGTGGGGTTGGATGTGTGGTTTGTCAAAGTTTCCTGGTTGCGAAAGCTTGTGTGATGTCCTGGTTGTTTGATCTGGGTTTCCTCACTCTAACGAGCAATGAAGCGTCCAGTAAAGAGTTTTGAGATGTCGGTGAGCTTGGTGTGACCTTGGGCAACCTGTGTATTGAAGCTCCAGGCTATGTTCCTGTGTTGCTGGAGAATTTGCTTGGTATATCTTACTCTGGAGCTTGTTGGCCCTTGTGGGGTGCTTGGTTTCAGATTAGGTATGGAGGCATTTGATGAGCTCCTATTGATTAATTAACTCCTGGATCCAGGAGTTCTCTGGAATTCTCAGGATCTGGGCTTAGTCTCCTGTCTTCCAGTAGCCTCAGCACTCCTTCATCTATGCAGTAATGATGGTAGAACGTCTAGTTTAATGATGAGAAGCTTCTCCACAGTGAGGGACACCCAGACATGTACACAGAGTTACATGGCATGGACCAGAAGGAGAAGAGAAGAATCAGATCGTGAGAGAGTGAAGTTTCCAGTGATCACTTCCGTGTGTGCTCCCCACAGCCTGGATCCCTCGGAGATGTTCACAGAGTTATACTGAAACGAGAAGCGGGAGGAAGGAGACAGAAGTGACCAGAGAGAGAGAAGAGGGAGTCAGATGGACAGAGACAGATCCAGCCAGTGATCAGTTATCTCAGTGTTCTTCACAACTCTTAATACTCAGACAGATTCCTAGAGTTGGGTAGAGAAGATAAGGGGGAGGGGGATGATAGAGGTGACTTGGTGGGGGGAAAAAAAAAAAGGAGAGTCAAGAATGGGGAGAGAGCAGTCAAGCCAGTGATCTCACTCCCACGTAACAATGGGTACTGAAGCTTGGATTCTTAAAGATACAAAGTTGATACCAAATACTAATAAGCAAAGATTAAAAGTCTAGAGTAAAGATTGGATTCTCAAATACACTTTTACAAAAAAAAAAAAAATAACGAATAAAATAAAATAATAAATAAAACGATGACACCAAAAAATTCAATTAAAAATAAAAAAGGGAAAAAGAGGAGATATAAAAGGAAAGAAATAAAATGGAAAATAAAATAAGGGAGAGAGAGGAGATTTTAAAAAGGAAAATAAAAATAAAGAAAAAAATAAGGGATTATATGGGACTTAAAAATTCTAAAAATAAAAATTAAAAATTAAAAGATAGTATAAAAAGTTTTAAAAAATTTATAAGATGGTCTGAGTAAAATTATATTTCGGGCTTTCTCTGGTTCTGTTGCGTACAGTGAGGGGTCAGTTCATTTTTGGATAATTCCTTGGTCCGGCTTGTACTTCTCACGGCCTATAGACTCCTTTCTATGCAGTCTATGCCAACTGCAGGGATTTAATCTGTTGCTGCTGTCAGTTCCAAAGCCGTTCCCTCTGCTTATTTTAGCATCTTCTGTTTGCTGGTCTCTTCAGTGTCTATTCAGCGTTCTGGGGTTTGTCCCTGCTCCTGGCGAGTGAGCTTCCCCCCCCCCCCCTCTGCTCAGGCTCTCAGTCACCCGCCCAGCGCGGTTGGGGGCTGTGGCTTCTCCCCTCCCCCGGCCCAGCCACTCAGTTTTCTCAGCGTGCAGCCGGGTGCGCCTTTTCAGGTGTGTGGAGCGGTGATCGCTGGTGGTGTCCATCCAGAGTCCCCAGAAGTCTTGGTTAGCATCTAATTCTGCCCGCAATTTGGCAGCGGAAGCCTCGCCAGGGCCGCGTTGTACCTGCCACTCTCCGGCGGGGGCTGGGCAGGTCTGCAGCCGGCAGCCACCTAGCTCCACCCGGCCCGCAGAGCTCGCTGCCCTTTGTTCTGTGCCTGGGCCTGGCGGGGGCTCTTCCACGGGAAAGCCACCCAGCGGTCTAGTTTGCTATCTCTGGTTAGCTCCCTCAGGCTGCCCTGGGGCAAGCAGCCCTTTGTTCTATCTAGTTTGCTGTCTCTGGTTAGATCCCTCAGTCTGCCCCTGGCGTTCAGTCCCAGTCCTCTCCCAAAGCACGCAGCCCGCCCCTGCTCCCTGAGCAGTCCCTGCTGGCTAGTAGGGGATGGGGCGCTCAGGCCTCCGCTCCGCTGGGAGTTACAGTTAGAGACGCAATCTGGGGGCTTAATTATTTATCTGTTTTTACTCCCAGTTATGTTGCCCTCTGAGAGTCGCCACAGATCCGCTGGGGAGAATGTTTCCTGGTGTTCGGAAACCTCTCTTTTTTGAGACTCCCTTCCCAGGACGGATCTCCGTCCCTAACTCTTTGCCTCTCTTTTTACTTTTTTTTTTTTTTGTCCTACCTTCTTTCGTCAGCAATGGCCTGCCTTTCCAGATGCCTGATGTCCTCTGCTAGCATTCAGATGTGGTTTTATGGAGTTTGCTCGGTTTTTAAATGTTCTTTTGGTGTATTTATTGGGGAGAGAGAGGACTCCCCATCCTATTCCTCCGCCATCTTAGTTCCCCCCTGTTAATTTTTTAAATAAGCATTTGCCAGTGATGTGTTTTCTAGAAAAGAGGATAGTGGAAAAGTCAGCAGCCTTACTAAAGAACACATCAATTCTTCATTTCTTTGCTTATTAATCAGAGTTGTGCTCTAGAAATGCCCAGGGAACTGTTGAAAATATTGATGTCTGGCCTCTGTCTACAGAGGTTCTGGTTTCAGTGGTCCAGCTTGGTGGTAAAGCTTCCCAGGTGATTCTAATATGCAGCCAGGACTAAGACTATCAGTTAAGAGGAATTCGATACTTATTCTGAGAGACTGAATATACAAACAGATAGTGGCCAGATCATATATAACAAAAGAATTCTGACCCACAGCCTCTGCAATAACTGACATACAAAGATCCTGACTTAGTCAATAACTTTCAACTTCCCAATTTTTGCCCTCCCCATCCCACCCCCTGCCCCCAACACAGGACCAATCAGAAAAAGTCAAATATACTCCCCAAGCAAATCAGATAGGATGCATTGCTTCTAGCTGGCCCTCCTCTAACACTCCCTTGTTAACAACCTCCAAACAGGACAAAACTGATGTCTCCTCTTTTCTTCACTGTGAAGCTTTCCTGTTCCTCTGCTTGTGTTTGAATTTCTGACAAAAATGCAAGTGGTAGTGGCTGACTCCCTTGCTGTACCAAACTCTGAATAAATAGTCCATTTGTTCTCATTTAGGTGGTCATCATTTATATTTACAGTGCTGTTGTTTGTTACTGTAACTAGATCTCCAGGGGATCTTTCTGACCCAGGAATCAAACACAGGTCTCCTGCATTGTAGGCAGATTCTTTACCTACTGAGGGACGCCCTACTGTAACTAGTACTACATACAAAAATAATATACTTTGGCATCCCTTACAAAAAAGTGACTTGAATAACAGATTCCCACTGGGATTAGCCTAGGTAAAAACTGGAATTAATATAAGGATTCAAGAGTATCTCAGAGAATCCCAGGTCAGGGGTGCGTTGGGTCTCAGGAACCCAGGAATGAAGGCTGTTGGGAACCAGGAAATCTGTCTCTCTGTCCCTTATTCCCATTTTTCTTTCTGCATCTGCTTAATTCTTTTTCCTTGGTTCCAAATTGGGAAAGGAGTACATAAGGGTTGTATATTGTCACCTTGCTTATTTAACTTACATGCAGAGTACATCATGCTAAATGCCAGGCTGGAAGAAGCACAAGCTAGAATCAAGACTGCTGGGAGAAATATCAGTAACTTCACATATACAGATCACACCACCCTATGGCAGAAAGCAAAGAGGAACTAAAGAGCCTCTTGATGAAAGTGGAAGAGGAGAGTGACAAAGTTGGCTTAAAACTCAACATTCAGAAAGCCAAGTTCATGTCATCTGGTCCCATCACTTCATGGCAAATAGATGGGAAACAATGGAAACAGAGACTATTTTCTTGGGTTACAAAAACACTGCAGATGGTGACTGCAGTCATGAAATTAAAAGACACTTGTCCCTTTGAAGAAAAGCTATGACCAAGCTAGACAGCATATTTAAAAGCAGAGACATTACTTTGCAGACAAAGGTCCATCTAGTCAAAGCTATGTTTTTTTCCAGTGGTCATGTATGGATGTGAGAGTTGGACTATAAAGAAAGCTGAGCGCTGAAGAATTGATGCTTTTGAACTATGGGTGTTGGAGAAGACTCTTGAGAGTCCCTTGGACTGCAAGAAGATCAAATCAGTCACTTCTAAAGGAGATCAATCCTGAATATTCATTGGAAGGACTTGACCATCTGATATGAAGAACTGACCCACTGGAAAAGACCCTGGCAAAGACTGAAGGCAGGAGGAGAAGGGGCTGATAGAGGATGAAATTGTTGGACAGCATAAATTTGGCAAGCTCCAGGTGTTGGTAATAGCCAGGGAAGCCTGGCATGCTGCAGTCCATGCGGTTGTAAAGAGTAGGACATGATTGAGCGACTGAATTGAACTTATTCCCATTTTTCTTTGTGCATCTCCTTTATTCTTTCTTCTTGGTTTAGATCAGCTGTATCAAATGTTCTGGCCACCATAGCCATGGATCTCTGCCCTGAGTCTTGATATCAAAGATTTATTGAAAATTTGACACATTTGTCATTATGCAAATAACATATTTTTACTTTTTTCAACTGAAGTTCAATTAAGATTTTATTTTTAAGTTTTTTTATTATAACAAATTCAAGAAAGACTTTTTTCTTTACAATATTGTGTTGTTTTTGCCACACATTGATGTGAATCCGCCATGGGTATACATGTGTTCCCCTTTCAGAACCCCCCTCCCACCTCCCTCCCGATTCAATTAAGATTTTATTATGTGAAATCAAATAGTGGCCTATTTCTTAAACTTCTAGCTTTAAATAAGCAGCAATATTGTCAGTATGCTTTGATGTCTTTTAAACTCTAAATTGAGAAACAGGAACAAAGATATCTTAAAGTTTTGCCTTGACTGTGCAACTGCCCTTTTCAAGGTCTTGGGGACTATCTGATCTGACATAGCCCATATTTGAGGACACCTTGTGAGAGGTTCCCCGGTAGTTCTGCTGGTAAAGAATCTGCCTGCAATGCAGGAGACCCCATTCGATTCCTGGGTCAGGAAGATCCGCTGAAGAAGGGATAGGCTACTCACTCCAGTATTCTTGGGCTTCCTTGGTGGCTCAGCCGGTAAAGAATCTGCCTGAAATACAGGATGCCTGGGTTTGATCCTTGGATTTGGAAGATACCCTGGAAAAGGGAATGGCTACTCATTCCAGTATTCTAGCTTGGAGAATTCCATGGACTGTATAGTTGATGGGGTCGCAAAAAGTCAGACATAACTGAGCAAGTTTTCCTTTCACACTTTCACTTGTAAGAGACAGTCTCTCTTTTATTTGCCACTCACATCCTGCAATATTTTATGTGAGTTTTCAGTGCATCTGACTTTTCACTGTGAAGGAGCCACTAGGCCCTTAGAGCCAGAGGCCCTTGAGACCCAGTAGAGAGGGACTGAGTTTCCATTTCTCTACTGACTCATATAGGCTGAGCAAGACACAGATGTTTTTAGCCTCAATTTCTTCTTCAGTCAAATAGGAATAAGGGGGAAAACAGAGTATGTTCTGCCCACCTCATATGGAATCAAATGATAATCAAGAGAGATTCCACTGTGGGAGTCCTACAACCATTCATTGAACACCTACTGTGAGCCATGTATTAATACTCTACCAGGATACAATGATGGAGCAAACACAGACATCATTTCTTCCCAGACGAGTTTACTTGAGTCACTGGGGAAATCAGATTTTAAGTTTTGAAAGTCATACAAGGAAATGTAAACTTTAACTGTTTTTAATTTTCCAAGACAGAGGTAAATGGTGCTGTGAGAGATTGTATGAGAGAGATTTGATCTACGTTGCAGGTCAGAGAAGCCTTCCCTGCTGTTGTGATAACAGAGCTATATCATGAAGGGAAAACAGAGAGTAACAAGAGGCAGAGATGGGGAAAGCATTCCAGGCAGTGGGGACAGCAGGTACAAAGGCCCATAAAAAAGAAGACACAGAGTGTGCACTAGGCTCTGAAAGATCATATCAAAGGGCCCCTGGCATCTTGCCCTGACATCATTATGGTGAAGGGAACACACTGCATACACGGTCAGAGGGGAAATAAATGCATCTCTGTATCACGAGATGATCACAAAATCAGAAGCGTCTCATCCAGTCCTAGTACTAAAACTGAATAAAGACTTGAGCCCCTTTCTGCAGGTTGAATAAAACTTTATTTCTGACTTTTACAACTTTCATGTCATCTGAAATCTAACGATCTTTGCAGATATGACGATCACGTGAGGAATATCCTTTTTGAGCAATGAAAATAATAATGGGACTGCGTATAACTTCATGGTCAGTCAGTTCAGTCACTCAGTCATGTCTGACTCTTGCAACCTCATGGACTGCAGCATCCCAGGCCTCCCTGTCAATCACCAACTCCTGGAGCCCACTCAAGTTCCTGTCCATTGAGTCGGTGATGCCATCCGACCACCTCATCTTCTGTCATCCCCTGCTCCTTCTGCCTTCAATCTTTCCCAGCATCAGGGTCTTTTCCAAGGAATCAGTTCTTCACATCAGGTGGCCAAAGTGTTGGACTTTCAGCTTTAGCATCAATCCTTCCAATGTGTATTCAGGACTGATTTCCTTTAGGATTGAGTGGTTTGACCTCCTTGCAGTCCAAGGGACTCTCAAGAGTCTTCCCCAACACTACAGTTCAAAAGCATCAATTCTTCTGTGCTCAGCTTTCTTCATGGTCCAACTCTCACATCCATACATGACTACTGGAAAAACCATAGCTTTGATTAGATGGACCTTTGTTTGCAAAGTAATGTCTCTGCTTCTTAATATGCTGTCTAGGTTTGTCATAGTTCTTCTTCTAAGGAGCAAGTGTCTTTTAATTTCATGACTGCCGTCACCATCTGCAGTGATTTTGGAGCCCAAGAAAATAAGGTCTGTCACTGTTTCCATTGTTTCCTCATCTCTTTGCCATGAAGTGATGGGATTGAATGCCATGATCTTAGTTTTCTGAATGTTGAGTTTTAAGCCAACTTTGTCACTCTCCTCTTTCACTTTCATCAAGATGAAGAGCCTTCATGTTCTGCCATAGGGTGGTGTCATCTGTATATGTGAGGTTATTGATATTTCTCCCAGTAATCTTGATTCCAGCTTGTGTTTCATCCAGCCTGGCATTTCACATGATGTACTCTGCATATAATTTAAACAAGCAGGGTGACAATATACTGCCTTGACATACTCCTTTCCCAATTAGGAACCAGTCCCTTGTTACATGTCCAGTTCTAACTGCATACAGATTTCTTTTCATGGTGCTTTCTTTAAATACACACTTACTGCTTTATCCAGGTTGTCACATTCTCTTGACGATTGGATTCTTTTGATTCAAGACTTGAAACCAAGGGGAAAGCTATGCTGGAATTAGGGTCATTATCTTGCCTGTAGAGTGATGAGTGCATTAGAGAGACAGAGTAAGTGCAGATGGACAAATTTGGAGGCCCCTGTAGGAACCAAGTTGAGAGAAGATAGAGGCTGGTCATAGAATGGTGACAGGGGGTGGTGAGATGGAGATAAGAGAATGGAATTGGAAGATATTTAGGTGATAAAATGAAGAGGACTTGATTCTGGCCTTTGAAATAGTATGGTGGTGAAGTCATGTCCTGAAAATGGAAGTGTTAGTAGAGGGACCAACTTGAGTCTTGCAAAGTTCCATATGTATGTAAAGTGTGCTTCATTCCAAATCACACAGTGTTTTCCCAGTATCCCTGAATTTCAGTGTGTAGTCCATTAAACCCTCTTGTGAAATGAGCAGAATTCATTCCTTGGTCAAAGCCACTATTACATCTTTTGGAAAATTCATCTAAATTACATCTAACCCTCAGGGAAAAGGAGAGATGGGTCATTAAGCCACTGTCCTTCTCTATTAAAAACCCTTATGTTTACATGATGTTAAAAAATTCACAAGGTGTTTTATCACAGTGTGCTCAAAGTGTGGTCTCCAGAAGACAGCTTCAGCATTATCTTGGAGCTTGATGGAAGTCCTGATACTGAAACCTTCTGAATTAGAATCTCGGTGTGTATGTCTTGGGGGAGGAAAGTTAGCAATCTGTGGTTTGACAAGCTCTCCAGGTAATTCTGATCCATACTCACTCAAGTTTGAAAAGCATTGAATATCATATAGGGTTTTCTAGATGGCTCGGTGGTAAAGCATGCTAATACAAGAGACACGGGTTTGATCCCTGGGTTGGGAAGATCCCCTGGAGGAGGAAATGGCAACCCACTTCAGTAATCTTGCCTGGGAAATCCCATAAACAGAGGAATCTGGTGGACTACAGTCCATGGGGTTGCAAAAGAGTCAGACATAACTGAACACACACACACATATCATACAAACTATCTTCCTTGCTTAGCAGTAATTTTGGAAGATGGGTATTATTACCATCTCTGTTTTACTGAGGAAGAACTGAAGTTCTGAGAGATAGTGTTACATATGCAATAGGTGGTGGCAAATGTAGAAAGCCAGTCCACGGATGTTCTAAATCTACATTTAGTGCCTATCACAGGCTTTTTACTGAAACAAATGCAAGGACCTTGAGGGAACAGATGTGTAAGCTTTGATGGGGACTGAGAATGTGAAAATGGGTTTGAAAAGAGGGAAAGATTTCTTTGTTGTTGTTTAGTCACTAAGCTGTATCTGACTCTTTTGTGATCCCCAAGACTGCAGCCTTCCAGGCTCCTCTGTACCAGACTAAAACATAAATAATAAGCTAGTAGATTATATTCTTTTTAGGGAATGTCTTGCAAGTGGGAGCAGGGGTGTGCTGGAGCCAGCTGATACTGGCTCATGAGAGCCAATAATGCACATCTCCTCTAATCTGTGCATTCAGTGACAATTGAACTAATAGGTTATAATAGACTAGGATGGGAATATTTATACCGCAGAAAATGGTGCACACTATAAATCAGGGCTCCTTATCCCCACTCTCAAGAACTGGTTGTTAAACGTTTACCAGCACTCCCCTGGGTGAGAGTCAGAAGATCTCAGAGACAAAGCATCATAAAAGAGGGAAGGGACTGATAGAGAAGTGGCACATGTCACTCTGATGCAGGGAATGTTGCTGAGTGTAATTATAAACTATGTTCAGTTCAATTCAGTCACTCAGTCATGTCCGACTCTTTGTGACCCAATCAATCACAGCACGCCAGGCCTCCCAGAGTTTACCCAAACTCATGTCCATCAAGTCGATGATGTCATCCAGCCAGAACAAAATTCTATAAAGTTTTCTAAAAACCTCAGTGAAAGTAAGTGTAATTATATTGAAACATATATTCATTCTGGAGTATTTGTTTAAAATGGAATCTGTCTTAGCTAAAATTTGAATATATTTTGGTTTAGAAACAAAAACTTATGATGTTTGGGTATTTAACTCATAATAGTATAAAAGTTGGCTACTGAAGCCAAATTTAAGAATCGCCTAGAAGCCCTGTAGGTTCATGAAAGTCAACCTGGGTTACACATTAGAATCACTGGGCAGCTTTAAGAAATACCAATTCTTCTTTAATAATAATAATAAATAATAAAAACCTGTCTGGAAACAAAAGTGCGAACCAGATGGCTTCACTGGTGAATTCTACCAAAGATACAAAGAAGAGCTTATACTAATCCTTCTCAAACTCTCCCAAAGGCTGAAGAGGAGGGAATACTCCCAAAGTTGCTCTATGAAGCCACTGTCCTGATACCAAAATCAGACAAAGACACTACCATTGACTTTAAAAAATGCACAAGTTTCAACTTAAGTTTTATTTGAAGTAAATGAGGACTATATCCTGGGAGCTATAACCTCAGATAACTCTGAGAAACTGCTCTGAAAAGGTAGGGGGAAAGGCTATATATGTGAGTTTGGTGAAGGGAGAATACATTCAATCAACCATATTTTTTTCAGAAGGTTTTTGCTAGTTATGAGGAACAGTCATAACCATGAGGGATTTTAGTGCTTTCTAGATGTGAGGAGGTACCAGAATTGGGCTCATATCATCAGCTTCTGAAAATATCTATCTGAAGACCTGTACAGCTATTTCCCCACCCTGCCCCTGAGCACAGAGTTCCTCATTTCTGCTCTCCACCCTGAACTCCTTTCAGGGGGTGTTGAAAAGCAACAACTGGAGCAGCACATGATTTAATCTTTGTAGAGGTATATGGTAATTGCCAATAGCAAGTGCCAATTTATAGTTGACATAACCAAAAAAGAAAATTACAGGCCAGCATCTTTGATAAATATAAAAGCAAAAGTCCTCAAGAAAATATTAGCAAGCTGAATCCAAAAACATAGTAAAATAATCACATGCTACAATCAAGTTGATTCATCCTAAGGTCACAAAGATGGTTCAACATACACATATCAGTCAATGTGATACACTACCACATCAACAAAAACAAAAACTGATGAGCATCTCTATGGATGCAGAAAAGCATTCAGTAAAATTCAATATTGACACAAAAGTGAATGCAGAGGGAAAATATCTCAATGTAATAAAAGCTACTTATGACAAACCTACAGCCAACATAATACTCAATGGTGAAAAGCTGAAAGACTTTTTGTTAAATTCTAGAACAAGACAAGGATATCCACTCTCATTAGTTCTCTTCAACATAATATTGGAAATCCTAACCACAGCAATAAAAATAGAAAAATAAATAAAATGTTTCTAAATTGGAATAGAAGAGGTAAAATTTTTGGTATATGCAGATGACATGATACTCTATATAGAAAATCTTAAAAAAAAATCCACACAAAACTATTAGAACTGGTATGTGAATTCAGCAGTGTATTGGGAAACAATATTAATATATAGAAATCTATTGTATTTATTTACATTAGCAATAAAATAACAGAAAGAGGAAAGTGGAAAGCAATACTTTTAAAATCACGTAAAAAAATACTTAGGATAAACCTGACCAAGGAGGTGAAAGACTTATATATATACCAAGAACTATAAAACACTGATAAAGGAAACTGAAGACTATTCAAAGAAATAGAAATATATCTCATGATCTTGGATTGGAGAATTATTACCATTAAATTGACCATACTTCTGGAAACAATCTACAGATTTCATGTGATCCCTATCAAATTACCCAGGACATTTTTCATTAGAAAATAACAAATAATCCTAAAATTTATTTGGAACCACAAAGGATCCAGAATTGCCAAAGCAATCCTGAAGAAAAAGGACAAAATAATCCTGAGGAAAATGAACAAAGCTGAGTCTGGGAGGATTCAGACTATACTACAGGCTATAGTAATCAAAGCAGTGTGGTGGTACAACAAAAACTGACTAATGGATCAATGAAACAGAATAGAGAGCCCAGAAATAAACTCACACATATGGTCGATTAATTTTTAACAAAGGAGGTAAGAATACACAATGGAGAAAAGATGATCTCTCAGGCAAGTAGTACGGGAAAAGCTGAATAGTCACATGTATCAATGAAGTTATGAAACTCCTGCACACCAAAAACAAAAATGAAGTAAAAATGGCTTAAATACTTAAGTATAAGTCATAATATCATAAATTATAAGTCAGGATATCATAAACAGGGAACACGGGCAAAATAGTCTCCACATAAGAAAGGGAATAACGGAAATTGAAGCTGTGATAAAAAATCTCCCAAAAAACAAAAGCCCAGAACCAGATAGCTTCAGAATTCTATCAAACATTTAGAGAACTACTAATGTCTATCCTTCTAAAACTCTTTCATAAAAATGCAGAAGAAGGAACACTTCCAAACTCATTCTACGAGGCCACCATCACCCTGATACCAAAACCAGACAAAGACAACACAAAAATAGACAACTACAAGCCAATATAACTGATGAACATAGATACAAAAATACTCAACAAAATTTTAACAAACGGAATTCAGCAACACATCAAAAAGCTCATACAACATGATCAAGTTGGGTTTATTTCATGGATGCAAGGATTCTTCAGTATATGCAAATCAATCAATGTGATACTCCATATTAACAAATTGAAAGAAAAAAAACCATGTGATAATCTCATAGATGAAGAAAAAACTTTTGACAAAATTCAGCACCCATTTATGATTAAAACTCTTCAAAAATGGGCATAGAAGGAACCTGCCTCAACATAGTAAAGGTCATATATGGTAAGCCTACAGCAAACATTCTCAGTGGTGAAAAACTGAAAGCATTACCCTTAAGATTAGGAACAAGACAAGGGTGTCTACTTTCACCACTATTATTCAAAATAGTTCTGGAAGTCCTAGCTACAACAATCAGAGAAGAAAAAGAAATAAAAGGAATCCAGATCAGAAAAGAAGAATTAAAGCTCTCACTGTTTGCAGATGACATGATACTGTACATAGTAAACCCTGAAGATACTATCAGAAAATTACTAGAGCTAATCAGTGAATTTAGCAAAGTCACAGGATACAAAATCAATACAGAGAAATCACTTACATCTCTATATACTAACAATGAAAAATCAGAAACAGAAATTAAGGAATCAATTCCATTCACTGTTGCAACAAAAAGAATAAAATATCTAGGAATAAACATACCAAAGGAGACAAAAAAAACTGTACACAGAAAATTATAAGACCCTGATGAAAGAAATCAAAGATGACATAAACAGAAGGAGAGATATTCCATGTTCCTGGATAGGAAGAATCAATATTGTGAAAATGACTGTACTATCGAATGCAATCTATGGATTCAATGCAATCCCTTTCAAATTACCAATGGCATTTTTAACAGAATTAGAACAAAAAATTTAACAATTCATGTAGAAACACAAAAGACCCCAAATAGCTAAAGCAACCTGGAGAAAGAAGAATGGAGTTGGAGGAATCAACCTTCCTGACTTCAGGTTATACTGCAAAGCTACAGTCATCAAGACAGTATGGTACTGGATAAAAACAGAAATATAGACCAATGAAACAAGATAGAAAGCCCAGAAATAAACCCACACACCTATGGGTACCTTATTTTTTACAAAGGAGGCAAGAATATACAATGGGGGCAAAGACAGCCTCTTCAATGAATGGTGCTGGGAAAACTGGACAGCTACATGTGAAAGAATGAAATTAGAACACTTCCTAACACCATACACAAAGATAAACTCAAAATGGATTAAAGACCTAAATGTAAGACCAGAAACCATAAAACTCAGAGGAAAACATAGCCACAACACTCAATGACATAAATCAAAACAAGATCCTCTATGATCCACCTCCTAGAGTAATGGAAATAAAACTAAGAGTAAACAAGTAGGACCTGATTAAACTTAAAAACTTTTACATGACAAAGGAAACTATAAGCAAGGTGAAAAGACAACCCTCAAATGGGAGAAAATAATAGCAAAAGAAACAACTGACAAAGGATTAATTTCCAAAATATACAAGCAGCTTATACAACTCAATACCAGAAAAACAAAAACCCAATCAAAAAGTGGGAAAAAGACCTAAACAGACATTTCTCCAAAGAAGACATACAGATGGCTAACAAACACATGAAAAGATACTCAATATCACTCATTTTAGAGAAATGTAAATCAAAGCTACAATGAGATATCACCTCACACTGGTCAGAATGACCATCATCAAAAAGTCTACAAACAATAAACGCTGGAGAAGGTGTAGAGAAAAGGGAATGCTCTTGCGTTGTTTTGGGGAATGTAAATTGATACAGCCACTATGGAAGATGGTATGGAGATTCTTTAAAAAACTAGTAATAAGATCACCATATGACCCAGGACCCCACTCCTAGACGTATACCCTAAGGAACCCAAAACTGAAAGAGACACATGTACCCATTGTTAACTGAAGCACTATTTGCAATAGCTAGAATATGGAAGCAACCTAATGTCCATCAACAGATGAATGGATAAAGAGGTCATGGTACATATACACAATGGGATATTACCCAGCCATAAAAAGGAACGCCTTTGAGTCCGTTCAATGAGGTGGATGAACCTAGAGCCTATTATATACAACAAGTCAGAAAGAGAAAGATAAATATTGTATTCTAATGCATATATACAGAATCTAGGAAAATTATGCTGAAGTATTTACCTAAGGACAGCAAAGAAGAAAGGCACAGAGAATAGACTTATGGACATGAGTAGAAGGGAGGATAGAGTGAGATGTATGGAAAGAGTGACATGGAAACTTACATTGCATATGTAAAACAGAGAGCCAATAGGAGTTTGCTGTATGTCTTGGGAAACTCAAACAGGGGATCTGTATCAACCTAGAGGGGTGGGATGGGGAGGAAGACGGGAGAGAGGTTCAAAAGTGAGGGGATATATGTATAGCTATGGCTGATTCATGTTAAGATTTGACAGAAAACACCAAAATTCTGTAAATCAATCATCCTTCAATTAAAAATAAATAAATTTAAAAAGACACACACACACACACAAAAGAGAGAACACAGGCAAAACATTCTCTGACATAAATCATAGCAATACTCATATCAGTCTCCTAAGGCAAAAGAAATAAAAGCAAAAGTAGACAAATGGGAGATAATTAAACTTACAAGCTTTTGATCAGCAAAGGAAATGAGAAACAAAATGAAAAGACCACCTAGGTATGGGAGAAAATATTAGCAAATGATGCAGCTGACAAGGAATTAATTTCCAAAATATGCAAACAGTTCATATTCTGTTGTTGTATTAGTCTCTAAGTCATGTCTGACTCTTTGCAACCCCTTGCACTGCAGCATGCCAGGCTTCCCTGCCCTTTGCTGTCTCCCAGAGTTTACCCAAACTCATGTCGATTGTGTTGATGATATCATTCAACCATTTCATCCTCTGTCACCACTTCTCCTCCTGCCGTCAATCTTTTCCAGCCTCAGGCTATATTCCAAAGAAGATATACAATTAGCCAACAGGCAGATGAAGAGACGCTCAACATCACTAATTATTAGAGAAATGCAAATAAAAACTACAATGAAATATCACCTCATACTAGTAAAAATGACCATCACCAAAAAAGATCTACAAATAATAAATGGTGAAGAGAGTATGGAGAAAAAGAAAATCCTACACTGTTGGTGGAAGTGTAAACTGGTTTCACTACTATGGAAAACAGTATGGAAGTTCATTAGGAAACTAAAAATAGAGTTGCCAGATGACCCAGCAATCCTGGGTCATATATCTGGAGAAAACTCTAGTTCAAAAAGGTAGATGTATCCCAATGTTCATAGTAGCGCTATTTACAATAGCCAAAATATGGAAGTACCTAAACGTCTATTGACATATGGATGGATAAAGAAGCTGTGATATATATACAATAGAATATTACTCAGTTATAAAAAAATTAAACATTGCCATTTGCAGCAACATGGATGGACCCAGAGATTATCAAACTAAGTGAAGTAAGTCAGAGAAAGACAAATATCACTTATATGTGGAATCTAAAAAAATGATACAAATAAAATATTTACAAAACAGACAGACTCACAGATTTAGGAAACTAATTTATGATTACCAAAGGGGAAAGGAGGAAGGATAAATAAGGAATTTGAGATTAACATATACACACTACTATATATAAAATAGATAATCAACAAGGACCTACTGTATAACACAAGAAAGTATTTAATATCCTCTAATAGATCATAACGGGAATCCTTGGAAGCTCAGTGATAAAGAATCTGCCTGCAGTGTAGAAGATATGGATTCGATTCCTAGGTCAGAAAGATCCCCATAGAGGAGGAAATGGCAACCCATTCCAGTATTCTTGCCTGAATAATCCCATGGATGGAGGAGCCTAGTGGGCTGCAGTCCATAGGGCCAAAAAGAGTGGGACACAACTAAAGCAATTTAGCACACGTTTATGCAATGGACCGTAAAGAAGGCTGAGTGTGGACAAATAGATGCTTACAACTGTGGTGCTAGAGAAGACTCTTCAGAGTTCCCTGGGCAGCAAGGAAATCCAACTAGTCAGTCCTAAAGGAAATCAACACTGAATTCACTGGAAGGACTGATGCTGAAGCTGAAGTTCAAATACTTTGGCCACCTGATGCAAAGAGCTGACTCACTGAAAAGACCTTGATGCTGGGAAAGATGGAGGGCAAAAGGAGAAGGGGATGACAGGATGAGATGGCTAGACAGCATCACTGACTCAATGGACATGAATTTTAGCAAACTCCAGGAGATAGTGAAGGAAGGGAAGCCAGGCATGCTGCAGTCCATGGGGTTGCAAAGAGTTGCACATGACTTAGTGACTGAACAGCAACAACAGTAACCTACAGTGGAGAAGAATCTGAATAAGAATGCATATACAAAAGTGAATCACTTTGCTGTACACCTGAAACTGACCTAACACTAAATCAACTGTTTGCTGTAGTTCTTGTTGTTTGGTTACTAAGCAGTGTCTGACTCTTTTTTGTGCCAGGATACTCTGTCCATGGGATTTCCCAGATAAGAACATTGGAGTGGGTTACCATTTCCTTCTCCAGGGTATCTTTCCCACGCAGGTATTGAATCCATATCTCTTGCTTTGCAGGCAGATTCTTTACCATTGAGCCACCTGGAAGTCCTCCTAGATCAAGCATACTTTAACAAAAAGTACTGATTCTCAGTATGCACTCTAGAACAGTTAAATTAGAATTTTTACAAGTGGGACTCAGATAGTCCCAGTGTACAAGCAGGGTCAACATCCCCAGTCCTAGAACAATGATTGACATCATTCCCATGTTTAACAGGTAACAGACTTAAAGCTCGAATTTCTTCACTGATTGCCCCAGAGGCAATCAGCCAGTGGCTAGTTGGTTTATTATTCATTGGTTAGCATTGTAGAACACTTCTTGTTTGCTCGGTAAAGTGATGGATGCTACAGACTTTAGAGGAAAGACCAGAGCAATGGACCATGAAGCTCCATGCCCATGACTCCCACAAGCATCTCATCCCAGAGAAATCATTTAAAGTCAACAGTGATTTCAGGTCTCCATTTAACAACACAGCCTGCTCCCACTCCTAGAGTTTTCCAGTCCTCTAGTTGTTGTTGTTCAGTTCTTCAGTCATGTTCAACCCTTTGCAACCCCATGGACTGCAACACGCCAGGCTTTCTTGTCCTTAATTATCTCCCAGAGTTTTCTCAAATTCATGTCTATTGAGGATATGATGCCATCCAACCATCTCACCCTCTGAAATCCCTTTCTCCTACTGCCCTTAATATTTCCCAGCATCAGGGTCTTTTCCAATGAGTCAGCTCTTTGTATCAGGTGGCCAAAGTACTGGAGCTTCAGCTTCAGCATCAGTCCTTCCAATGAAGATTCAGGATCGATTTTCTTTAGGATTGACTGGTTTGATCTTGATGTCTAAAAAACTCTCAAGAGTCTTCTCCAACACCACAGTTTGAAAGCATCAATTCTTCAGCACTCAGCCTTCTTTATGGTCCAACTCTCACATTTGGTACTGGAAAAACATAGCTTTGACTATGAGGACATTGTCAGCAAAGTAATGTCTCTGCTTTTTAAAATGCTGTCTAGATTTGTCATAAGTTTTCTTCCAAGAAGAAAACATCTTTCAATTTCATTGTTGCAGTCACCATCTGCAGTGATTTTGAAGCCCAAGAAAATAGCTTGCCATTGTTTCCATTTTTTCCTCTTCTATTTGCCAGGAAGTGATTGGACTAGATGCCAAGGTAATGCTGAGCTTCCAGTAGAGGTCTTTAGTTCCTCTTTGTTTTCTGCCATTAGGGTGGTGTCATCTGCATATCTGAAGTTATTGGTATTTCTCTCAGCAATCTTGATTCCAGCTTGAGCTTCATCCAGTTCGGCATTTCACATGTTGTATTCTGCATATAATTTAAATAAGCAGGATGACTTAAATAAGCAGGGCTTCCCTTGTGGCTCAGCTGGTAAAGAATCTGCCTCAAATGCCAGAGACCTATGTTTCATCTCTGAGTTGGGAAGAACTCATGGAAAATGAAAAGGCTACCCACTCCAGTATTCTGGCCTGGAGAATTCCATGGACTGTATGGTCCACGGGGTTGCAAAGAGTTAGATAAAACTGAGTGACTTTTGCTTTCACTTTCAAGCAGGATGACAATATACAGCCTTGATGTACTCCTTCCCAAATTTGGAACTGGTCCATCATTCCATGTCTGGGTCTAATTTGCTTCTTGATTAGCATACAGGTTTCTTAGGAGACAGGTAAGATAGTCTGATATTACCTTCTTAAAGAATTTTCCACAGTTGTGATCCAAACAGTCAAAGGCTTTAACATAGTTAATGAAGCAGAAGTAGATGTTTTTCTTGAATTCCCTCGCTTTTTCTATGACCCAATGGATATTAGCAATTTGTTCCCTGTTTCCTCTGCCTTTTCTAAATCCAGCTTGAACATCTGGAACTTCTCAGTTCACATACTGTTGAAGCCTACCTTGAAGGATTTTGAGAATTACCTTGCTAGTGTGTAAAATGAGTGCAATAGTGCAGTAGTTTGAAATTTTTATGGCACTGCCCTTCTCTGGAATGGAAACTGACATTTTCCAGTCCTGTGGCCACTGCTGAGGTTTCCAAATTTGCTGGCATATTGAGTGCAGCACTTTAACAGGATCATCGTTTAGGATTTGAAAGAGCTCAAATGGAATTCCATCACCTCCACTGGCTTTGTTTGTAGTAGTGTTTCCTAAAGTTGTCTTACCTTTACTCTCCAGAATATTTGGCTCTAGGTAAGTGATTGGAGAAGGCAACGCAACCCACTCCAGTACTCTTGCCTGGAAAATCTCATGGATGGAGGAGCCTGGTGGGCTGTAGTCCATGGGGTCACGAAGAGTCAGACACAACTGAGCGACTTCATTTTCACTTTTCACTTTCATGCTTGGAGAAGGTAATAGCAACCCACTCCAGTGTTCTTGCCTGGAGAATCCCAGGGATGGGGGAGCCTGGTGGGCTGCTGTCTATGGGGTCACACAGAGTCGGACACGACTGAAGTGACTTAGAAGCAGCAGCAGCAGCAGGTGAGTGATCACACCGTCATGGTTATCTGGATCATTAGACCTTTTTATTAGTTATTAGGTTTTATTATGTTATTAGTACTACCCTAATAACACTCTACAATTGTTCTCAAAGCATGTGTCATTTTCAATTATACCTACATTTATGAGATCATTATGTTAATGTAGTCTGTAAGCTCTACCAGTCTTTAAGCTCCATGATGAAAAGATTGTGTCTGAGTTTTGCTCACCATTCGTTCATTTATTCAACAAATATTTACTGAGTACCTACTCTGGGTCAGGTTCTGTTCTAAAAACAAGCGTGTTGCCTGGAACATGACAGTAACTCAATAATTTTTTCCGTCAGTTTCAAAAAGGCAGGGGAGAAGAAATATATGGAAGCATATATAACAGGCAGCCTTTTGTCTTAAAAATATGGTTCTCAGAGTGGTCCCCAGACAAACAACATCAGCATCATCTGGGAACTTGTCAGAAATGTAAATTCTTGGGTCTGACTTCAGACCTACTGAATCAGAAATTCTAGGGGTGAGGCCTAGAAATCCATTTTTAACAAGCACCCAAGAGATTCTTATAAGTGCAGAGGTTCACAAATCAATGCGGTAGAGAAGTTGGAGTAACTGGGAGATGATGATATGCATCAGATTTGGTTTTGGCATCAGTTAACAACTGCCACCTTTGGTCCTCCCACCAGCTTACTTTTTGCCTATTCCTCTTTAAGGCACCCCACCTGCTGAAGAAAATCTTTGGGCTTGAAGTGACCATTCAGATTTTGATCCCCAAGGAGAGCTCTTCCATCAGTCTGTGGCCTATACCTTCAAGGAAGTTGAGAAGGCAAGGTAGGTATGCAGACTATCCATTAAAATTGAGTCAACTGTGCTAAAAATCAGACATACAACCTCATAAATCAGGGATGGGCATGTTGGCTGGTTTTAAATATGCTACTACCTTGTCCTGCTATACTTAACCTTGCCACTTCCAGCCATTGGTAACTCCAAATGGTTTGGTTTCTCCTTTGTTAGGATAGCCAAGAATTTTAAAGTCACAAAGCCCTGCTAGTTTGGCCCAGCCACACTGTCCAGCTCTGACTAGGTGTGACCTTGAATTCTTCTTAGAAGGTCAGGAGCCCAACACAATGTCTCTCAGCTTTCTTCTCTCTATCTCATCTTTCCATCTTCACTTCTTCCTTCTCTCCTCATAGCTAATTTCATTTACAAATAATTTACTGAGACTCTTTTATATACCAGGCACTGTGCAGCTGAGAAAAGAGAAGTGAAAGGCAAGGAGAAAAGGAAAGATATATCCATCTGAATGCAGAGTTTGCAACGAGAGATAAGAAAGCATAATCAATGCAAAGAAATAGAGAAAAACAATAGCATGGGAAAGACAAGAGATTTCTTCAAGAAAATTAGAGATATAAGGGAGAATTTCATGCAAAGATGGGCACAATAAAAGACAGAAATGGTATGGAGCTAACAGAAGCAGAAGATGTAAGAAGAAGTGGCAAGAATACACAGAAGAATTATACAAAAAAGATCTTAATGACCTGGATAACCACAATGGTGTGATGACTCATCTAGAGTCAGACATCCTAGAGTGTGAAGTCAAGTGGGCCTTAAGAAGCATCACTATGAACAAAGCTAGTGGAGGTGATGGAATTCTAGCTGAACTATTTCAAATCCTAAAAAGATGATGCTGTTAAAGTGCTGCACTTAATAGGCCAGCAATTTTGGAAAACCCAGCAGTGGCCATAGGACTGGAAAGGATCACCTTTCATTTAAATTCCAAAGAAAGGACATTCCCAAAGAATGTTCAAACTACCCTACAGTTGCATTCATCTCACATGCTAGTAAAGTAGTGCTCAAAATTCTCCAAGTGAGGCTTCAACAGAATCTAAACCGAGAACATCCAGATGTTCAAGCTGGATTTAGAAAAAGCAGAGGAAACAGAGGTAAAATTGCCAACAACCGTTGGATCATAGAAAAAGCTAGAGAATTCCAGAAAAACATCTACTTCTCTTCATTAACTACGCTAAAGCCTTTGACTATGTGAATCACAACTAAATGGAAAATTCTTAAAAAGATGGAAATATCAGACCACCTTATGTGTCTCCTGAGAAACCTGTATGTAAGTCAAGAAGCAACAGTTAAAACCAGATGTGGAACAATGGACTGGTTCCAAATTTGGAAAGGAGTACATCAAGGCTGTATATAGTCATGCTTCTATTTTTAAAATTAATTAATTTATTTTCTTTACATTATCATGTTGGTTTTGCCATACATTGACATGAATCTGCCATGGGTATACATGTGTTCCTCCTCCAGAACCCCCTCCCACCTCCCTCCCGATTCCATCTCTCTGGGTCATCCCGGTGCACCAGCCCTGAGCACCCTGTATCAAGCATTAGTGATTTCACATATGATACTTTACATGTTTCAATGCCATTCTCCCATATCATCCCACCCTTGCCCCCTCCCGTAGAGTCCAAAAGATTGTTCTATATATCTGAGTCTCTTTTGCTGTATTGCATAGAGGGTTATCATTACCATCTTTCTAAATTCCATATATATGCATTAGTATACTGTATTGTTTTTCCATCTGGCTTACTTTACTCTGTATAATAGGCTCCGGTTTCATCCACCTCAGTAGAACTGATTCAAATGTATTTTTTTAATGGCTGAGTAATATTCCATTGTGTATATGTACCACAGCTTTCTTATCCATTCATCTGTTGATGGACATCTAGGTTGCTTCCAAGTTCTGGCTATTGTAAATAATGTGGCGATGAACATTGGGGTACATGCGTCTCTTTCAATTCTGGTTTCCTCGGTGTGTATGCCCAGCAGTGGGATTGCTGGGTCATATGGAAGTTCTATTTCCAGTTTTTTAAGGAATCTCCACACTGTTCTTCATAGTGGCTGTACTAGTTTGCATTCCACCAACAGTGTAAGAGGGTTCCCTTTCCTCCACTTATCTCCAGCATTTATTGCTTGTAGACTTTTGGATGGCAGCCATTCTGACGGGTGTTAAGTGGTACCTCATTGTGGTTTTGATTTGTATTTCTCTGATAAGGAGTGATGTTGAGCATCTTTTCATGTGTTTGTTAGACATTTTTATGTCTTCTTTGGAGAAATGTCTGTTTTGTTCTTTGGCCCACTTTTTGATTGGGTCATTTATTTTTCTGGAATGGAGCTACAGGAGTTGCTTGTATATTTTTGAGATTAATTGTTTGCCAGTTGCTTCATTTGCTATCATTTTCTCCCATTCTGGAGGCTGCCTTTTCACCTTGCTTATAGTTTCCTTTGTTGTGCAGAAGCTTTTCATTTTAATTAGGTCCCATTTGTTTATTTTTGCTTTTATTTCCGATATTCTGGGAGGTAGGTCATAGAGGATCCTGCTTTGGTTTATGTCGGAGAGTGTTTTGCCTATGTTTTATAGTTTATGGTCTTATGTTTAGATCTTTAATCCATTTTGGTTTATTTTTGTATATGGTGTTAGAAAGTGTTCTAGTTTCATTCTTTTACAAGTGACTGTCCAGTTTTCCCAGCACCACTTCTTAAAGAGATTGTCTTTTCTCCATTGTATATTCTTGTCTCCTTTGTCAAAGATAAGGTGTCCATAGATGTGTGGATTTATCTCTGGGCTTTCTATTTTGTTCCATTGATCTATATTTCTGTCTTTGTGCCAGTACCATACTGTCTTGATGACTGTGGCTTTGTAGTATAGCCTAAAGTCAGGCAGGTTGATTCCGCCAGTTTCATTATTCTTTCTCAAGATTGCTTTGGCTATACGAGGTTTTTTGTATTTCCATACAAATTGTGAAATTATTTGTTCTAGTTCTCTGGAAAAGACCTCTGGTAGCTTGATAGGAATTGCATTGAATCTATAGATTGCTCTGGGTAATATATTCATTTTCACTATATTGATTCTTCCAATCCATGAACACAGTATATTTCTCCATCTATTTGTGTCCTCTTTGATTTCTTTCATCAGTGTTTTATAGTTTTCTATATATAGGTCTTTTGTTTCTTTAGGTAGATATACTCCTAAGTATTTTATTCTTTTTTTTTTGATGGTGAATGGAATTGTTTCCTTAATTTCTCTTTCTGATTTCTCACTGTTAGTGCATAGCAATGCAAGGGGTTTCTGTGTGTTGATTTTATATCCTGAAACTTTACTATATTCACTGATTAGCTCTAGTAATTTTCTGGGAGAGTCTTTAGGGTTTTCTATGTAGAGGATAATGTCATCTGCAAACAGGGAGAGTTTTACTTCTTCTTTCCAATCTGGATCCCTTTTATTTCTTTATCTTCTCTGATTGCTGTGGCCAAGACTTCCAAAACTATGTTGAATAGTAGTGGTGAGAGTGGGAACCCTTGTCTTGTTTCTGGTTTTAGGGGAAATGCTTTTAGTTTTTCACCATTGAGGATAATGTTAGCTGTGGGTTTGTCATATATAGCTTTTATTATGTTGATGTATGTTCCTTCTATTCCTGCTTTTTGGAGGGTTTTTTTTTTTATCATAAATAGATGTTGAATTTTGTCAAAGGCTTTCTCTGCATCTATTGAGATAATCATGTGGCTTTTATTTTTCAATTTGTTAATGTGGTATATTACATTGATTGATTTGCGAATATTGAAGAATCGTTGCATCCCTGGGATAAAGCCTACTTGGTCATGTTGTATGATTTTTTTAATGTGTTGTTGGATTCTATTTGCTAGAATTTTGCGAAGGGTTTTTGCATCTATGGTCATCAGTGATATTGGCCTGTAGTTTTCTTTTCTTGTGGCATCTTTGTTGAGTTTTGGAATTAGGGTGATGATGGCTTTGTAGAATGAGTTTGGCAGTTTACCTTCCTCTGCAATTTTCTGGAAGAGTTTGAGTAGAATAGGTGTTAACTCTTTTCTAAATTTTTGGTAGAATACAGCTGTGAAGCCATCTTGTCCTGGGCTTTTGTTTGTTTGAAGATTTATGATTACAGTTTCAATTTCCATGCTTGTCATGGGTCTGTTAAGATTATCTATCTCTTCCTGGTTTAGTTTTGGAAAGTTATATTTTTCTAAGAATTTGTCCATTTCATCTAGGTTGTCCAGTTTATTTGCATATAGTTGCTGATAATAGTCTCTTATGATCCTTTGTATTTCTGGGTGTTCTGTTGTGAGTTCTCCTTTTTCATTTCTAATTTTGTTGATTTGGTTTCTCTCCTTTTCTTTCTTAATGAGTCTGGCTAATAGTTTGTCAATTTTATTTATCTCCTCAAAGAACCAGCTTTTAGCTTTGTTGATTTTTCCTATGGTCTCTTTTGTTTCTTTTGCATTTATTTCGGCCCTGATCTTTAAGACTTCTTTCCTTCTACTACCCCTGGGCTTCTGCATTTCTTCCTTTTCTAGTTGCTTTAGGTGTAAAGTTAGTTTATTTATTTGACTTTTTTCTTGTTTCCTGAGGTGAGCTTGTATTGCTATGAACTTTCCCCTTAGCACTGCTTTTACTGTGTCCCATAGGTTTTGGGTTGTTGTGTTTTCATTTTCATTCATTTCTATGCATATTTTGATTTCTTCCATGATTTGTTGGTTATTCAGCAGTGTGTTGTTGAGCCTCCATATGTTGGAATTTTTAAATGATTTTCTCCTGTAATTGACATCTAATCTCACTGCATTGTGGTCAGAAAAGATGTTTGGAATGATTTCAATTTTTTTGAATTTACCAAGGCTAGATTTATGGCCCAGGATGTGATCTATTCTAGAGAAGGTCCCATGTGCGCTTGAGAAAAATGTGAAATTCATTGTTTTGGGGTGAAATGTCCTATAGATATCATTTAGGTCTAACTGGTCTATTGCATCATTAAAATTTTGTGTTTCCTTGTTACTTTTCTGTTTAGTCGATCTATCCATCAGTGTGAGTGGGGTATTAAAGTCTCCCACTATTATTGTGTTATTGTTAATTTCCCCTTTCATACTTGTTAGCATTTGCCTTTTATATTGTGGTGCTTCTATGTTGGGTGCATATATATTTATAATTGTTATATCTTCTTCTTGGATTGATCCTTTGATCATTATTTAATGTCCATCTTTATCTCTTTTCACAGCCTTTATTTTAAGTCCAATTTATCTGATATGAGTATTGCCACTCCTGCTTTCTTTTGGTCTCTATTTGCATGGAATATCTTTTTCCAGCCCTTCACTTTCAGTCTATATGTGTCCCTAGGTTTGAGGTGGGTCTCTTGTAGACAACATATATAGGGGTCTTGTTTCTGTATCCAATCGGCCAATCTTTGTGTTTTGGTTGGGGCATTCAACCCGTTTACATTTAAGGTAATTATTGATAAGTATGATCCCATTGCCATTTACTTTATTGTTTTGGGTTTGAGATTATACACCCTATCTGTGTTTCCTGTCTAGAGAAGATTCTTTAGCATTTGTTGGAGCACTGGTTTTGGGTTGCTGAATTCTCTCAGCTTTTGCTTGTCTGTAAAGCTTTTGATTTCTCCTTAAAATTTGAATGAGATCCTTGCTGGGTACAGTAATTGAAGTTGTAGATTATTTTCTTTCATGACTTTAAGTATGTTCTGCCATTCCCTTCTGGCCTGAAGTGTTTCTATTGAGAGATCAGCTGTTATCCTTATGGGATTCCCCTTTTGTATTATTTCTTGTTTTTCCCTTGCTTCTTTTAATGTTTGTTCTTTGTGTTTGATCTTTGTTAATTTGATTAAAATGTGTCTTGGGGTGTTTCGCTTTGGTTTCATCCTGTTTGGGACTCTCTGGCTTTCTTGGACTTGGGTGACCATTTCCTTTCTCATTTTAGGGAATTTTTCAACTGTTGTCTCCTCAAGAATTTTCTGATGGTCTTTCTTTTTATCTTCTTCTTCTGGGACTCCTATGATTCAAATGTTGGTGTGTTTAACATTGTCCCAGAGGTCTCTGAGATTGTCCTCATTTCTTTTAATTCTTTTTTTGTTTTTCCTCTCTGTTTCATTTATTTCTACCGTTCTATCTTCTACCTCACTTATCCTGTCTTCTATCTCTGTTATTCTACTGTTAGTTCACTCCAGGGTGTTTTTGATCTCATTTATTGCATTATTCATTGTATTTTGACTCTTTTTCATTTCTTCTAAGTCCTTGTTAAACCTTTCTTGCATCTTCTCAATCCTTGTCTGCAGATTATTGAACTGTAACTCCAATTTGTTTTCCAGATTTTGAATCATTTTCACTATCATTATTCGGAATTCTTTATCAGGTAGATTTCCTATCTCCTCATCTTTTGTTTGGTCTGGAGGACATTTATCCTGTTCCTTTACCTGCTGGGTATTTCTCTGCCTTTTCATCTTGTCTTTATTGTGGAGGTTTCTCACTGTGGGTGGGGTTGGACGGGTGGTTTGTCAAAGTTTCCTCGTTGAGAAAGCTTGTGTTGGGGTTCTGGTGGGTGGGTATGGATTTCTTCTCTCTGACAAGCAATGAAGTGTCCATTAAAGAGTTTTGAGATGTCAGTGGGCTTGGTGTGACTTTGGGCAGCCTGTATATTGAAGCTCCAGGCTATGTTCCTGTATTGCTGGAGAATTTGCATGGTAAATATTACTCTGGAACTTTCTGGCCCTTAGTTGGTGCTTGATTTCAGTGTAGGTGTGGAGGCATTTGATGAGCTCTTATTGATTAATTAACTCCTGGATTCAGGAGTTCTCTGGTATTCTCAGGATTTGGGCTTAGGGCTCCTGTCTCGGTTTTCAGCCTTATTCTTACAGTAGCCTCAGGACTCCTCCATCCATACAGCACCGATGATAGACCATCTAGGTTAATGTTGAATAGTTCCTCCACAGTGAGACACCCAGAGAGGTACACAGAGTTACATGGCATGGAGAAGAGGGAGGAGAGAGATAGAGGTGACCAGAAGGAGAAGAGAGGAATCAAATGGCGAGAGAGTGAGGTAGCCAGTGATCACTTCCTTGTGTGCTCGCCACAGTCTGGATCCCTCAGAGATGTTCACAGAGTTATACAGAAAAGAAAAGAGGGAGGAAGGAGACAGAAGTGGCCAGGGGGAGAAAAGAGGGAATCAGGTGGAAAGAGACAGATCCAGCCAGTATTCAGTTATCTAAGTGTTCTTCACAACTCGTAACACTCCAAGAGATTCACAGAGTTGGGTAGAGAAGAAAAGGGGAAGAGGGTTTATAGAGGTGACCTGGTGGAAAAAAAGTAGAGTCAAAAATGGGGAGAGAGCAATCGAGCCAGTGATCTCACTCCCAAGTAAAAATGGGTACTGAAGATCGGGTTCTTAAAGATATAAAGTTGATAACAAATACTAAAAAGCAAAGATTAAAAATCTAGAGCAAAGGTTATATTCTCAAAAATACAATTACAAAAATAAAGAAGAAAAAAAAAGAAAAGAAAAAGGAAAAAAGAGGAGAAAAAAAACACAAGCAAACAACAACAAGAGCAACAAAAAAACAGAGTCACTGAAATTCTACATATATATATGAAGCTTACTTAAAAAATAGGGTCTTTTTTTTTCTAGGTAATAGATGGTTGTAAAAATGAAAACTGAAGGAGTTATAGGGGACTTAAAAATTTTAAAAATTGAAAAGTAAAAATTAAAAATATAATAATAAAAAAGTTTTTAAAATTTAAAAGATGATCATAGTAAAAACATATCTAGGGCTTTCTCTGGAGCTGTTGCCTACAGTGTGGGGTCAGTTCATTTTCAGATAGTTCCTTAGTCTGGTTGTACTTCTCAAGGTCTATAGACTCCTTCCTATGTATTCGGTGCTAAATGCAGGGATTTAATCTGTTACTCCTGTCAGTTCCAAAGCAGTTTCCTCTTATTATTTTAGCATCTTCTGTTTGCTCGTCTCTTCAGTGTCTATTTCCGGCCTGACACAAGGTGGGTGGTGGTGGTCGCTTTTTTAGGCTCACTTGTTCAGTCGTGCTGTCGGGAGGGAGGAACACTGCAAACAGATATCAGTGGCCTGCTCTCACAGTGATTCAGCCACTCTGGGGTTTGTCCCCCGCTGCCGGCGTGTGCGCTTTCCCAGCGCACACTGCTCAGGCTCTCGCTCCGGTCGCTCCAGTGGGAGCAGCCTGAGGCAGCCGCTGGGGCTGCCTGCACTTCCCAGGTCCCAGCCGCCCGGCGCGTTTGGGGGCTGTGACTTCTCCCCTTCTCCATTCCAGCCACTCAGTTTTCTCTGTGTGCAACTGGGTGCACCTTCTCAGGTGTGTGGAGAGCTGATCTCTGGCGGTGTCTGTCCAGAATCCCAAGAAGCCTTGGTTAGCACCTAATTCTGCCCACAGTTTGGTAGTGGATGCCTCACTGGGGCCACGATTGCGCCTGCCAGTCTCCGGCCAGGAATGGGCCAGTCCACAGCCCGCAGGTGCCCAGCTCTGCACAGCCGCCCAGCACTGTGCAGCGCTTTGTTCTGTGCATGGACTTGGCAGTGGCTCTTCATGGGAAAGCTACCCCGCAGTCTAGGTTGCTATCTCAGGTTAGTTCCCTCAGGTTGCCTCAGAACATTCAGTCCCAGTCCTCTCCCGAAGCGGCCCGCCCCTCCATGAGCAGCCTGCGCTTGCTAGTGGGGGATGGGGCACCTGGGCCGCCGCTCTGCTGGGAGTTGCAGTAAGGCACGTAATCTGTGGTGTTTACTTGTTTATCTATTTTTGCTCCTGGTTATTTCGTCCTCTGAGACTTGCCACAGATCTTCCAGGAAGAATGTTTCCTGCTGTTCGGAAACCTCTCTCTTTTTTAAGATTCCCTTCCTGGGACGGATCTCCATCCCTACCTCTTTTGCCTCTCTTTTTACTATTTATATTTTTTCCTACCTTCTTTCGAAGACAATGAGCTGCCTTCTGGGTGCCTGATGTCCTCTGCCAGCATTCAAAAGTTGTTTTGTGGAGTTTGCTCAGCTTTTAAATGTTCTTTCAGTGTATTTGTTGGGGATAAAATGGTCTCCCCATCCTATTCCTCCACCACCTTAGTTCCCCCTCTGTCATGCTAATTATTTAACTTATATGCAGAGTACATCATGAGAAATGCTGGGCTGGAGGAAGCACAAGGTGGAATCAAGATTGCCAGGAGAAATATCAGTAACCTCAGATATGCAGATAACACCACCCTTATGGCAAAAAGTGGAAAGGAACTAAAGAGCCTTTTGGTGAGGATGAAAGAGGAGAGTGAAAAAACTGGCTTAAAATTCAGGCCATTCAAGAAACGAAGATCATGGTAGGAACTTGATAGATACCTTGAGTAACAGGCACGTTTGGCCTTGGAGTACAAAATGAAGCAGGGCAAAAGCTAATAGAGTTTTGCCAAGAAAACGCATTGGTCATAGTAGACACCATCTTCCAAGAACACAAGAGACATATGGACAATACCGAAATCAGATTGATTATATTCTTTGCAGCCGAAGATGGAGAAGATCGATACAGTCAGCAAAAACAAGACCTGGAGCTGAATGTGGCTCAGATCACAAACTCGTAATTGCACAATTCAGACTTCAATTAAAGAAAGTGGGGAAAACCACTAGGCCATAAAGATACGACCTAAATCAAATACCTTATGATTATACAGTGGAAGTGACATTGATAAATTCAATTGATTAGATCTGACAGACAGAATGCCTGAAAAACTGTGAACAGAGGTTTGTAACATTGTATAGGAGGCAGTGATCAAAACCATCCCCAAGAAGAAGAACTGCAAAAAGCCAAAATGGTTGTCTTTTAGGAGGTCTTACAAATAGCTGAGAAAAGAAGAGAAGTGAATTGCAAAGGAGACAAGGAACGATATACTCATCTGAATGAAGAGTTCTAAACAATATCAAGGAGAGATAAGAAAGTCATCCTAAGTGAATAATACAAAGAAATAGAGGAAAACAATAGAATGGGAAAGACTAGAGATCTCTTCAAGAAAATTAGAGATACCAAGGGAACATTTCATGCAAAGATAGGTTCAATAAAGGACATATGTAGACCACCAAGGGTAAAGTATATAGCTAATGGGAAGCTGCTACATAACACAAAGAGCTCAGTTTGGTGCTCTATGATGACCCAGAGTGGTGGATGGGAAGGAGCTTCAAGAGAGAGGGGACATATGTATACTTAGGGCTGATTTGCATTGTTGTATGGCAGAGATCAACACAACATTGTAAAACAATTATCCTCAAAAAAAAAAAAAAAGGTTAACAATGAATGTCACAAAGGACTGGCCTGGGAGAGGGGGAAAGATGAATATGAGATTTATTTTTAAATATATTTCCTGAATCCCTGTACTTTTAATAATAGACATGTACCACTTTCTAAATAAAAAATACTTTAAAAAAAGCTTTGATTTTAGCCCTTTGAGATCCATTTCAGACTTCTGATCTCCAGAACAATAAGACAAGTGCGCATGTTTCCAGCCACTATCTGCAGTATTTGCTACAGCAGCAATAGGAAATTAGTGCATCATTGAGGAACATTAAATTGCTTCCAGTTTGGGTGATTATGACTAGAAGTGCTATAAACATTTATGTACAGGTTTTCACATGAACATAAGATTTCATTTCTGTACAGAAAACACTCAAGAGTAGGATTGCTAGGACATATGGTAAATCTCTACTTAACTTTATTAGAAACTGACAAATTGCCTTCTAGACATTTTAGAGTTCTGATTTCTTCACATTCTCATCAAGTAGCAACAAGGTTATTTATTTTATCCATCCTATAGTTGAGTAGTAATTTTAATTTGCATTTCCCCAATGGCTAATGAAGGAGATCAGTCCTGGGTGTTCATTGGAAGGGCGCTTAGCTGCTCAGTCAGGTCTGACTTATATTTCTCGTTTACTGAAGCTTCTTACATGAGTAAATGTTATTTTTTGTCGAATGTTTTTCTGCATCTGTTGATAACATCGTGTAATTAAAATATATATTTAGTATTTTAGTATACATTAACTGATAAATTTTCAAGCACTCTCAAAATAAACTTCACTTGGTCTTGATGTAATAGTATTCTTTTTATGTATTAATGGATTCTACTTGTGAATATTTTGAGGATTTTTATTTCTGTGTTCATAGGAGATGCTGGCCTACTGTCCTCTCCCTCTTCCTCTCTTGTTATGTCTTTCTCTAATTTTGTTTTCAGGGTAATGCAGTTCTCATAAAACAGTTGGGAGGTATTTCTCCCTATTCTATTCTCTGGATGAGGTTATGTAGAATTGCTATCATGCTTTTGTCAAATATTTGGAAAGAATTTACCAGTAAAACTATTTGGGTCTAGAGATTTTTTTTTGAAGGTTTAAATAAATAAATATATATATTATCATATAGTAAAATTGATTCATTTTCTTTTGATATATAATTCTATGATTTTTTTGTTGAAGTATAGTTGATTTATAATGTTATATTAATTTCAGGTTACAGCATGGTGATTTAATATTTTTATAGATTATACTTTATTTAAATTTATTACAAAAATGGATCTGCTTCCCTTTTCTATAGAATATGTCCTTGTTGCTTATTTATTTCATACATAGTAGTTTGTATCACTTAATTCCCTACCCCTATCTTGCCCCTTCCTACTGGTAACTTCTCCTCTCCCTATAGTTTTTTTTTTTTTTTTTGGTTTTGCCATACAATGACATGAAATTGCCATGGGTTTACATATGCTCCCCCTCCAGAACCCCCTTCCTTCCTCCCTCCCGATTCCCTCCCCCTGGGAAATCTCAGTGCACCAGCCCCCGAGCATCAATCCTGGGCTGGCGATTGATTAGACATATGATAAATAACATGTTTCAATGCCATTCTCCCATATCATCCCACCCTTGCCCTCTTCCACAGAGTCCACTCCCTATTGTTAATTACTACTTCATTCTTTATAACTGTGAGTCTGTTTTTTATATTCATTTGCTTGTCTTATTTTTTAGATTCCACATGTAAGTGATAACAGGGTATTTGTCTTCTTTGTATGACTTATTTCACTAAGCATAATATCCTCTAGGTCCATCCACAT
>ML661754.1:14107-26564 GCA_007570785.1 Antilocapra americana | reverse complement strand
TCCATTCACTTGTTGATGGACACTTAGGTTGCTTCCATATTTTGGTTATTGTGAATAATTCTACTATGAACATAGGGATATATGTATCTTTTTGAATTCATGTTTTTGTGGATTTTTTTAAGATAAGTTCTATAAATTTAAAAACATGTATGGATTTGTTTTTTTTAAAGAATGTTTTAAAATGTAAATTCAATTTGTATAACAGTTATATAATAGCTATAGGGCTCATCAGGTTATCTATTTCACCTTGGATAAGTTTTAGTAGTTTTTAGTTTTTGAGAAATTATTCCATTTTATTTAAATTGTTGAATTTTTGTTCCTAGTGTTGTTCATAGTATTTTCTTATGATCCTTTTAATGCCTGTGAGGTTTGTAATAATATTTCCCCTTTTCCTCCCTGATGTTTTACTTCACCTGAGAATATCTTCATTTTACCTTTATTCTTGAAGGATATTTTCACTGGATATAGATTTCAGTGTTGACAGTTATTTTCTTTTAGCTTGTTAAAATTGTTGTGATTCCTTTCCCCAGCTTCCATGATTTCTGATGAACAGTCTGTTGTCCTTTGAATCATTGTTGCCCCATAGATAACGTGTCCCTTTCTCATGCTGCATCCTAATGTTTCCTTTGATTTTAGTTTACAACATTCCAATTTTTATGCACCTAGGTATGGATTTCTTTATTTTTTTTCCTATTTGGAAAAAAAATCTGTAGTTTTATAACTTTTGAAAAACTTGAGAAATATTCAGCCATAATTTCTTTAGATATTTTTTCAGCACTATCCTCTTTACCTTTCCTTATGGGACTTCAATGACATGTCTATTACATATTTCTTGTTTTTTATCTCACAGTTCCCCAAGACCATGAAGTTTTTTAATCTATTGTCTCACTGTCATACAGACTGAATAATTCCTATTGATCTATCTTCAAGACCAGTGACTTTTTCCTCTGTTACCACCTCTATACTGGTATTGACTTTATCCCATGAGATTTTGATTTTTATAGTATTTTTTGTTCTATAATTTCCTCTTGGTTTTTCTATTTCTGTCTTGTTGTGGTCGATACTTTCTATGCTGTTCTGAGTGTTCACAGTTTTTTATTTAAGCATTTTTTAAATAATATCTGATATAAGAATTGACCAATAGTTCCAACCTTTGTGGCATCTTATCATGGTGTCTTTTCCCCTATGTTGAAGTTTTCAAGGCTCTTTGTATGTTAAGTAATTTTGAACTATGTCCTGGGCAATTTCAATGCTATAAGATGCTGAGTTTTGTTTAAGTCCTATGAATCTTATTGAGACTTTTGTCTTGACCTCTTTAGATTCAGGCTGCAAATTCCAATCCACCTTCTGTGGGCTGTGATTGCAATATTGCCTTAGTTTTGAAAGACTTTACAGTGTTCCAGGGGTCTGTCTTGTGTGTGTGCCACTCAGTTTGAAATCTAGAAGAGAGCCTCTCTAAGGCCAGATCCAGAATATTCAGGTCAGAGTGAGCCCAGGAGTTCTTCAATAGTTGTACGGAATTGCTTTTTGAGGTCCTCTCCCTCCACTATCTCTGAGAGACTTACTGGTCCCTAGGACTCCCTTCTTTAGTCCTCTGGCCAGAAATTGCCATTTATCCTATTATGATGGAAGGGCAGAGAGAAAGGGAAAAAAAAAAATCACTGGGACTTGGATTGGCTTGCTCTCTTGGGCTGTAGTTTCACTGATTTTAAAGGAAGATTCCTCTCCCTTAGAATGTGATCTCCCATAGTTTCCTTTATTGCGAGGCACATGCCACTGGATTGCCTGGGATATGAGGGAAGAGAGGGCAGAGGTAGAGAATAATTGAGGAATTTACCTAGCTGTCTCTGAGTTTTAAGAGGTCTCTTTTATATTCCTTGCCCCCAAGTCAGACAGAGTTTCATGATGTGCTCTCTCTGTTTGTATCACAATGCTCGCATTTGTGTTTCCACTGCATTTCCTTTTGGGTTACAATCTCCTTCCCACTTTCAGCCCAAATGCTTCCAGAGAAGTTGGTCTCACTTATGACTCAGGAAACAGCAAGTAGTTCAGGTCTAAAACAATCCACTCAACACATTTTCTTGGATTAAACGGATTGGTTCAGAATTGGACATAATACCAAAGCAGAGCCAAGGAGATGGGACAAGATTTCTGCTGGAATTAATAGAAACAGCACTAGGTCTTCTCCTTCTCTAGATTTAAGCCTTCAGCCCTTGGAGCTGCTGGCAACTATGTGGGGACCCTAGGAGAGAGGGTTCCTAGGAATGCCCCAACACCAAGGATGCAGAGCAGAGGAAAGGAGAGGGAGACAGCAAGAGAGAGAAGCCACATCCTGGTATCACTTAAGCTTTGGATAAATTATCTGAAACCAGTTAGGTCTCCCCATGAACTATCTAGTAACTGGAGTCAGTATATGTCTTTTTATTTTTTATTGCATTAGAAGTTGATCTTTCTGACACTTGCAATGGAAATATTTCTCACTTTATCAGTACTATCATTTTGTATTTTCTCACATATTGAAAAACCCTTATTAGTTATAGCCTGTATTTTCTCTTAAAATATTTGCCTTTACCTTTTCCTTATGGACCTGGGAATGACCTTGTTATCCATCTGTCAGTTTAAGTGATGAGATGTCAGTAAACTCTCCTATGACTGTGAACAGGTGTTAGATATTATTAACTACTAAGAGTACATAAAAAGACATTTCATCTGCTGGCTTCTCCACTGTTCCTGATGTAATGTGTGTTGTTATGGGTAGGGAGAGGTTGAAACAGAAATGAGTGTATAAATTTGCAATAAAATACTACAAACTTTGGTTAAACTGTACCTGTTTGAGGTAGCCCAGAGACATTTTTAACTTTTCTGTCATGGAGGGATAAGCTTCATACTGTGAATAAAATTTCCCAAGATGCTGCAAAACCCAACTCTTAGCTCTCATCTACATGCTATCCTGGGATTATCCTGGTGGCTCAGTGGTAAAGAATTTGCAGGAGATGCAGGTTTGATCCCTGGCTCAGGTAGATTCCCTGGAGGAGGAAATGGCAATCCATTTCATTATTCTTGCCTTGGAAATTCCTCGGACAGAGGAGCCTGGTGGGCAACAGTCTATGGGATCACAAACGAGTCAGACATGGCTTAGTGACTAAACAACAACAATATGCTAGCCTGGAATCCAAGAAACCTGGATCCTCTTGGGGAGGAGTACCCTGGATTGGTAACAAAGTACTCAACAAATCAATGGAATTACTGGGGTTTGAACCTGTCTACTTCAGTGCCCTTTATTCATCCTCAAGGCTACATGATCACTCAGAACATCATCATTTAGAAGCACCAATCTGAGCAAGATTTCATGTTTACCAGCTGGGAAATAACCATGTTGTCAGTTCTCATCTCCTCCTATACTATAGATTATTGCATCAGCATCATGGAGATCACTGTCTACTTCATATTGGTCAAAGAGACAATAGTAGATTAAATATGCCTACACCAATATTCCTTGCTATTTCTTTTACTAAGAGGCAGATTAGCTGACCTCAGCAATTTGCTTAACCAAAGAATGCAACAGAGTGATCTTCTGGGATTTTGGGGACTAGGTCAGAAAAAGTCTTGCAGCTTTTGAAAAAGACTCTGAGCTGTCAGATAAGATCATCTACATCAAAACTGCCATGCTGGAGGGGCCAATATATATAAATGTTCCAGTTGACAATCCCAATTGGACCCAGCCACCAAGGCACCAGATGTGAGTGATGTCATCTCTTGGCTGTTTCTTGCTATTCTGTGAGATGTCCCAACACAGGACATAGATTGAAGTATCTGTTGTGCCCAAGTGTCCTGGACTCTAGGACATACCTCAGTATAAGGTATTGGGTTTGTCTATCATTTTCAGAAATCCCCTAAGCTCTCAGGGAAGCTCCCTCTGGTGGTTCTGCCACCTTCCTCATATTTCACCCAATTCACAGCACCAGGCTCTGTCCATTCCCCTCTGAGATAACCCGGCTTCATTCTCTTCAGTAAGATGTGTTTGCTTTCTTTCACAGTAGAGGTGTAGGTGGTGGTCCTATGGTAAAATGCAGACTTCTTGGAAATACAGTGGTTTGATGAGAGGAGGGGCTGGGTCAGAGGGCTGCTTTGTTCTCCCCTGATGAGTCCATAGGAAGAACACAAAGCAAAACAAAATAAACATAAGCCACAAGATCGGTTTTTCTCTGATCTCTCAGTTCTCAATGTTGTCTCCAAGTCCTTGGAATATTCAGAATTGAATTACATGTTAAAGAAAATGCCACAAAAGCTCTCAGAAAACTGTTAGTCATATTGGAGAAATGGGTCTCATACACAAAGCAGAATATTTTATCGGGGAAGAATTTTTCATTCAGGTGAGACATGATTAGATCCATGATTAAGATGCAGTCCAAAATCTCAAAGAACTGTATTATAATTGTATTATTGTATTTTGGCTATAAGACATGCATTCAAGAAAATAAAAATGCAGTACAGGTCACTGGGTAGGTGATTCAATGTTAAAATGTTGTGGGAGAGACAGTTATGTCTGTCCTGGATTTGTAGAAAAGCTATTCTGAAAACCACCTCACAAAGGGAATGTACTTTCTACAGCTGTTCTCAAATCGCCACTTTGCCCAGATGACCTTTTTATGATCTAGAGACAACCTGCCCGTGAGAATTTGAATGTGAAGTTTTAATTGAGTAACATGACAGACACCCTTGTAATGTGAGAGGACAGACCAGCAACTAACAAAGGGGGAGAGTGATCAAGGTATAATTCTTGGCTGGCTTTGTCTATTAATTGTGTGATCTTGTTTAATCCAAGCAAGTCCTCTGAAGTGTCTATAAGCTATAAGAAGAAAAAGTCCTGGGAGTCCTTCAGGGTGGAGAAAGCTTTGTCTCTTTGAGAGGGTGTATAATGAATGGTTGAATATGTAAGTTCTTGCTCAGGCAGCTTGAGTTTGAATATCTGTTCCTCCTTTTATTAGCTATGTGATTTTAGGCAAGTTAATTAATGTCTCCATATCTCTTCTTCAAAAAAAGTGTATAAACATTCCTCTATCATAGGATTTCTTGAGGATTAATTAATATAAAGGTACTTAGAATAGCACATAGTAATTGCTCAATGAATTATTCTGGCTGTTTCCTCTTCAAGGATATCTCTAAAGAACAAGCAATCTGTGATAGGTTTGCAGGCTAGCCTCTAATAAATAACTAGTGAAGAGATGAGGTAACCTTTAGAAACTTAAAGGAAGTAGTATTGATATGTTGAAAAAAGTATTGGCTTACCTGGCAAGTATGAAACTTATGGAACTGGGGGACATGTTCAGGAATACTTATTGCTAACAGATGCTTTGTTGTTTAACTGAGCTATATAGAAAACAGCACAGATGACTAAGGTTGGCAGTTGCACAGGGTCCCCCATTCAGAAGACTCCCATTCTTTGTGTAATGCTCTATTATTGCCATCTTGAAATTCTGGCTAATTTTAAACAAAAGTCCAGTATTTTCATTTTAATTGGTTCCCACAGGTTATGTAGCCAGTCCTGCAGATAACTGATGATTTGTATAATAAGGTGGCATACAGGTCAAGAATTTGTAATCAAGATTCATCAGTCCTGAATATTCATTGGAAGGACTGCTGCTGAAGCTGAAACTCCAATACTTTGGTTAACTGATGCGAAGAACTGACTCATTTGAAAAGACCCTGATGCTGAGAAAGATTGAACGCGGGAGGAGAAGGGGATGACAGAGGATGAGATGGTTGGATGGCACCACTGACTCAATGAACATGAGTTTGAGTAACCTCCAGGAGTTGGTGATGGACAAGGAAGCCTGGCCTGCTGCAGTTCACGGGGTCACAAAGAATCAGACACAACTGAATGACTGAACTGAACTGAGGGAAATTTATTATTTAAAGTTAAATCTTACACAACAACAAATTAGTTTTATATGAAGAATAATCCCCTAATTTATGTATATTACTGTTAAATTTCTGTACCATCAGTTGACTTAAAACAAGAGATCAAATGGAACATGAAACAATAAATAAGATTCTTGGAATAGTCTAATTTAAGAGCTGGAAATATTTAAACTCATCTAATCCATTCCTCTTATTTTGCAGATGGAGAAAATGAGGGCTAAAGGATGGAGTGATTTGCAAGGAATTGAGTCAACTATGTATGTAGAAGTCAATGAAAATTGATCAGTGTAGGGCAATATTTGAATACTGAGTGATATTTGGAATTTTTGGCAAGGTTTCTGGAGCACTTCTTTTCCCATCTGAGAAAAAGCCTCTTAGCCAAGCCAAAACATTAAAGTTTGTTTTATGCAGAATCATTTGCTGGAGAGAAAGCACACAGGGAAATTGATTACATTTTGTGTAAAATAATTACTTTAATGTAGCATCTGCTGCATGCAGTGTGCATTGGGAAACAGAAATGGCTGTCAGAATGGCTCTAAACAGTTTGTTAGCATCAATTTGACCCAACTCAGTATCTGCCATAAGTAGATACTAGTGTCCAACAAAGACTCTGGCATCTGTCCGGGGCACTGGGCTTGCATCTCAGCCCACCGCTGCTTTGCTTCACTGAACAGATTTAGGTGGCTGGGTAATGACCCTGTTCTGCTTTAGATCAATGACATTTCTGGGCCCAGAGAAATAATAAATTAGTTAAATTTTTTGGTAAAGAATCCACCTGCAATGAGGGAGACCTGGGTTGGATCCCTGGGTTGGGAAGGTCTCCTGGAGGCAGCCATGGCAAGTCACTCTAGTGTTCTTGCTTGGAGAATCCCATGGACAGAGGAGCCTGGCAGGCTACAGTCCATGGGGTCACAAAGAGCTGGACATGACTGAGAAACACAAGTAGTTAGTATAGGCTAGGAGTTCTATTAGGTGACAGGGATAAAATATACCTCTGTTCTTGGGGGGTCTTCAGCCTAGTTTTGGAGACAGGCACAGTTACAATCAAGGCAGTGAGTCCTGCAGCACACACAAAGGGAATGAAATAGTGTGGCTATCTGGTAGAGCCTGGCAGAAGAGTAGGGAGCAAGGATGATTAGAAGTTATCCTGGTGATGGTCCAGGAGGGACATGACATAGCAGGTGGGCAAAGATCTCCAAAAGAGTGTGAACAAATCCAGAAAATGGTTTTGAACAAGGAAGTGATTGGTGCTTCAGAAAGATTGTTTTTGTTATCTGTAAATCTGTTTCTGTTTTGTGAATAAGTTCATTACCAATGGGGAAACATGGGGTGGGAAGAACAAATCAGGAGCTTGGGAGAGACATACACACACTACTATATAAAATAGATAAGCAACAAGGACTTACTGTATAGCACAGGGAGCTCTACTTAATATTCCTTGATAACCTATATGAGAAAAGAATCTTAAAAAGAATGAATATATGTGTGTGTGTGTGTGTGTATATATATATATATATCTGAATCACTTTGCTATGCACCTGAAGCTAACACAACATTGCCAATAAACTATTCTCAAATAAAACTAAAATAAGAAAAAAGAAAGAGTTTATACATCAGGGACAATGGTTTAGTGGATGATGGAGGGCAAGACGGCAGGCAGTGGTCCAGGTAAGCAAAGTGCTCTAACATGTGAGCATTCCTTACTCCTTCTCAGATGCCCCCAAACACTGGGGAGGTTAATTTATCAGGACCTGGTAACCTATGAGTGTGGAGGGAGGGCAAGAGACAAGACAAAGAGTCCCCACGTTGTAGCCAAGGTGGTACTGGCACAGTGGAGCCATCAGCTGACATAGGTGTTGTAAAAGGACTTAAAGGGAAGAATGATACATTCTTGGGGATGCTGAGTTGGAGGTGCCTGTGAAACATCTAGATAGGTAACTTTACCATTTTAAACAGAAACACTTGAACCTTTTCTTAAAAGTTGTCTGAATATGTGTTTGTAATCATTGGATAAATGAATTCATATCTCATGTGTGCACACAATATGCAATATCATGCATCTTCACTTCAAGTGAACATGTCATTAGGTAATCATTTTTAAACCACGTCTAAATAGCAGAGAGTAGGGAAATTATACTACAATTTTATTGCTAAAAGGAGCCACAGTGACTACATTTCACATGAACCAACTGGAGTTCAGTGAGACCACCATCTCTCAGCTGATGCAAGTCACCTATCTGAAGTGGCCCACACCACCCTCCCATTTTAAAGGGAGAGCTTTGAAACCCTTTATTCTTCAAGCCTCTATATCTGCCTGCCACCTAATTATGGTTTTAGTTTTTCCTTCCATCTCATGTCCCAACTTTATCCCTGGCTTCTTTACCCTGTTTGCTTTAAAACTTCTTTGAGGAGAGCTTTGGAAAAGCATTTTGGACATGCTAGTTGATTGCATGGTCTCCAGTGAAATGGGAAGCCCTCCATGCCCTTGGTTGTGGTGGTCTGGTTGCCTTCACTTCCCCTAGGCATGAGCAGAATATTGAATAGTTAGAGGCACAGGGGAATGCAAAGCAAGGAGCTTTGGATCAACTTTTCCTTCTAATGGTTCTTTTCAGTGAGAGAAACAGTAATATAAGAATCTAAGTCAAGCAGGTGTTAGCATCCCTGAGGAGGACTTTTCAACTAATTTTAAGTAATAGTTTTTTAATAATTCTGCCTAGGTCTTTCAAATCACACTCCATTCTAAATTCTAAGAAGGCAAATTATTATGTGTCATTGCCAAAGCTTCATCTTATATCAAATTTATGCTTACTGGGACCCCCTTATACCATCAATGTGTACAGCAGAGTTGTATCCTAATTATAGAAATCAGCCCAGACTCTTTCTAAAATTATGACAGTCTGATAGTAGACTATTTGCATGGGGCATCACTTTCTCTGTCAAGACTTTCTTCTGGTAGAGAGGGGAACTTTAAGTATAATACCTAATCAAAGTAGGACTATGAGAAGTCATCAATATTGGCAATATGTGTCTGTCTTCTTCTGTTCCACTCTGAACAATTAAAGCCTTGGGCAATGAGATTTGTCAGCATAGCAACCATGGATATTCAAGAAGGTGCCATGGGCCAGGAGCAGTGAAAAAGGAAAAAGGGTAAGAAAGCAAAACCTCTCATGTGAGCAGAACTTAGAACAAAAAGGGAACTGTAAAAAAACATTTCAACACCTTGGCTTCCTGTGTTCCAGATTTGTGTTAAGATGGGACTCCTGGTAAAGGCACTCCTGGTGCCTGCATGCTTCACCATACAACACAGTAGTGTTCTAGTGGCTTTTGTGCTGGTAAGGGCCATGATATTTGGAGATGCTGAGTCCTCGGTCAGGAATGTTCAATAATAACGAAAATTAGACACTATCATTTATTGACCATGTACTGTGTGCTGAACACCAGAGTAGTTATGTAGCTTGAGCAAAGCTCATGTCATGGGCATAGTGAGCAGACCAGAACACAGGCTGTAGGCCTGCTTTTTTTTATTAATTTATTTTTTAATTTAAGGATAATTGCTCTATAGAATTTTGGTGTTTTCTGTCAAACCTCAACATGAATCAGCCACAGGTATACATATATCCCCTCACTTTTGAACCTCCCTCCCACTTCCCTTCCGATCCCACCCCTCTAGATTGATACAGAGCCCCTGTTTGAGTTTCCTGAGACATACGGCAAATTCCCATTGGCTATCTATTTTACATATGATAATGTAAGTTTCTATTTTACTTTCTCCATACATCTCACCTTCTCCTTCCCTCTCCCCATTTCCATAACTCTATTCTCTATATCTGTTTCTTCATTGCCATACTACAAATAAATTCTTCAGTACCATTTTTTTAGATTCCGTATATATGCATTAGAATACAATATTTATCTTTCTCTTTCTGACTTACTCTGTAAAATAGGCTCTGGGTTCATCCACCTCATTAGAAGTGACTCAAATGCATTCTTTTTTTATGGCTTAGCAATATTCCATTATGTATATGTACCACAACTTTTTTATCCATTCATCTGTCAATGGATATCTAGGTTGCTTCCATATTCTAGTTATTGTAAATAATGCTTCAATGAACAATGGTATACATCTGTCTCTCTCAGTTTTGGTTTCCTCAGAGTATATGCCTAGAAGTGGGGTTACTGGGTCATATGCTGATCTTATTCCTATTTTCTTTTTTTTAAGAATTTCTATACCATCTTCCATAGTGGCTGTATCAATTTACATTCCCACCAACATTGCAAGAGCATTCCTTTTTCTCCACACCCTCTCCAGCGTATATTGTTTGCAGACTTTTTGATGATGGCCATTCTGACCAGTGTGAGGTAGTTGTGATTCGCATTTATCAAAAAGAAGAGTGATGTTGAGTATTTTTTCATGTGTTTGTTAGTCATCTATATGTTTTCTTTGGGGAAATGTCTGTTTAGGTCTTTTTCCCAATTTTGACTGGGTTGTTTGCTTTTCTGATATTGTGTTTTGTGACCTGTTGTATATTTTGGAAGTTGATCATTTGTCAGTTGTTTCCTTTGCTATTATTTTCTCCCATTTGAGGGTGGTCTTTTGACTTGGTTTATAGTTTCCTTTGCTATGCAAAAGCTTTTAAATTTAATCCAGTACCACTTGTTTACTTTTGGTTTTATTTTCATTACAAGAATGCCTGATGAACTATGGATGGAGGTTTGTGACATTGTATAGGAGATGGGAATCAAGACCATCTCCAAGAAAAAGAAATGTAAGAAAGCAAAATGGTGGTCTGAGGAGGCCTTACAAATAGCTGTGAAAAGAAGAGAAGTGAAAAGCAAAGGAGAAGAGGAAAGATATACCCACTTGAATGCAGAGTTCTAAAGAATAGCAAGGAGAGATAAGAAAGCCTTTTTCAGCAATCAGTGCAGAGAAATAAAGGAAACAATAGAATGGGAAAGGCTAGAGATCTCTTCAAGAAAATTAGAGATACCAAGGGAACATTTCATACAAAGATGGGCTCAATAAAAGACAGAAATGGTTTGGACCTAACAGAAGGAGAAGATATAAAGAAGAAGTGACAAGAATACACAGAAAAACTGTACAAAAAAGATCTTCATGACCCAGATAATCATGATGGTGTGATCACTCACCTAGGCCAGATATCCTGGGATGTGAAGTCAAATGGGTCTTAGAAAGCATCTCTACGAACAAAGCTAGTGGAGGTGATGAAATTCCAGTTGAGCTATTTCAAATCCTAAAAGATGACACTATGAAAGTGCTGCACTCAATATGCCAGCAAATATGGAAAACTCAGCAGTGGCCACAGGACAGGAAAAGGTCAGTTTTCATTCCAATCCCAAAGAAAGGCAATGCCAAAGAATGCTCAAACTACTGCACAATTGTGCTTATCTCACATGCTAGTAAAGTAATGCTTAAAATTCTCCAAGCCAGGTTTCAGCAATATGTGAACCGTGAACTTCCAGATGTTCAAGCTGGTTTTAGAAAAGGCAGAGGAACCAGAGATCAAATGGCCAACATCCGCTGGATCATCGAAAAAGCAAGAGATTTCCAGAAAAACATCTATTTCTGCTTTATTGACTACACCAAAGCCCTTGACTGTGTGGATCACAATAAACTGTGGAAAATTGTTAAAGAGATGGGAATACCAAACCACCTGACCTGTCTCTTGAGAAACCTGTATGCAGGTCAGGAAGCAACAGTTAGAACTGGACATGGAACAACAGACTGGCTCCAAAGAGGAAATGGAGTACATCAAGGCTGTATATTGTCACCCTGCTTATTTAAATTATATGCAGAGTACACCATGAGAAACACTGGGCTGAAGGAAGCACAAGCTGGAATCAAGATTGGCAGGAGAAATATCAATAACCTCAGATATGCAGACGACACCACCCTTATGGCAATAAGTGAAGAGGAACTAAAGAGCCTCTTGATGAAAGTGAAAGAATAGAGTGAAAAAGTTGGCTTAAACCTCAACATTCAGACAACTAAGATCATGGCATCTGGTCCCATCAGTTCATGGCAAATAGGTGAGGAAACAGTGGAAACAGTGGCTGACTTTTTCTGTGCTCCAAAACCACTGCAGATAGTGATTGCAGCCATGAAATTAAAACATACTTACGCCTGGAAGGAAAGTTATGACCAACCTAGATAGCATATTAAAAAGCAGAGACATTACTTTGCCAACAAACGTCCATCTAGTCAAGGCTATGGTTTTTCCAGTGGTCGTGTATGGATGTGAGAGTTGGACTATAAAGAAAGCTGAGCACTGAAGAATTGATGCTTTTGAACTGTGGTGTTGGAGAAGGCTCTTGAGAGTCCCTTGGACTACAAGAAGATCCAACCAGTCCATCCTAAAGGAGATCAGTCCTGGGCGTTCATTGGAAGGACTGTTGTTGAAGATGAAACTCCCAATACTTTGGCCACCTCATGCAAAGAGCTGACTCATGGGAAAAGACACTGATGCTGGGAAAGATTGAGGGGAGGAGGAGAAGGGGATGGCAGAAGATGACATGG
>SRVM01015643.1:0-13125 GCA_007570785.1 Antilocapra americana | reverse complement strand
AATGCAAATGTATTTAGAATTAGAACCATGATTTTGTTCAGTCATGTCTCAGCTAACACAGCATAATTTTCTTTTGTTTTTTATTAATTTTTATTAGAGTATAGTTGATTTACAATGTTGTATTGATTTCTGAATTAATTTCATCCATTTCAGTACATCTCAGTTCACTGATTTCTAGAATGTCATTGTTCACTCTTGTTTCATTCATGTTTGACCACTTCCTATTTCCTTGATTCTTGGACCTATCATTCCAGGTTCCTATGGAATATTGCTCTTTACAGAATTGGACCTTGTTCTATCACCAGTTACATCCACAACTGAGTATTGCTTTTGGCTTGGCTCCACCCCTTCATTCTTTCTGGAGTTATTTCTCCACTGATCTCCAGTAGCATATTGGGCACCTACTGACCTGGGGAGTTCATCTTTCCGTGTCCTATCTTTTTGTCTTTTTATACTGTTCATGCGTTTCTCAAGGGAAGAATACTGAAAGTGGTTTCCCATTTCCTTCTCCAGTGGACCACGTTCTGTCAGACCTCTCCACCATGACCTGACCATGATGATGGCCCCACATGGCGTGGCTTCGTTTCGCTGAGTTAGTCAAGGCTATGGTCCATGTGATCAGATTGTCTAGTTTTCTATTTTTATGGTTCAGTGTGTGTGCCCTCTGATGCCCTCTTGCAACACCTACTGTCTTACTTGGGTTTCACTTACTTTGATGTGGGGTATCTCTTCACAACTGCTCCAGCAAAGTGCAGAGGCTGCACCTTACTTTGGACGAGGGGTATCTCCTTCCAAAAAAAGATGTCCTTTTCATTTTATGGGACTGGAATGCAAAAATAGGAAGTCAGGAAATACCTGGAGTAACAGGCAAATTTGGCCTTCGAGTACAGAATGAAGCAGGGAAGTGGCTAATAGAGTTTTGCCAAGAGAATGCACTGGTCATAGCAAACATCCTCTTCCAAGAACACAAGAGAAGACTCTACACATGGACATCACCAGATGGTCGACACCGCAATCAGATTGATTATATTCTTTGCAACCAAAGATGGAGAAGCTCTATACAGTCAGCAAGAGCAAGATTGGGATCTGACTGTGGCTGAGATCGTGAACTCCTTATTGCCAAACTCAGACTTAAATTGAAGAAAGTAGGGAAAACCACTAGACCATTCAGGTATGACCTAAATCAAATGCCTCAAGACTATGCAGTGAAACTGAGAAATAGATTTAAGGGACTAGATCTGATAGACAGAGTGCCTGATGAACTATGGATGGAGGTTCGTGACATTGTACAGCAGACAGGGATTAAGACCATCCCCATGGAAAACAAATGCAAAAAAGCGAAATGGCTGTCTGAGGAGGCCTTACAAATAGCTGTGAAAAGAAGAGAAGAGAAAAGCAAAGGAGAAAAGGAAAGATATTCCCATCTGAATGCAGAGTTCCAAAGAATAGTAAGGAGAGATAAGAAAGCCTTCTTCATGGATCAATGCAAAGAAATAGAGGAAAACAACAGAATGGGAAAGACTAGAGATCTCTTCAAGAAAATTAGAGATACCAAGGACACATTTCATGCAAAAATGATCTCGATAAAGGACAGAAATGGTATGGACCTAACAGAAGCAGAAAATATTAATTAGAGGTGGCAAGAATACACAGAAGAACTATACAAAAAAGATCTTCACGACCCAGGTAATCATGATGGTGTTATCACTCACCTAGAGCCAGACATCCTGGAATGTGAAGTCAAGTGGGCCTTAGAAAGCATTACTACAAAAAAAGCTAGTGGAGGTGACGGAATTCCAGTTGAGCTATTTCCAGTCCTAAAAGATGATGCTGTGAAAGTGCTGCACTCAATATGTCAGCAAAGTTGAAATACTCAGCAGTGCCCACAGGACTGGAAAAGGTCCATTTTCCTTCCAATCCCAAAGAAAGGCAATGCCAAAGAATACTTGAACTACCACACAATTGCACTCATCTCACACGCTAGGAAAGTAATGCTCAAAATTCTCCAAGCCAGGCTTCAGCAACACATGAACTGTGAAGTTCCAAATTTCAAGCTGGTTTTAGAAAAGGCAGAGGAACCAGAGATCAAATTGCCAACATCTGCTGGATCATCAAGAAAGGAAGAGAGTTTCAGAAAAACATTTATTTATGCTTTATTGACTATGCCAAAGCTTTTGACTGTGTGGATCACAATAAATTGTGGAAAATTCTGAAAGAGATAGAAATACCAGACCACCTGACCTGTCTCTTGAGAAACCTGTATGCAGGTCAGGAAGTAACAGTTAGAACTGAACATGGAACAACAGACTGGTTCCAAACAGGAAAAGGAGTATGTCAAGGCTGTATATTGTCACCCTGCTTATTTAACTTATATGCAGAGTACATCATGAGAAACGCTGGGCTGGAAGAAGCGCAAGCTGGAATCAAGATTGCCGGGAGAAATACCAATAACCCCAGACATGTAGATGACACCACTCTTATGGCAGAAAGTGAAGAGGAACTAAAAAGCCTCTTGATGAAAGTGAATTAGGAGAGTTAAAAAATTGGTTTAAAGCTCAACATTCAGAAAACTAAGATCATGGCATGTGATCCCATCACTTCACTGGAAATAGTTGGGGAAACAGTGGAAATAGTGTCAGACTTTATTTTTTTGGGCTCCAAAATCACTGCAAGTGGTGATTGCAGCCATGAAATTAAAAGACGCTTACTCCTTGGAAGGAAAGTTTTGACCAACCTAGACAGCATATTGAAAAACAGAGACATTACTTTGCCAAGAAAGGTCCATCTAGTCAAGGCTATGGTTTTTCCAGCGGTCATGTATGGATGTGAGAGTTGGATGGTGAAGAAAGTCGAGTGCCGAAGAATTGATGCTTTTGAACTGTGGTGTTGGAGAAGACTCTTGAGAGTCCCTTGGACTGCAAGGGGATCCAACTAGTCCATCGAACATGACTGAGTGACTGAACTGAACTGAACTGGATTGGTTTCTGCTGTACAGAGAGCTGAATCAGTTATACATGGACATATACTCACTCTCCTATAGATTCTTTTCCCACTTAGGCCATTACAGAGTATTAAGTAGAGTTCCTTGTGCTAACAGTAGGTTCTCGTTTGTTATCTATTTATGTATAGTAGTATTTATATGTCAATCCCAGTCTCCCAGTATATCCATCTCTCTCTTACCCCTTGGTAACTGTAAATTTGTTTTCTACATCTGTGATTATATTTCTATTTTGTAAGTAAGTTCATTTGTATCATTGTTTAGATTCCACATATATGCAATATCACATATTTGTCTTTCTCTGACTTACATCACTCAGTATGACAATTTTTAGGTCCAGCCATATTGATGCAAATGGCGTTATTTCATCCTCTTATGGCTCAGTAATATTCCACTGTATATATGTACCACATCCTCTTTACCCATTCATCTGTTTATGGACATTTTGGTTGCTTCCATGTCCTAGCTATTGTAATTATTGCTGCAACAAACACTGGGGTGCATCTAGCTTTGCGAACTATGGTTTTCTCTGACTCTATGCCCAGGAGTGAGTTTGCTAGATCATATGGTAGCTCATTATTAATTTTTTAAGGGACTTCCATACTGTTCTCCATAGTGGCTGTAACAATTTAAATTCCCACCAACAGTGTAGGAGAGTTCCCTTTTCTCCAAATCCTCTCCAGCATTTATTGTTTGTGTACTTTTTGATGATAGCCTTTCCAATGGATGTGAGGTGATACCACACTGTAGTTTTGATTTGTGTCTCTCTAATAACTAATGAATAACTAATGATGTTGAGCATATTTTCATGTGCTGTTTAGCCATCTGTCTTCTTTGAATAAATACCTATTTAGATCTTTGGCCCATTTTTGGTTCTTTTTTTACGTTGAGCTGCATGAGCTGTTTGTATATTTTGGAGGTTAATCCCTTGTCAGTCACTTCATTTACAAATATTTTCTCCCAGCCTGTAGGTTGTCTTTTCGTTTTCTTTATGATTTCATTTGTTTTACAAAGCTTTTAAGTTTAATTAACTTTTAATACATTTGACATTAAACATTGTATAAATTCAAGGTGTACAACATGTTGATTGATCTATTTATATATTGTAATATGATTGCCACTGTTATGCTAGTTATCACCTCTATTATAGCACATAATTACATCTTAAATGGCAATAATTAAGATCTAGAGAGAAGTTTGATTATTATAATATAATATTGTTGTCTATAATTTTATAGCATTTACTATATAGCTTTTATGTAGGATAATTGTGTATATGTAGACACTTGAACACATACACATAGCCTAGATAATTTCTCCTTCAAGTCAAGTTTCTTAACCTTTCTTGGTTTAGACAAATCACAGCAAAAGCAATTGTTTCTTCTATGTTCCTATACCACTGTTTGTATCTTTACTTCTCTATTATTACTCTCTTTAATGAATCCAAGTTGTATATTTTATTGAATGTTTATATCTTTATTGAATTAGAGTTCACAGGATAGACCCTCATATTCAAGAATTTTAACCTTTGTGATTCTAAAGATTTGCAAGTTACTCTGAGGTTCCGTGACTTGTAAATATATATCATATTCATTTATGAGTCTGCTTCATTTCACTGGGATGGATCATTGAGAACTGATTTGATCTTTACCAAGTGTGACCTTTGGCAGAGATAAGAGCAGTGGGTCTCAAACATGGCTGTATATTAGAATCAGCTAGGAACTTTTATAAAAGTCATGAATCTTTGGCTGCACCCCAAACCAAAGAGTCAGCATCTTTGGTGATGGGAACCAGAAATCAGTACTTTAAATGCTTTCATAGTGGATCCAGAATGCTGCCAAAGTTGACCACCACTGTACTAGAGATTCTCTCCTAACAAGTGAAAGGAAATATAAACACACTAGATAGAAAGGCAACATCTGGAATGGCGGCCAGAATGCTGAGGTGAGAATGAGAAAACTTGGATCTCAGTTCCAACCCTACTTCTTACAAGCTGTGCACGTGGCATTGGGTGCTGTTCCAGCTCTTACAGTGCAACAAACCACCCCAAAGAGCAGTAGAATAAGACGGCATTTCTGAGCCTTTCATTGTGCTCAGAAATCCCATGGTTAGGAATTTGAAAAGTGCATAGTGGGCATGAATTGTCTCTGCTTCGGGGACTCAGTTGAGAAGATTCGAATGACTGAGGCTGGAATCACCTGGAGTCTTCTTCACGTGCTTGCCTGGTGCTGGGGCATGTACAAGCAGGCTCGGTTATGACCGTGATCCTAAGCACCTACGTGAAGCCTCTCTCAGCGGCTTGGGCTTCCGAACAGCATGGTAGCCTCAGGGTTGTAGGCCTTATTGACAGCACCTCAGGGCTTCACAGGTGTGTTTTCTTGATTAGCTCACTTCAAAAGTGAATGTTTTATTAATCAAACATCAAAATTGTGTGTGCCCAACAAAATGATAAATATTTATATGTCACTGACCTTCAGAGTAACTTGCAAATCTTTAGAACCACAAAGGTTAAAATTCTTGAGTGTAATGGTATATCCAGTAAACTATAATTTGATAAAGATATAAACATTCAACAAAATGGATAACTTTGATTCATTAAAAAGAACAATAATAAAGAAGTAAAGATTTAAGTAAGCTGTTTTTATATCCCTACCTTAGAAGTCAAATAGCATCACTTTGAGTGAACCCTGTGGATGCAAGCAATCACAGGCCTGTCCAGATACAGGCAGAGGGGACCTAGAACTCACCTATGTATGGCAAGTGTATCTGAGAATTGTGGCCATATTTCACTGTTTCTGCAAACGGGTTACATTCAGCCTCAGACTACCATAGGTATTAGTTCTCTATTGCTATATAACACATTGCCACAAAGTGACTTGCAGCCATAGACGGTTATTTTCTCATAGTTTCTATAGGTCAGAGATCTGGCCTGGCTTAGCTGGCTTCTGTACTTCCTGTCTCCCACAGGCTACAAGCAACGAGTTGGTTGGGCTGTAATTGTCTCCAGGTTTAATTGGAGAAGGATCTACCTGCAAGCTCACATGGCTGTTGGTAGGATTTAGTTCCTTGTCACATGGACCTTCCCAGTGTGACACCTTGCTTCATTTAAGCAGGCAAGTAGAAAAGCAATAGAGAGAATCTGCTCATAAGATGGAAATTGTAGTCATTTCTAACCTTATCACAGAGTGACATGCTATCACCTTTGCCACGTTCTGTTGTTTAGGAAAAAGTCACTAGGCCCAGCCCACATTCAAGGGCTGAGGATTATACAAAGGCATGAATGCTGATTAGGATCACTGAGACCATCTAACAACAGTTGGCTTACCAGACTCTCCTATAAAACAAAATATTAACCCTGGTCTGCCAAACTTTCAGGCTTTTCATGAGAATTCAATAAACTGGCATGTTTGACAGTGCTTTTCAAGATGTATATCACTGTACAAAAGTGAGTAATTTTCAAAAAAAATCATATATTTTGATGGTGTCAGAACAGCACTTCCTCAGAGAGAGGGGGCTCATTGCCCATAAACGGGTACATTTATATAGTGGGAAGAGAATTTAAGTTCTTTTTAATCAATGATTTTGCTGTAATTTTCTTTTCATGTATAGCTACCTCACATTGTTCAAATAAAATGTGACTTCTTGTTCTTAGAGAAATGGAATTTATTTTTTATTAAAAGCATTTGATAATGCTTAGACTCATCACATCTTGTATATTTCCAAACCAAATAGAGAAAAAGGTCAATGTAAATGTTCGTCGAAATCAAATTCTAAAATATTCATATCCTCTAAAGCCCAGTCTTTAGATAAACTGCCAAGAAACTCTTGTTTTTTGTTTGCTTGTTTGTTTGTTTTTTCTTAATGCTACTTTCTAGTTCTTGAGCTAGAGAAAATGTTTAATGGCCAGAAAGTATTGACTGGTGGGTTTATGTCTGAGTTTACCCATTAGAGAAAGATAAATGAATGGCTTGCTTTTTTTTTTTTTTAAATCAAACAGCTTTACTCAAAGATGCCAAATAATACTAGCAAAATGTTACACAGTGCAAAAACTGAAATCTTTAAAAATCAATTTTTAAGTGAAAACAATTTACACCTGATAGGTATAAAAACAAAGTTATATGTGAAGATGTATAATGTGTTATTAATTTTACATTAAAATGTATGTATAACTTTTATATATACAAAGGTAAGATAAATACCAAAATGGTAAAAGTGATTACTTCTAAGTGCTAATTTGAATCTTTTCATTTTATTCTATTTGTCTTTTTTTGAGTTTTCCAAATAAACATTCTTCATGTTTATAGACATAGAGAAGCTGTAAAAACTAAAACTGAAAACAATTTCAGTTTAAAATATTTCCACTCTTTAAATAATAAATATATGATCATTTAATATTTATATATGATCATAAATATATAATCACAATGATGAATGGGAATAACATAGTCATGGGGAAGCAGAACTGACTTTGGAGCCAAGCCTCTGGAAGGCCCTAGGGCCCCCAGCATAACCCCTGGGCTGCTTCTGAGCAGATTAGACCACTGTTTAGGGCAAAGCTGAACTAATAAGAATGAAAATGCCACCACCACCCCTCTTTTCTTTCTGCTAAGAAATAAAATTCTGAAAGGATTTGAAAGAACTACCTTTGAAATAACTACCTCTTGAATGGTTTCTGGTTAAAACTTTGCATTCATTTAAAAAATAATGAAAGATGAGGACAGATAATATAAGCTGACTCCAGGTCACTAGCTTTTCTACTCCCATGTAAATCAGGATAAGGCACTATCTACTATCTGCTCCCAACCCAGGTCACAGTAAAGCCTGTAAGGTCACTCTTAAAGAAACTCCTGGGTGCAATGGTAGTAACTAGCTCAAGCAGACTGCCTGAACCAAAGTCTTGTGTCAGGAATTTTCTGGGGGACAAACCCTAAAATGGAAACCTGAGAAAAAAGCACCCTAGCCACTTGGGTGAGGCAAAACGTTTCCAAGGAGACTGGGCAGGAGAAGGGCTTCTTGGCAAAATTTTGCCTGAAAGGTGAAAGAATGAACTCAGCACTTTGTAGATGCTTCTGGAACTGCTGTTGCTTGACTGCTGCTGTATGGTTGAAAAAGTTTTTAATCAAAATTGTTGCAAAGAACAATATAGAGACCCACAAAGGAAATAAGATAAGAACAGTTATGTGGGGTTTTGTGAGAGGAAGAGAGCAAAAGAAAAGTCTTTAAAAGGAAGATTCAAAGAATGATTCATTTCTCTAGTCTAAGAAGATTATGCAGCCCCTAGCAAGTACCTTTCATTTAATATCACACGGAAAATATTTGCTAAGTCTGCGAATGGAATAGGAGTGGGAAGTGAGAATGAGTATATTAATAAATAAGCAAATATTCATTTGCTCTGCCACAGAAACCGTCTTGTTACCCACTCCTGAAGATGAAGAAGAAGAGAAAAGCTCATCGTGACCTCCATAATCAAATTAATGTAGGATGCTTTATGATGCAACACAGGGCAAGACAGAGTTGAAAGCTCTCATCATGATAAGCAGTTTACAGAGAAGGATGAATTTGCTAGGTAAACCTGACTGGGCATGGAGACAGGTGGATTAAACCTCATGGAGTGAGACATGTGTGACTTGAGAAGTCTACAGAAGGTTTTATGGAGTCTGGATAGTTAGGAGCTATAGCTGCAGAGGCAATTGCTGGGATCCTCTGTCCCTAACCATTTTAGAAGAGCCTGCCTCACATATTACATTTCTAGTAGTGGTTATCCTTCATCCTAAATCATCTTTCCATTCTTCCCCATGTCTCTCCCTACCTTTATTTCTTCCTTTCCTCCCTGCCTTTATTCTTCCCCTTTGCATCCTGTTCCACCTACCTTCTTACCACCCCTTCCTTTTTCCCATATTTCTTTCTTCTTCTATCTTTTCTATCTTCTATCTTCATTCCTCCCTTTACCCTTCCTTCCTTCCCTCCCACTCTTCCTTCCTTCCTCCTTCCTTTTAACTTTCTGTAAAAAAATGAATTACATTATCATTAAGAAAAGTGATAGCTGACTTAAATGTCCAAGGAAGGAATTATAATTTACAGGGGTAGTAAAATAAGAAGGAACATTTTGTAGAGAATGCATTCAGGAGGATCGTCAGAGAAAAGTTCTACACAGCAGGACTGAGAAAAGGCACTGTAGAATGGAAATGATTAATCTGCAAAGGAATGGAGTTATCAGATAGGGCACAAGTGATACATGTGGCTAGTGGCAGAGGACGAAGCTGGAAGGTTGACAGTGCAACAACAAGCTCATACTTTCAGTTCAGCTCAGTCGCTCAGTAGTGTCCGACTCTTTGCAACCTCATGAACCACAGCACGCCAGGCCTCCCTGTCCATCATCAACTCCTGAAATCTACCTAAACCCATATCCATTGAGTCAGTGATGCCATCCAACCATATCATCCTCTGTCATCCCCATCTCCTCCTGCCCTCAATCTTTCCCAGCATCAGGGTATTTTCCAATGAGTTAGCTCTTCGCATCAGGTGGCCAAAGTATTGGAGTTTCAGCTTCAACATTAGTCCTTCCAATGAACAGCCAGGACTGATCTCCTTTAGGATGGACTGGTTGGATCTCCTTGCAATTCAAGGGACTTTCAAGAGTCTTCTCCAACATCACAGTTCAAAAGCATCAATTCTTCAGCCTTCAGCTTTCTTTATAGTCCAACTTTCACATCCATACAAGACCAAGAGAAAAACCATAGCCTTGACTAGATGGACATTTGTTGACAAAGTAATGTCTCTGCTTTTGAATATGCTGTCCAGGTTGGTCATAACTTTCCTTCCAAGGAGTAAGCGTCTTTTAATCTCATGGCTGCAGTCACCATCTGCAGTGATTCTGGAGCCCAGAAAAATAAAGTCAGCTACCATTTCCACTGTCCCCCCACCTATTTGCCATGAAGTGATGGGACCGGATGCCATGATCTTAGTTTTCTGAATGTTGAGCTTTAAGCCAACTTTTTCAAGAGGCTCTTCAGCTCTTCTTCACTTTCTGCCAAAGGGTAGTGTCATCTGCATACCTGAGGTTATTGATATTTCTCCCAACAACCTTGATTCCAACTTGTGCTTCCTCCAACCTAGCATTTCTCACGATGTACTCTGCATATAAGTTAGATGAGTAGGGTGACAATATACAGCCTTGATATACTCCTTTTCCTATTTGAAAACACCTAACTATTGCTTCCTGACCTGCATACATATTCCTCTTGAGTCAGGTCAGGTTGTCTGGTATTCCCATCTCTTTAAGAATTTTCCACAGTTTATTGTGATCCACACAGTCAAAGGCTTTGGCATAGTCAATAAAGCATAAATAGATGTTTTTCCGTAACTCTCTTGCTTTTCGATGATCCAGCGGATGTTGACAATTTGATCTCTGGTTCCTCTGCCTTTTCTAGAACCAGCTTGAACATCTGGAAGTTCATGGTTCACATATTGCTGAAGCCTGGCTTGGAGAATTTTGAGCATTACTTTACTAGAGTTTCAGATGAGTGAAATTGTGCAATAGTCTGAGCATTCTTTGGCATTGCCTTTCTCTGGGATTGGAATGAAAACTGACCTTTTCCAGTCCTGTGGCCACTGCTGAGTTTTCCAAATTTGCTAGCATATTGAGTGCAGCACTTTCACAGCATCATCTTTTAGGATTTGAAATAGCTCAACTGGAATTCCATCACCTCCACTAGCTTTGTTCGTAGTGATGCTTTCTAAGGCCCACTTGACTTCACATTCCAGGATGTCTGGCTCTAGCTGAGTGTGAGTGATCACACCATCATGGTTATCTGAGTCGTGAAGATCTTTTCTGTACAGTTCTTCTGTGTAATCTTGCCACCTCTTATTAATATTTTCTGCTTCTGTGAGGTCCATACCATTTCTGTCCTTTATTGAGCCCATCTTTGCAGGAAATGTTCCTTTGGTATATCTAATTTTCTTGAAGAGATTTCTAGTCTTTCCCATTTTATTGTTTTCCTCTATTTCTTTGCATTGATCACTGAGGAAGGCTTTCTTATCTCTCCTTGCTCTTCTTTGGAACTCTGCATTCAAATGGCTATTATCTTTCCTTTTCTCTTTTGCTTTTCTCTTCTCTTCTTTACACAGCTATTTGTAAGCCCTCCTCAGACAGCCATTTTGCTTTTTTGCATTTCTTTTTCTTGGGGATGGTCTTGATTCCTGTCTCATGTACAGTGTCACGAACCTCCATCCATAGTTCATCAGGTACTCTATCAGATCTAGTCCCTTCTCACTTCCACTGTAGAGTCATAAGGGATTTGATCTAGGTCATACATGAATGGTTCAGTGGTTCTGAGCCACAGTCAGCTCCCAGTGTAATTTTTTGCTGACTATAGAGCTTCTCCATAATCTGCAATGAATATCACTAATATGATTTCAGTGTTGACCATCTGGTGATGTGCAAGTATAGAGTCTTCTCTTGTTGGAAGAGGGTGTTTGCTATGACCAGTGCATTCTCTTGGCAGAAGTCTGTGAGCCTTTGCCCTGCTTCATTCTGTACTCCAAGCCCAAATTTCCCTGTTGCTCCAGGTGTAGTGGTTTTCCCCACTTTCTTCAATTTCAGTCTGAATTGGCAATAAGGAGTTCATGATCTGAACCACAGTCAGCTCCCAGTGTTATTTTTTGCTGACTCTAGAGCTTCTCCATAATCTTTGGCTGCAAAGAATATCACCCATATGATTTCAGTGTTGACCATCTGGTGATGTGCACGTGTAGAGTCTTCTCTTGTTGGAAGAGGGTGTTTGCTATGACCAGTGCATTCTCTTGGCTGAACTCTGTGAGCCTTTGCCCTGCTTCATTCTGTACTCCAAGCCCAAATTTGCTTGTTACTCCAGGTGTTTCTACTTCCTAGTTTTTCAAGTGTAATGAAAAGAACATTATTTTCCCTTATAATGAAAAGAACATCTTTTGGGGGTGTTAGTTCTAGAAGGCTTGTAGGTCTTCATAGGACCGTTCCACTTCAGCTTCTCAGTGGTACTGGTTGGGACATGAACTTGAATTACCGTGATATTGAATGGTTTGCCTTGGAAACAAACAGAGATCATTCTGTCGTTTTTGAGATTGCATCCAAGTAGTGTATTTCAGACCCTTTTGTTGACTCTGAGGGCTACTCCATTTCTTCTAAGGGATTCTTGCTCAGAGTAGTAGATATAATGGTCATTTGAGTTCACCCATTCCAGTCCATCTTAGTTCGCTGATTCCTAGAATGTCGATGTTCACTCTTGCCATCTCCTGTTTGAACACTTCCCATTTGCCTTGATTCATGGACCTAACATTCCATGTTCCTATGGAATATTGCTCTTTACAGCATCAGACCTTTTTTCTATCAACAGTCACATCTACACCTGGGTGCTGTTTTTGCTTTGGCTCCATCCCTTCATTCTTTCTGGAGTTATTTCTCCACTGATCGCCAGTAGCATATTGGGCATCTACTGACCTGGGGAGTTCAGCTTTCAGTGTCTTATCTTTTTGCCTTTTTATACTGCTTGTGGGGTTCTCAAGGCAAGAATACTGCAGTGGTTTGCTATTCCCTTGTCCAGTCGACCACATCCTGTCAGACCTCTCCACCATGACCCATCCGTCTTGGGTGGCCCCACATGGTGTGGCTTAGTTTCATTGAGTTAGACAAGGCTGTGGTCCATGTGATCAGACTGGCTAGTTGTCTGTGATTGTGGTTTCAGTCTGTCTGCCCTATAATGCTCTCTCTCAATGCCTGCCGTCTTACTTGGGTTTCTCTTATCTTGGATGTGGGGTATCTCTTCATGGCTGCTCCAGCAAAGTGCTGCTCCTTATCCTGGACATGGGATAGCTCCCCTTGGCCTCCGTCCCTACCTTGGACGTGGGGTAGCTCCGCTCGGCTGCTCCTGCGCCGTCAGTTGACAAAGGTCAGATTTTCAAAAGGCTTGTACCTGACGCTAGTAACAGCAGCTCCTGAATGCAAACACCTCCCACTTCCCTTGTCAGGCTATGGTACTCAGTGGCACACCCTCATATCAATCTGACTGATACACTTCTCCTGATGTCCATGTGCCTTTGGATTATGCGTCTATGATGATTGAGGCTGCAACTGCCTGTGTGGTTTAATCAAA
>SRVM01015639.1:0-10425 GCA_007570785.1 Antilocapra americana | reverse complement strand
TAGAGAGGTCAGACGTCATGGATCAGTGAGAAGTGGCAACATTCCTAAAGAGGAAAGACCTCAGGGAGCCGAGAGAGGCGGCCACATTTCTAGAGAGGACAGACGTCAGTGAGCACTGAGACAGCGTCACATCCTAGAGAGGACAGATGCAGGGAGCCGTTAAAGGCGGTGACATTCCTAGAGAGGAAAGACGTCAGGGATCAGTGAGATGCAGCGTCATTTCCTAGAGAGGACAGACGTCAGGGAGCCATGAGAGGTGGGGTCCTTCCTAGAGAGGACAGACATCATGGAGCTGTGAGAGGAGGCGTCCATCCTAGCGAGGAAAGATGTTGTGGAGGTGTGACAAGCTTGGGTACGTATACTTTGGGTATAAGAGGTTGTCACAAAAAGTGGTAGGGGTCCCTGGCTAGAGGACACTCTGCCTCGGGCTCGTTGATGTAGTAAACTACTTTCCTCATGTTGAAGAGGTGTATTTTGGGGTAGCATTTGCTCCCCCTCAGTTAGGATGTATCCTGGTTTGCTTACACTGTCATCTTTGGAAGACATCCTGATATTTGAAGGTTTTTAGTTACTACATGTATCAGACACTTTTTCAAAGTCATTTTCTCAATATTAGATGGTGGGGCCTCTATTTCCGTTTTCTCTCTGACTCTCTAACCCGCCCTGTAGCGCTCCAGGGCGGGAGTCAGAAAGCCGGGCGAGCCCCCGGTCTCGGATAGAAGGATTCTCCGAAGTTCTCTTCCGAGGATGGGAGCCTCTGGAAGATCAGCCCCGAGGAGGGGGTGAGTGGACCGCCCGCCCCACAGCCTCCCTCGCCAGGAGAGAGACACTCAGACGCGGCGGGGGTTCTCTCAAAGCAGTTCCGTTTTATTGAGCTGGAGGGGAAGCTTATATAAGCAAACTGCGCGGGAAGGCAAACGGCGCGGGGGTTTCAAACGGGGCTTTCCGGGAGCTTGGCCAATCACTGTAAAGGTCACGTATCCAGGTGGTGGCGCACCAATGTATACTGGTCACGTCCTGGCATTGCTAAGAGGAAGTTAGTCCTGGCCAATCGCATTTTTTTGTAAATAGCCTCAGTCCCGCCCTCTTGATTTCCGCCAAGCGCCATCTTGTTATGAGCACATGTGAGGTGCCCTACATTAGATGTGCAATGTCTGATCCTCAGGTGAGCCCTGTTTAGCTCTGGGGAATAACAGCCAAGTTGCCCTGTGGCATGTGGGGCCTTGTTTAGCTCTGGGGAATAACAGCCAAGTTGCCCTGTGGCTGTGGGGCCTTGTTTAGCTCTGGGGAGTAACGGCCAAGTTGCCCTGCGGCGTGTGGACCCTCCGGGTAAAGGGTCGGGTTCCTGTCTCGCACTGTCAGGTGCGTTCTTCACCTGAGCCACCAGGGAAGCCCCTGGGCTTGTTTAAAGTTTACTGGTTCTAATAGATGTGCCTTGCTGCTTCACTGTAGTTTCAATTTGTAATTTCCTAATAATATATTATTTTTTAGTATTTTTGATGTGTTTACTTACTAGCTGTAATTTTTTCTCCCGGTGTTGAGCTTTATACATCTTTAATGAAGTTGTTTGTTCCAGAGTTTTTTAGTATTATATGAGTACAACCCTTTTTCAGATATGTATTTTGTAAATGTATTTCTCTGTTTGGGGCTTATGTTTATATTTTCTGAATAAGGTCTTTTGCAGAGTTCACATTTTTAACTTTTTAAAGGTCATGTTATGGATTTTATATCCTTTTTTGGATAGATTTTAGTTTTTGTTTTTTGCTAAAATTTATAAGCAAATCTGAGGTACTTCATATACAGCTTTGTATTTTGTCTGTTGAGAAGTTTGAGTGAATTTGGTATAAGTTGTAACATTTCTTTCTACTCTCATTTGATTGCATATGGTTTCCAATTATTTATATAACAATTTTTGAGGATGTCATTGGAAGTCAGTTTCCTGAAGTGAAACTGCATCCGTGAAACATCAACTCTTTTCAACCAGTGGAAATCACTTTTTGCTTTTCCTATCTTTGAATTTGACTTGATTTGTCATGGTTCCAGTATCTCATACTAGTGGAATCACAGAATGTTTGTCCTTTTTTGGTCTGGTTTATTTCACTTTATGTAATGACTGTATCGCTCATCCTCATTGTAGCATTGTCAGAATTACCTACTTTTAAAGGCCGAATCATGTTCCACTGTGTGTATACCACAGTTTATTTATGGAATTGTCTGTCTGTGGATACTTGGATTCCTCCCATTTTTTGGCCACTGTGAATAATGCTGTTGTGAATAGGAGTGTAGAAATATGTTTATTTCTTTCAGCCCATTTTTTCAAACCTTTTAAGTACATAATCTGAATTGGGACTGACATATTGTATGTTATTTCCATTCATTAGTTTTTGAGGAATTTCTTTAATGTCTTGCAAAGTGGTGGCACCATTTCACTATTTTTTGTATGGTAGAATATTGCTGAAGCTTTTTTATGTATCCTTTTTTGCATATTCATTCATCCACTGATGGACAGTTGAATGGGCTCTACCTTTGGGCTATCGTGAATAATTTTGCTATTAATGTTTGTGTACCTGTTGTTTAAAAATCTGTATTCAGTTCATTGATGTGTATATCCAGGAGTGGAGTCAGTGAAGTAAACAGTAAGCATGTTTTTATCTTTCTGAGGAAATGCCAAACTATTGTACATATAGTCTGTACTATTTTCCATATCCACAAGCAAAGTGTAAGGTTTCTGATTTTCTACATTGCTGTTAATATTTTGATCTTGATTGTAATCGTTTAGTGAATGTGAACAAATATTGCATTGTGATTTTAATCTGTATTTCCATCATTACAGAAAGGAAGTAGAGAGCAAGGACACACATAGGTGCACCTGCACATTTCAGAGAAATAGTCTGTTTAATCAGTTCAGTTCAATTCAGTTGCTCAGTCGTGTCTGACTCTTTGCGACCCCATTAGACTGCAGCGTACCAGGCTTCCCTGTCCATCACTAACTCCTGGAGTTTTCCAGTCAGACCAAATTCATTGGAAAAGACCCTGATGCTGGTAAAGGTTAAAGGCGAGAGGAGAAGGTGACGACAGAGGATGAGCTGGTTGGATGGCATCACCAACTCAATGGAGATGAATTTGAGTAAACTCCAGGAGTTTACTCAAATAAGTAACCATCTTGTACTTCTGGCAGGAATATAAATTGATGTAGCCAATATGGAGAACAGCATGGAGATTCCATTAAAAGCTAAAAATAAAGTTGTCATATGATCTAGCAGCCTCATGTCTGGTTAGATATCTGGAAAAGACAAAAAAATCTAATTTGAAAAAATACATGTACCCCTATGTTCATAGCAGTACTGTTTAGAACAGCCAGAACATGGAGCCAACCTAAATAACTGTCCATTGTCAGATGAATGGATGAAGAGGATGTGATGTATTTATGTGTTTCCATGTGCAGATAACCATATACACACAGTGGAATATTACTGAGCCATAAAACAGAATGAAATAATGTCTTTTGCAGCCACATGTAGATGGACCTACAGATTGTCATTCTAAGTGAAGTAAGTTGGAGAATGACATATATCATATGATATCAGTTATATGTGGAATGAATGTAAGAAAAATGATACTAATGAGCTTCTTTACAAAACCGATTTAGACTCACAAAAGTAGGAAACAAATGTATAGTTACCAAAGGGAAAAGGTAGGGAGGGATTAGTTGGCTGTTTTGAATTGTTAACAGAGGCATACTACTATATATGAAAGAAATTACCAGGACCTACTATATAGTATAGAAAACTATATTAATATCTTGTGATGATGTAGAATGGAACAGAATCTCAAAAGGAATATATGAAAAAGACATGGAAAAATCATAACCATTGTGCCAACACTAACAGTTATCATAATAGTACTCAACACATATTTATACATGGCACTAAAATGTTCACATCAGTACATATATTGTCACTGATCAATTACAGAAAAGTAAATAGAGAATTCAAACAGAATAAATAAGCCTCCTGTCATTACTCATTATAATTTATACACTTTTACTTGTCACAGTCATTCTGTAAGTGCTAGACTAGGAGTTTAAGGTAATATACACCAAGAGATTTTGAAGTTGTAAGGAGCTACACCTTAGTCAAGGAGGTACTTAGTTAAGAACCTTAAGGAGGTACTCTAGTTATGGTGAGCATGGGCCATAACTAGTGGTGTGCGTGCTTCTCACTTCAGTGGCTCCTCTTGTTGTGGGGCACAGGCTCACGGGCTTCAGTAGCTGGAGTATGTGAGCTTGGCGTCGTGGCTTCCAGGATCCTGAGCACAGAATCAGCAGCTGTGGCACACGGGCTTAGTTGCTCTATAGCATGTGGGATCTTCCCATACCAGGGATCACACCTGTTTCTCCAGCAGTGGCAGGTGGATTCTTTACCACGGAGCCACCAGGGCATATTTTAGATTCATACATATTTCACATGTATCTGGTGAAAGAGGCCAGGATCAAGAGGCCTGGCAGCTGGGAATCCTCAGCCCAGTTCTGGCTTTGCTATGGAAAGCTCTGGGGCTTTTGGCAAGCTCTGTAACTTTTCTGGGAGTGTTTCCTCCCCTCAGAAATGCCCCGCTGTTGGACTGTAGCCCACCAAGATCCTCTGTCCCTGGGATTTTGGAGGCGGAATACTGGAGGGAGTGCCGTTTCCTTCTCCACAAGATAGCATTTTGAAGATATGTTCTCCTGGATTGTGGTTTTCATGTAGGAAGGCTGATCCCCTCCAGGGCATGAGAGTGGGTTCTTGTCTGACGCTTGGAAATGAATTGTGTGAGCAGAGGAGTGCTGTCCAAGCAAGAGTCTTTATTGGGAAGGGCTGCCAGGGCGGAGGGCAGGAGGGTGAGGGAAATGCAGAGAACTGCTCTGCCAAGTGGCTCACAGTCTCAGGATTTATGGTCATTGGGTTAGTTTCTGGTTTGCCTCTGCCAGTCATTCTGAAGTGAGATCCTTCCTGGGGGCACACGCATTGTTCAGCTGAGATGGATTCCAGTGAGGAGGATCTTGGGAGGATGTAAGATGACTCCTGCAAGTGTTTTCTCTTCTCTGTTGCCTGGCAAAGGTGGGTGGTCAGTGGTTCACTTAACAGTTTGTCTTTTGGTTCTCTCGAGCAAGGTCCTTCACAGAGTAAATGTATAAAATTGTAAAAATCAATGTTTTAAACAATTATATTCATAATTTTGTATGTTGGCTCTTTTGTGGTGTATTAGAACTAATCACCAGACCAAAGGTCATGTAGATCTTTTGTTGTTTTATAAAATTTGTATAGTTTGCCTTCAGACTGGGCTTGGTGTCCAGCTAGCAGGAGCTTTGTCTCCTCAGTTTGAAGTCGGAGAGGAAGATGCCTCCAGCTGTGTTCCTTCCCAGAGAGTTTTTGGCTGTTTAAGGTCCTGTTCAATATTAGCAGCCTAATATTAGAAATATTTCTATTTCTGGGAAAAATGCCATTGAATATTATTTTGTGATTGCAGTCAGTGTATTTGTTGATGGCTTTGGTTGGAAAGGACACTTTAATTCCTCATTGTTCCAGTGCATGAGCATGGAATAGTGTTCTGTTTATTTGTGTTTTCTTTGATTTCTGTTTCAGTGCTTTCTGGTTTTCTGACTACTGGTCTTTTATGTCCTTGATTAAGTGTGTTGCTAGATGTTTTATTCTTTTTAATGCAATTATAAGTGAGATTTTCTTAATTTTTGTTTCTGATTGTTATCAGTGTATAGAAAACACAACCAATTTTTGTTTATTGACTGGGATTGTAAATTGTAGTATGATTGTAGGTTTATCTGAAATTATTCACCTTTACTGAATGTAGTCTAACAACTTTTTGTGAAGTTCTATGGAAAATTTTATTTGTAAAATCTGTTTCTCTTGCAATAGGTCATCCAGAGGACCCTAGAGATGGTGGTCTCTAATAGACTTCCCACAGTACTTCTTCATTCCATGTGGACTCCTACAACAGCAGTGAGCATCACAGCTTTCCCTGAACTTCGTCTGGGTAAGTCTTGGCCTGTATAAGAACGTTTCATGCCTGTCTAATCTGATTTTCTTTGGTTATACTGACATGGTTGTTTTGAAACATAAATTTACTTTCCAGTCATTTAAAATGTACAGAAAACTCTTAGCAATGGGAAAAAGTACTCACTTTTGCCACGCCATCTAAAATACTCTATGTGCAACCTATGGATGCATTCCCCTGCAGAACCAGCACATAATCTCCAAAATCAGGAAATCATATGGTCTCTACATTATAATGTATTCCACAGCCCCACTTCCACTTTCAGCAATTGTTCAGTTGTGTATAATTGTGTGATAGTTTTTGTCTGGACACTTTTTCAAAGCTGTTTACTATACTGGATGTCACAGGTGAGCCTTGTTTAGCTGTGGAAAAATCCAGCTATGTTTCTCAGTGGCATGTGGTATCTTCTTGGGTAAGGGATTGAACTTGAGTCTCTTGCATTGTCAGGCAGATTCTTTACCACTGAGCCACCAGAGAAGTGACCCCCCCCTTTTGAGTTTACTGAATCTAATAGATGTGTAGGGCTACTTCACTGTTTTAGTTTGTAATTTCCTAATGATATATGATTTTGACCATTTTTGATATGCTTGTTTACTACCTGTATATTTACTTTGGCGAGGTGTTCAGATTTATACATTTTTAATTAGGTTGTTTCTGCCAGATTTTTTTGGTATAGTTGGAGTACAATCCTTTATCAAATATGTATTTTTTAAATAAATTTTTTCTGTGGCTGTGTTTAAGTTTTCTGAATAAGGTTTTCCATAGTTTAGATTTCTAATTTTTTTAAAGTTCATGTTTTATATGTTTTAGATCCTTTTTTTGTATAGACTTCATTTTTTTTGTTATTGTTGTTTAATTTCAAAAACAAAACCGAGGTACTATAGATACAGTTTCCAGCAAAGCTGAGGTACTATAGATACAGTTTTGCCTTTTGTCTATTGAGACGTTTGAATGAGGTTGGTGTAAATTGTAAAGTTAGGTCTACATTCATTTGATTGGATATGGCTTCCAATTATTTGTATAATTGGTTGTGGAGATGTCACGGGAAGTCAGTTTCCCCAAGGGAAACTGGGTGGGGTCCATGAAACATGAACTCTCTTCGATCCCTGGGAATCACTTTCTGGTTTTTCTGGCTTTGGATTTGACTTGTTTGGATATCTCCTAGTAGTAGAATCACAGAACGTTTGTCCATTTTTGGTCTGGTTTATTTCACTTAATGTAATGACCAGAAGGTTCATCCACATTGTAGCATTGTCAGAATTACCGACTTTTAGGGGCTGGATCATATTCCATTGTGTGTATACCACAATTTGTTTATGGAATTGGCTACCATGGACACTTAGATTGCTTCTGTTTGTTGGCCAGTGTGAATCATGCCATTGTGAATATGACTGTAGTAATATGCATTGTTTCCAAATCTTTTGGGTACATAGCATGAATTAGAATAAAAATATATATTTAATCCATGTGTTTGTTTTGGAGTAATTTCTGTCATGTCTTGCACAGTTGCAGCACCAGTTCAGTTTATTTTTTGTGTGTGGTAGAATACTGTTCAAGCTTTTGAATATACCCTATGTTGCATATTCATTCACCTACCGACGGACACTTGAATGGGTTCTACCTTTGGGCTATTGTGAATCATGTTGCTGTGAATATTTGTGCACCAGTTTCTATTTGAATTATTAACAAATACATCATACTATATATGAAATAAACCACAAGGACCTACTGTACAGTTTAGGAAACTGCACTGAATATCTTATGATCATGTATAATGGAACAGAATCTCAAAAGGAATATATAAAACAGACATAATAGCCATAATTATTATGCCAAAACTGTGAGTTATTGTTGAGTCCTACTCAACCTGTGCCACTAAAATATTCACATCTGTAAGTATATTTCTCTGATTGATTATATAAAAATAGAGAAATCAAACAGAGAATAAATAAACTTCCTGTCATTACTCATCATCATTTATGCACTATTACTACCTGTAACACTCATTGTATAAGTGCTGGACTAGGAATTTACATTTGTGTAAACCAAGAGATTGTGAAGGTGTAAGGAAGTATAACTTATTGAATCCCTTCACGAAGGATTATAGAACTGAATGTACAGGAAGTGAAAGTCAAACAGTTTCATTGAGCTACCTCTTTACTAGAATGATGAGCTTCCATCCCACCAAATGTTAGTTCACAATTAAATCCTGCCTGTTTTGATTGGTATTTTATCGCAGGACTTGGCAAAATGAGGGCCTAACCTGTTTTTAGAGTTCCATCCCAAGGGTTTCTCTGGCATGTAACATTTGTTGACAAACTGCTGATCATTTTCCACAAAAGACAATGATCTGCACTTCACTATCTGTTGCTTGAGCTTGAATAGTAGGCATCCCTTTCAGTGCAGTCCTTCATGCTAAAGTGGGCATACCTGAAGCCGTAGCATAAGAGGAACACATTTATCATGTACACATCGCATCCCATGAATTTGTAATAATTTTTCAGTTATACCCATCATCATTGGAGGAACTGACTGGCCCCTGTAATAACTGGAGTTCCCAGTATAACAGTTTCTTGACTTGTGGATACTTCTTATGAGAACAGTTATGAGTACTTCTTCCAATGTTCTTTCTTCCACTTTGGTCATGAAGAGTAGAAGCTGATGGAAGTGGTTCTTGAAATGTATATTGATTCCTAGATGTATATTGTTTCCTAAATGTATATTGTAAACATGTAAATATACATTCCTAAATGTATATTGATTCCTGGTGTCTGTGTGAGTGCTAAGTTGCTTCCGTCGTGTCCAACCCTGCAATTCTATGGACTTCAGCTCACCAGGCTCCTCTGTTCATGGGATTCTCCAGGCAAGAATACGGTGTCAAGAAACGGCTAATGCGCTTGTTCATTCACTTACTCATTCCTAGGTGGCACAGTCAGTAAATCATCTGCCTACCAGTGCAGGAGATGGAAGTGATGTGGGTTTGATCCCTGGATCGGGAAGATAACCATTCATACACTCATTTTATGTGAACAAGTTTGATACTCATGAGTTTTTTCTTCTGTATACAGAAAAACTAACGCTGTTCAAGGGCACTGAAAGAACCCTATTCTTGAAAATCAAATCTGTATTGTGAGCAATGCGTAGAAATCTATGAGTTGAAGTGTAGCATTATGCCTGTCATCCTTGTCATTCCCTCAGTGAAATATTTTGAGAGAAGCTCTTCATTTATGGTATAGATTCATGAAGAAGCTAAATAGTATTCATCCTTTACATTGTGAATATAAATCTCCTGTGAATCATATGTGACAACCACACATACCCACATGATTTCTTAGTATTTTATCAATATTTTTAGTCCTATTGTATTTCAACTAAAAATATCAATATGTAATTGTACATGAAGTCAAGCCATAAAATCAGTGCAAATACAAACTATTCCATCCTTTGAGAAAGGGAGCACAAAATCTATGCCTTTGCCTATCACATTTTTATGTATTAGATCCTTAAGTATTTTATTGACCACACCCAACTGAATCATTCACAACTCTTCTGAGAAGGATCATTTCTCTTTTAACAATGAGTAGTTCAACTTCCCTCAAAGCAAAGTCATAAGTGAGTCTAATTTTGTGTGAGCCCATGAAAATTCAGTGTTTTTATTATGCTTGTGCTTATGATGGGAGGTCCGAGAAGGCAGTTATTCATACAAGTCATTCTCATATGTATCTCGTCTTTAAAGGTTTAATCACTGAGGTGTTGCTTCTACACTTGTACTAGGCTGAGTAGCAACATGCCTTTCTCCCTAAGTTACAGTAGAAATCTTTCCAACGTGTCTGTCCTGTGTCCTCTGGAGTATGTATTGCTTGAGCTCACCACAGCCTAGTAGATGGAAATCGTCAGGACATTCTAGAAACCCTTTTTATTGTAGTCTCTCCAGGAGGTTACACCTGCTGCAAACACCAGGATTTTACAAAGCGCTTTTTACAACTTCAGATGAAGTGTATTCTGCTGTGCAGAAATAGTACATTGTTTAATAAGACAACAAGATTTACTGATTTGTTTTATTATTCTATTTCTTTTAAACTGATTAAACGACAACAGGCTTCACTTTTCATTCACTGGTATGACTATCAGCAGTTTTACTAAGTTGAAGAACATAACTTGTTCTTCGTCTTCCTTATCAGCTCATTCCATATACTAGATTTAAGATCATTTAGTAGAGAGCTCAAACACGGATTAGGTGTTAATCCAGTGTTTTGTTTGATTATTATGCAGGATCATTTTAAAAGTGTGCGTGTATGTGTTAAAGCTCTGATCCCAACAGTACATGTAGAAGCTTCCACTGAGAAATGTATACTTTTTGCACGAATGCTACTGATA
>ML661748.1:3594-15378 GCA_007570785.1 Antilocapra americana | reverse complement strand
ATAACAGCACATCCAATACCTGTGTCATCACACTGGGCATATGTATGCCATCACATGCACTAGACTCGACATCACATTCAGTATTTATGACATTAAATCACAGTATTTATGACATTGCACCCACTCGACTGCATCATCACAACCACTCTCTCGATGATATCACACGCATTGCACGTATGCGTATCATATCCAATATATGTATGACATCATATGCAGTATATGGGTTTCCCTACCCATTCTCTTGGACATCACACACACTATATCTGACATCGCTTCCACTGTATCAGTGTCATTCCACCGATTGTACAGATGATATCACACCCACTATATGGCCATCACACCCAGTACCTGTATGACATCATATGGTTTCTATGATGTCATATCCCCTCTTTATGAGATCACATCCCAGTGTTTCAAACATCAAATCAGGTGTATACATGATATCACACCCACTCTATGCTCATCACACCCAGTACCTTTATGATATCATATGCTCTATATGGCATCATATCCACTCTTTACGACCTCACACCCCAGTGCTTCAAACATCAAATCAGGTGTATTCATGATATCACACCCAGCTTAGAACTCAATGTCCACGGTATGACATCACATCCACTGTAATCATGACATCACACCAATTCTATATTATTTCTCATCCACTTTTTGATATCACATACACGCTGCATGTGAAATCACAGGCATTTTATCTGTGACATCACACTCACTATGTCTATGACATTATATCCACTAATGAGACATCAGGAACTCTGTGTGAATGACAGCAATACCACTCTGACATCACACTCACTCTATCTGACATGATTTCCACTGTATCCTTTCATCAAAACCAGTATACATATGACATCACACCCTCTATGTGTATGATGTCATACATACACTCTATGCCATCACATCCACTCTTTATGATGTCACACCACTATATATATGACATCACATCCAATGTACTCATGACGTCACCCCCAATGTATAGGAAGTCACATCAAAGCTATATGAAATCACATCTTCTGTACTTGTGATACTGCATCAATCTGAGCCTTTCATCCCACTGTATAGGTTAGATCACAAATACCTTATGGATGATATCCTGCCCAATATATCTATGACGCCATATGGGCTCCTTATGACATCATATCCACTCATTCTCACATCACACCACTGTATTTATGACATCACTTGCACTGAATTCCTGCCATCACACCCACTATATGTGAAGTCACAACAACTGTATATGACATCACATCTTCTATACAAATAACAGCACATCCCATACCTGTGTCATCACACTGGGCAAATGTATGACATCACATGCAATAGACTCGACATCACATTCACTATTTATGACATGAAATCACAGTATTTATGACATTGCACCCACTCGACTGCATCATCACAACCATTCTTTCGATGATATCACACACATTGCATGTATGCATATCATATCCAACATGGGTATGACATCATACGCAGTATATGGGTTTCCCTACCCATTCTCTTGGACATCACACACACTATATCTGACATCGCTTCCACTCTATCAGTGTCATTCCAACCACTGTACAGATGATATCAAACCCATTCTATGCCCATCACAGCCGGTACCTGTATGACGTCATATGGTCTCTATGACGTCATATCCTCTCTTTATGACATCACACCCCAGTGTTTCAAACATCAAATCAGGTGTATTCATGACATCACCCCCACTTTTAGGACTCCATGTCCACGGTATGACATCACATCCACTGTAATCATGACGTCACATCCACTCTATATGATGTCTCATCCACTTTATGACATCACTTCCAAGCTGCGTGTGAAATCACAGGCAATTTATCTGTGACATGACACTCACTATGTCTATGACGTTATACCCACTAATGAGACAACAGGAGCCCTGTGGGGATGACAGCACAACCACTCTATATGACATCACACACACTCTATCTGACATGATCTCCACTGTATTCTTTCATCAAAACCGCTCTACGTATGACATCACACATTCAGTGTATGAGGTCATATGTACTCTATATGCCATCACATCCCCTCTTTATGACGTCACACACCTACATTTATGACATCACATCCAATCTACTCATGACGTCACCCCCAATGTACTGTACTCATGGCATCACACCCACTATATGTGAAGTCTCATCAACTGTATATGACATCACATCTTCTATACAAATAACAGCACATCCCATACCTGTGTCATCACACTGGGCATATGTGTGACATCACATGCACTGGACTCGACATCACTTTCACTATTTATGTCATTAAATCACAGTATTTATGACATTGCACCCACTCGACTGCTCTGGCCACTAGCTGGGCCCAGACACTCTGGCCCGAAGAGCAATCAATGTGAGCTCCGAATCCACCTGAAATCAGATGAAAGGGGGGTGGCACAAGAGGCGCGAAGAATATCAGCAAGACAAAGATTTTGATCAAGGTGCAAAACTTTATTGAGCGCAAGGCGATTATATATGGGAAGGAGGGGAGTGAGTGGGAAAAGGGAGGGGAGAGTTCTGATGGGCATGTAAGGAATACCTGTCTTGTGGGCGATTGGCCTGTCAGATATATGTTCGCCGCATGATCCTTTTGGTGATTGGCCAGCCGAATATATAGCTGGCACGTAATCAGCGCCTTATATGGCAGCAGGCTTGGAGTGTTCCGACCGTAATGGCTCTGGCTGATCGCCTCAGCCGGCCAGGCCCGAACATCTCCTCCCTTTTTGTTTTGTAAGGCGAGGAGTCTGGTTTTGTTTGGACATTGACCGGCTAGGGGAGGCAGTGGCCAAGCTCCTCCTGAGCTCTGCGTAGAGCCTAATGGACACCCTTTTTTGGAGGAGAGGATTTTGTTGTCACCCTCCATGCAAGCTGGCTTACCTCGCTGGAGGCTCGAGAGTGGCCTCTTTGGTGGAGGCCCCTCCTTGCGGTACTTTGTCACGCACCTAGTGGTGTCCATTGCAGCAACTGGGCCACAATGCAGACTCTGGAGAATCATGCAGCTCCCGTGGGAGAGGGCTTGATAATTTTCATGGTCGAGCATTACTAACTGGTGATAGTGGATCTGGATGGGTCTCCCTAGTATGTCGTTAAGCTGGTCTTTGACAAGTGTCGTGACACGCCTCAGAACCCAGGGGGCAAAGGTGAGAAGCAGGAGGACAGTAATCAGGGGCCCAAGAAGGGAAAGGAGATAGGGGAGTAGTCCATTAAGGCCTGTCAGAAAGGGATTCTCTATTAGCGTTTTCCTTCTTTTTTCTAGATCTTCTTGTAGCCTTTTTATTTTATCTCGGACAATGCTGGATTTGTTGGCGTAGAAGCAGCAGCGTTCCTGTAAGGCAAGGCAGATGCCTCCCTGTTCTGCGGTGAGAAGATCTAAGCCTCGACTCTTTTGAAGGACTACTTCTGCTAGGGAGTCTAGTTGATCTTGGATATCACTAATGGTGCTGGATATGGCCTGGACATCATCAATGAGCTGCTTATAGAGCTGTGAATATGAATCAACTGCATATCCTAGGCCTGCCGATCCCGTAGCTATCGCTCAAGAGATTCCTAACCCAGCAAGCAAGGGGATAATGGCTAGGGCTCTTTTGTGCCGTCCCGCAAGGTGGTCAAAAGCGGGAACGGGAACAGGCTCATTTCCTGGAATGATATCTATGTCTGGCAGCAGGGTGGCTAGGGCGCACAGCCCTGTCCATGAGGGGGGTAGGGTGGTATAGGCTTGATTGTTTCCGCAAACGAATGCCTTTCCTGGTCCGGGGCATAGGAGGGTGGTGTAGCTAGAGGTATAGTTAAACACAGAGCTACAGTTGGTAAAGGCAGCGAAACCAACGGGGATATCTGTGGAATCATTGTGCGGGTGTTTGTAGATGCAGGGGGAGAATGAAAACAGTGTAGGTTGGACCCTGAAGGGCAGGCCGAGAGTGCAGTTTGGTCAATAGTGTTGAGGTCTGATGTATTAACGGAGACAGCCAGGGGCATGGGCGTGCCTTGGCTGAGACATAGCCAGGAGTCTTGGGCTAGACTGGGGTTAGAGATGTTAAGCGCCCGGTGGGTGGCTGTCAAAATGTCTATTGTTCGAAAGTGAGGTGTTTAAGGCAGGCGCTTTCGCTTTTTCCAGGGCCAAAAAGCCGTTCGGCCAGTTTTTGTAAGCGACTAATGAAATCACTATATGGCTCATCATGGCCCTGTCTGATCTTTGCAAGGGAGGTGGTGGCAGCGCCTTTCTGTGGAAGGCGTTTCCACGCTTTAACACCTGCTGACTGAATTTGTGTTAGTACCCTGGGTGGAAATTGAGGCTGTTTTTCCTTATGTTGGTAGGGGTCAGAGCCAAGGAACTTTTTAGAGTCCAACCTTTTGAGGAGGGCTTACGTGAATTGCGTTCAACAAACTGTTTGGAAGCCTCTTCATATTCACTTTCCCAGAGTATAAAATCACCGCCGCTTAGGGCAGCCTTGGCTAGGAAGAACCAATCATTGGGTGTAAGCCATCGATCACTAAGGTTTTCAATCAGGACAACAGTGAAGGGGGCAGTGGGGCCGTAGTTGGCCACTGCCGCTTTGACCATTTCTAGCGTTTTTAAGCTGAGCTTTTTGTAAGTATGGGGGGATGGTGGGACCAGGGGCTCATCATCGTCAGAAGCCGAGGGATCTGACTCTTCTTCATCATGATCACTAAGTGGGGGGTCATGAGCACTGGGCTCAGGGCTTTGAGAGTCTGTCGCCTCACGAGGCGGAGGCTGAGCCTGGCTCCTAGTTACTGGGAAGGCTAAGAGCTCTTGGGGGTCGGAGACAGTCAGGTCGGCGATTTCTTTGGCTACCGCTTTAACCTCTCGGATGAAAATCAGGGCTTCTTGAAGGGAAGGTGTTTGGTTGAGGGGAGTTTGGTTGATGGGTGGTGGCTCAGTGTTATGCAGAATAGGAGCTGGAAGGCGGGCTGTGTTGGGAGCAGTGGGCGTAACTGGGTGGGTGGGAAAATATTGCAGTGGCACAAAGGGAAGGAGCGCAGAGCTGTGTAAGATGGCGGCTGAACAGGGCGGAGGTGCGGAAGCAGGCGGCGGCGGAGAGGCATTAAGCAGAGGCTTGTTTAAAACTGCGGCTGTGGCGGGTGTGGCAGGGGCAGAGGAGGAGGGAGCCCAATCAGGGCCGTTATAGTGGGCTGCCTCATCTTCTAGTTTAGCTCAGTCAGCAGGGGGCAGCTGATCGTCTGTGTCCGTGCTGGTTATTCCTTTTAGGTCTTGAAGATTGGGGTATATAGCAGTAGGATTTGAATTTGTCTCAATATTGATAGAAATCGAGGGAGAGTTTGAGAGGGCCCATGAGGCGGGGCGAGTAACGGTAGCGGCGCTGGAGTTATTTGGGTGTATGGGGTCACTTTGCATAAGATCTTGGGTAGAGGGCGCTCTAGAGGGGGGGGACAGGAGTTCCGGGAAAGGATTCTTTGTCCTTCCTGACAAAGGTGCTGAATGTCTGGGGTATGGCCCTGGTTGGTGAGAATATCTTTTATAAGATTGTAGTAGTTAAAGGTGGTGATAGGCACAGTCTGGGGACCAAAGACACGATAAGATTCATTAAGGCAATCTCCGACATGATTCCACATACAAGTGTCGATAGTACCCTCTTGAGGGAACCAGGGGCAGGTCTTAAAAATAAAATGAAAAAACGAAACTAAATCTTTTTTACGAACCCGAATTCTTCTCACCTTGAGGGATGTTTTAAGCTGGCTAATAAAAACATAATCTTTGGAACATGCTTGTCCCATGATTAATTCTTACCTGACCGAATGCCGCCTTCGAGGGGGGGGACTCTCTCCGGAGTCGTCTCACGAGCGGTTAATCGTGGTGCTCCTTGCTGGGACTGGTCAACCGGGACCGCGGTCTGTCCAAGCGGTTTTCGGGCCCCACGTTGGGCACCACTTGCTTTGGCCGCTAGCCTGGCGCAGTCGTTCTGGCACGCAGAGCAATCAATGTGAGCTCCGAATCCACCTGAAAACGGATGAAAGTGGGGTGGGATAAGAGCTGTGAATAATGGCAGTAAGACAAAGGTTCTGATCAAGCTGCAAAACTTTATTGAGGGCAAGGCGATTATATATGGCTAGGAGGGGAGGGAGTGGGAAAAGGGAGGGGGGAGTTCCGACTGGCATGTAAGGAATACGTGTCTTGTGGGCAATTGGCCTGTTGGATATATCTTTGCCGCATGATGCTTTTGGTGATCTGCCAGCCGAAAGTATAGCTGGCACGTAATCAGCGCCTTATATGGCAGTAGGCTTGGAGTGTTCCGACCGTAATGGCTCTGATCGCGTCAGCCGACCGGGCCCCAACACTCGAATGCATCATCACAATCACTCTCTCGATGATATCACACACATTGCATGCATGCATATCATATCCAATATATTTATGACATCATATGCACTACATGGATTTCCCTACCCATTCTCTTGGACATCACACACACTATATCTGACATCGCTTCCACTGTATCAGTGTCATTCCACCCACTGTACAGATGATATCTCACCCACTTGATGCCCATCACACCCAGTACCTGCATGACGTCATATGCTCTCTATGACATCATATCCCCTCTTTAGGACATCACACCCCAGTGTTTCAAACATCAATTCAGGTGTATACATGATATCACCCCCAATCTTAGGACTCAATGTCCATGGTTTGACATCATATCCACTGTAATCATGACGTCACACCCACTCTATATGATGACTCATCCACTTTATGACATCACTTCCAAGCTGTGTGTAAGATCACAGGCAATTTATTTGTGACATCACACTCACTATGTCTATGACGTTATATCCACTAATGAGACATCAGGAGCCCTGTGGGGATGACAGCACAACCACTCTGTCTGACATCACACACACTCTATCTGACATGATCTCCACTGTATCCTTTCATCAAAACGGCTATACGTATGACATCACACCCTCTATATGTATGATGTCGTACGTACTCTATATGCCATCACATCCCCTCTTTATGACGTCACACCGATACATTTATGACATCACACCCAATGTACTCCTGATGTCACCCCCAATGTATATGGAGTCACATCTAAGCTATCTGAAATCACATCTGCTGTACTTGTAATACTGCATCAATCTGAGCCATCCAACCCACTGTATAGGTTGGATGACAAGTACCTTATCTATGACATCGTGCCCAATATATCTATGCCGTCATATGGGCTCTTTATGACATCATATCCACTCATTCTCACATCACACCACTGTATTTATGACATCACTTGCACTGTATTCATGCCATCACAACCAATATATGTGAAGTCCCATCCACTGTATATGAGATCACACCTTCTATACAAATAACAGCACATCCCATACCTGTGTCATCACAATGGGCATATGTATGACATCACATGCACTAGACTCGACATCCCATTCATTATTTATGACCTTACATCACTGTATTTATGACATTGAACCCACTCGACTGCATCATCACAACCATTCTCTCGGTGATATCACAAACATTGCATGTATGCATATCATATACAACATAGGGACAACATCATACGCAATATATGGTTTTCCCTACCCATTCTCTTGGACATCACACACACTATATCTGACATCGTTTCCACTGCATCAGTGTCATCCCACTCACTGTACAGATGATATCACACGCATTTGATGCCCATCACACCCAGTACCTGCATGACGTCATATGCTCTCTATGACGTCACATCCACTCTTTATGACGTCACACCACTACATTTATGACATCACATCCAATGTACTCATGACATCACCCCCAATGTATATGAAGTCACATCAAAGCTATGTGAAATCACATCTTCTGTACTTGTGGTGCTGCATCAATCAGAGCCTTCCAACCCACTCTATAGGTTAGATGACAAGTACCTTATGTATGACATCGTGCCCAATATATCTATGCCGTCATATTGGCTATTTTTGACATCATATCCACTCATTCTCACATCACACCACTGTATTTATGACATCACTTGCACTGAATTCATGCCATCACACCCACGATATGTGAGGTCCCATCATCTGAATATGACATCACATCTTCTATACAAATAACAGCACATCCCATACCTGTGTCATCACACTGGGCATATGTATGACATCACATGCACTAGACTCGACATCACATTCACTATTTATGACATTATATCACAGTATTTATGACATTGCACCCACTCGACTGCATCATCACCACCATTCTCTCGATGATATCACACACATTGCATGTATGCATATCATATCCAACATAGGCATGGCGTCATACGCAGTATATGGGTTTCCCTACCCATTCTCTTGGACATCACACACACTATATCTGACATCGCTTCCACTGTATCTGTTTCATTAAACCTACTCTGCAGATGATATCACATCCACTCGATGCCGATCACACCCAGTACCTGCATGACGTCATATGCTCTCTATGACGTCATATCCTCTCTTAATGACATCACACCCCAGAGTTTCAAACATCAAATCAGGTGTATTCATCATATCACCCCCACTCTTAGGACTCCATGTCCACGGTATGACATCACATCCACTGTAATCAAGACCTCACACCCACTGTATATGATGTCTAATCCACCTTTTGACATCACATCCAAACTACGTGTGAAATCACAGGCAATTTATTTGTGACATCACACTCACTATGTCTATGACGTTATATCCCTAACGAGACATCAGGAGCCCTGTGGGGATGACAGCACAACCACTCTATCTGACATCACACACACTCTATCTGACATGATCTCCACTGTATCCTTTCATCAAAACCGCTATACGTATAACATCACACCCTTTATGTGTATGATGTCATACGTACTTTATATGCCATCACATCCGCTCTTTATGATGTCACACTGCTACATTTATAACATCGCATCCAATGTACTCATGACGTCACCCCCAATGTATATGAAGTCACATCAAAGCTATATGAAATCACATCTTCTGTTCTTGTAATACTGCATCAATCTGAGCCATCCAACCCACTGTATAGGTTAGATGACAAGTACCTTATGTATGACATCGTGCCCAATATATCTATGCCGTCATATGGGCTCTTTATGACATCATATCCACTCATTCTCACATCACACCACTGTATTTATGACATCACTTGCACTGTATTCATGCCATCAGACCCAATATATGTGAAGTCCCATCCACTGTATATGACATCATATCTTCTATACAAATAACAGCACATCCCATACAGTGTCATCACACTGCGCATATGTATGACATCACATGCACTAGACTCGACATCATATTCACTATTTATGACATTAAATCCCAGTATTTATGACATTGTACCCACTCGACTGCATCCTCACAACCATTCTCTCGATGATATCACACACATTGCATGTATGCATATCATATCCAACATATGTATGACATCATACGCAGTATATGGGTTTCCCTACCCATTGTCCTGGACATCACACACACTATATCTGACATCGCTTCCACTGTATCAGTGTCATTCCACCCACTGTACAGATGATATCAGACCCACTGGATGCCCATCACACCCAGTACCTGCATGACGTCATATGCTCTCTATGACGTCATATCCCCTCTTTATGACATCACACCCCAGTGTTTCAAACATCAAATCAGGTGTATTCATGATATCACCCCCACTCTTAGGACTCCATGTCCACGGTATGACATCACATCCACTGTAATCATGACGTCACACCCACTCTATATGATGTCTCATCCACTTAATGACATCACTTCCAAGCTGCGTGTGAAATCACAGGCAATTTATCTGTGACATCACACTCACTATGTCTATGACGTTATATCCACTAATTAGACATCAGGAGCCCTGTGAGGATGACAGCACAACCACTCTCTCTGACATAACACACACTCTATCTGACATGATCACCACTGTACTCTTTCATCAAAACCGCTATACGTATGACATCACACCCTCTATGTGTATGATGTCATACGTATTCTTTATGCCATCACATCCCCTCTTAATGTCTTCACACCGCTACATTTATGACATCACATCCAATGTACTCATGATGTCACCCCCAATGTATATGAAGTCACATCAAAGATATATGAAATCACATCTTCTGTACTTGTGATACTGCATCAACCTGAGCCATCCAACCCACTGTATAGGTTAGATGACAAGAACCTTATGGATGACATCATACCCAATATATCTATGCCGTCATATTGGCTTTTTATGACATCATATCCACTCATTCTCACATCACACCACTGTATATATGACATCACTTTCACTGTGTTCATGCCATCACACAGGTTATATGTGACGTCCCATCAACTGTATATGGCATCACATCTTCTATACAAATAACAGCACATCCCATACCTGTGTCATCACACAGGGCATATGTATGACATCACATGCAGTAGACTCGACATCCCATTCACTATTTATGACATTAAATCACAGTATTTATGACATTACTCCCACTCGACTGCATTATAACAAACATTCTCTCAATGATATCACACAATTGCATGTATGCACATCATATCCAGGATAGGTAGGACATAATACGTAAATACGGGTTTCCCTACCCATTCTCTTGGACATCACACACACTATATCTGACATCGCTTCCACTGTATCAGTGTCATTCCACCCACTGTACATATTATATCACACCCACTCGATGACCATCACACACAGTAACTGCATGACGTCATATGCCCTCTATGACATCATATCCCCTCTTGATGACATTCCACTCCAGTGTTTCAAACATCAAATCAGGTGTATTCATGATATCACCCCCAATTATAGGACTCCATGTCCACGGTATGACATCACATCCACTGTAATCAAGACGTCACACCCACTCTATGTGATGTCTCATCCACTTTATGACATCACTTCCAAGCAGCGTGTGAAATCACAGGCAATTTATCTGTGACATGACACTCGCTATCTCTATGACGTCACATCCACTAATGAGACATCTGGAGCCCTGTGGCGATGACAGCACCACCACTCTAGCTGACATCACACACAATCTATCTGACATGATCTCCACTGTATCCTTTCATCAAAACGGCTATACGTATGACATCACACCCTCTATGTGTATGATGTCATACTTACTCTATATGCCATCACATCCCCTCTTAATGACGTCACACCGCTACATTTATGACATCACATCCAATGTACTCATGACGTCACCCCCAATGTATATGAAGTCACATCAAAGCTATATGAAATCATATCTTCTGTACTTCTGATACTGCATCAATCCAAGCCATCCAACCCACTGTATAGGTTAGATGACAAGTACCAAATGTATGACTTCGTGCCCAATATATCTATGCCATCATATGGGCTCTTTATGACATCATATCCACTCATTCTCACATCTCACCACTGTATTTATGACATCACTTGCACTGTATTCATGCCGTCACACCCACTATATGTGAAGTCCCATCAACTGTATATGACCTCACATCTTCTATACAAATAACAGCACATCCCATACAGTGTCATCACACTGGGCATATGTATGACATCACTTGCCCTAGACTCGACATCACATTCACTATTTATGACATTAAATCACAGTATTTATGACATTGCACCCACTCGACTGCATCATCACAACCATTCTCTCGATGATATTACACACATTGCATGTATGCATATCATATCCAACATAGGTATGACATC
>SRVM01015596.1:0-10031 GCA_007570785.1 Antilocapra americana | reverse complement strand
TTTATCCTACCATTGAAATTACCGCAGGATCTCCTGCCTACCCAGGACTTCCAAAGTGGCACTAGTGATGAAGAACCCACCTACCAGTGCAAGAGGCTTACAAGATATGCAGGCTTGATCCCTGGGTCAGAAAGATCCCCCTGGAGAAGGGAATGGTAACCCACTCCAGTATCCTTGCCTGTAAAATCCCATGGACAGAGGAGACTGATGGGCTACAAAGAGTCGGACACAAATGTGCAACTAAGCACAGCTCCTGGCTGCCAGGAAGTATGTTCTGGAGGCACTGTTCTCCCATAGTGTCCTCCCACTGAAGCACTCACATGGCCAAAGCCCATCTCAGGACTCTGAGGAAGCCATTAAACTCAGTGAGGCAGTTCCAAGCCCATTTGGACCCTTCTACCTAGTTGGCTACTCCGCTAGCAAGGTCTTCTTGCAGCTTTCTAGAGTCCTTCTCAGGAAACACAGGAAAGGCATCTGCATAACCGCCAGTTGTAAGGAAGTCATGTACTTCTGTTTATAAAGCCCTTCTGACTATATTGTATGGTCGTTGAGTACAGGGCTCAAGTGTATCCCCCCAAAATTCATATGTTGCTATGAACAGGATTGTGTTCCCCTCAAATTCATATGTTGTAGCCCTAATCCCCAATGTGATAGTGTTTGGAAATAGAGATTTTGGAGGTAACTAGGTTTAGATAAGATCAGGACAGGGCTTTGATGGTGAGATTGGTTCCCTTATAAGAAAGAACGTCAGAGTTCCTTGCTTCTCCCTCTCTCTCTCTGCTTCCCCTACTCCCACTCACCCCTCTACCACGTGAGGACACTGGGAGTAGGTAGCCATCTGCAGTCCTGGAAGAGAGCTCTCACCAGAACCTGACCACGCTGGCACTCTCATCTCAAACTTCTAGCTTCCAGACTATGAAAAGATAAATTTCTGTTGTTTAAGGCCCCAGTCTGGTATTTTGCTACAGCAGTCTGAGCAGACGAAGGTGTACTTTGATATCTTAAGCTCCAGTATCTCAGAACGTGACTGTATTTGGAGATGGGGCTTTTAGCACAGTGATTAAAACAAAACCATTAGGGTGAGCCTGATCCACTAGGACCGCTGTCTTTATAAGACAGACAGACAGACAGGGAAAACCATGTGAAAACCCAGGGAAGAGGAGATAGCCATCCATAAGCCAAATAAACCAGCCTTGCCAACACCTTGATCTTGAACTTCTAGCCTCCAGAGTTTTGAGAAAAGAAATTGCTGTTGTTTAAGTCATCCATTCTGTGGTACTTTGTTATGGTGACCTGAGCAAACTAATACACAGGCTATGTTGGGAGTCATGACAGCATATTCACTTATATGGCAGCCTCTCTGTCCATAAAATAACTCGATATCAATTAATTCAGAGATGATGAGGTGCTAAATTGGTGGTGATGATAAAGCAAATGTGAAAGAGGAAGAAGAATGTGAGAACCTTAATAAAGAAAATGGAATTTTGGGCTGGGGTTTGATGACCAGAGCAAGAGAGTGAATTTGCTGAGGCAACAGTGAGAAAGAAAGTGAGGAGAGAGTGGAGGAGAAGGAGGTTAGGGCTAGAGTTTCCTCCCCCTCCATGGAAGGAGTTCAGGAAGGGGACCATCAGAGAGGTGGACGCAGGCAGCTAAAGGTGGGGGTGTGCTTACCCATGGGATGGCCCTTGAAGCTGTCTAAGTTGTCTGATTGCCCACCCCTCGACCTCCCTCTTTTCAGGAAGGTTCTAGCTTCTCTGAGCAGTAAGGATGCAAACAGCGCATCTGCCCTCTAACAAGGAAACAGTTCTGTTATTAATGAAGTGAGGATGAAGTAATTATCTGGATAATTCAGATATCCATCACCATATTCAACTAAGAAGTCCAGGTAAAAATGGTGTAAGAGTCAAGAGGAATATATTGATTTGAGTTAATTGCCTCAAGGCTTCCCCAGTAGCTTAAGCAGTAAAGAATCTGTCTGCAGTATAGGAAACATTAGAGACGTGGATTTGATCCCTGGGTCAGGAAGATCCCCTGGAGGAGGAAATGACTACCCACTCCAGTATTCTTGCCTGGAAAATCCCAGAGGAGCCTGGTGGGCTACAGTCCATAGGGTCACAAAAGGGTCAGACACGACTGAACACCAGCACTTAGACCATTTTATACTGGACTTCTCCAAATTATCTCAGTGACCATTAGCTTTGTCTATGGGTAGGCCAGTGATGGAGAATGTGGTCAGCCAATGTTCAGCCAAGGGACTCTCCAGTCCCAAGATCTGGTCTGGAATAAGAGGACAGACACATCATTTCATACTGACTCATAATCAGATTTTCTGACTATGAGACAAAGGTCATGTTCTCACTCATAGGAATAACCACATGAGGTCATTATGTGCAAGATAAGTATGGAAAAAGACCAGAGGTGTCTGAGCCTGCTTCTTGTTTACCTACTTAGAGGAAATGCATGAAGACATTGAGAAGGGGAAAATTGCAAGAAACAGCATTTACATTAAGAACACATCAAAGGAGCGGCGAACACAGGTGTTTCAGTACATCGTTGCTTGTTGCCTAAGTGTGTTTCAACAGAAAGCTGGATGTTATCAACAGTGGCTCCTTGGAAGTACCACCAAACCCCCTCTCCTCATGCGGCAGTGGATTGCTCCTGGATTTTCATGCTGCCTCTCTGAGAATCGCTCTGGGAGCCAGCGGAGGCTTGGAACCCCTGTGCCTTATTCCTCTACCACATTCCACAAAAAGTCCTGGATTTCCTAATTCTCTCATTAAGATTCAGAATGGTGAAAAAAGTATGCATTCCTGGGGATGTGAAGTCAGAACACCTAATCTTGAGTTCTCGCTCAGCTAGTGACATGCCAGGTGCATCCAGAAAGTCATTTAATTCCAGGGAGCCTCCAGAGCCTCACCTATAATATCTAATATAAAACTCACAGGGTTAGAAATTCCATGGCAGTACAGTGGTTAAGACTCTATGCTGCCTCCACAAGAGGCGCAGGTTCAATCCCTGGTTGGGGAACTAAGATCTTATATGCCTGGAAGCACGGCCAAAAAAACAAAACAGAAAGATCAAAAGGTTATTAGAAAAAAGAAATAATGGACACCAAAGCCTTTAGCAAAACTTAAAGCAAGATGCAATTTCATCTCTTATTAATAAGACACTAGCTTATTTCCCCAGATAAAGGGCCACTTGAGTATATATGCCGGATGAGATGAACCTTAGTTTTCATTTGATCCTCTTATACGTCCATAGTTGCCTCTTCTAGGGATCATGAGGAAGACCTTGCGTAAGGAAGACAGTGAAATGTGTGACCTTCCTGGTAGCTCACACAGCCTGCAATGCAGGAGATCTGGGTTTGATCCCTGAGTCAGCAAGGATCCCCTGGAGAAGGAAATGGCTTCCCACTCCAGTATTCTTGCCTAGAGAATCCCATGGACAGAGGAGCCTGGCGTGCTACAGTCCACGGGATCACCAAGAGTCAGAAACAACTGAGCGACTAACACTTTCACTTTTATGTAGAATTTAGCCTTTGTTTCCTTATTTTTAGGGACAGGGGTTAAAAATAACTAATTTGCAGATTTTCTTCTTTTGAATGTTAAATGATTTATGAAAGTTAAGTCTCACGATTGGTACATTTCGGGTACTTGAGAAATACTTTTTTTTTTTTTTTAACATTTGTAGTTAGGAGTGTTGTTCTGTTATCACTTAGGAGACATGATTGTTCCCCTCTCCCAGTATCTGACATACTGTTATTGGTCTGCAGGGGTACTTGTCTCATTCTGTTGGTTGATTTGTTTATTTCCCATCCTAACTCCCCATTTCCACCTACAACTCCTGCTCTTCTCTGCTTTACCCACCAAGCAATCATTCTGATATGTTTGATGTAACTTCATTTAATTTGTTTGTTTGTCTCTAGTTTTGTATATTTCCTTGTAGAACATGTTGTGCTGTCTTGGGTGCAGAAACACCTCATTTCTCTAACCACTGGATATTTTTGGAAGGAAAAAGGAAACATGGTTATCAGAGAGCCTCATGCTTGAAAAGGAGCTTGAAAGTTCAGCTTCAGAGACTAAAGACCATCTTTTTTCCTTCTGAGAAGACAAGGGCTCAGGGCTTGTCCCCTCAGAGTCTGTGGCTCTTGGTCACTGGTGACTGGTCACTGCCTGGAAAGCACCTGGGAGGAGCAGCGCCCGATAAGGGACTGACCCTGCGCATTGAGCAAGGGGCCTGATGTCATTCTCATCGGGAACAAGCTACACCCTATTAGCAGGGAGGCGGGAGAGATTATGCAGAGTCACGTTCAGGCTCACAGAACTCAGACATTTCCAAAAGCAAAGCTTGAAAGGTAACCTCTGTGTACAAAATTTAATTCTAAATGGATAGCACACATAAATATAATACCTAATACTGTAAATCTCCTTAAAGAAAATATAGGAGTAAATTTTCTTGACCTTGTTTTAGGCAGTGTTTTTAGGTAAGACACCAAAAGAACAAGTAACAAAAATAGATAAAGCAGATTTTACCAAAATTAAAAATGTACTTCAAAGGACACCATCAAAGTGAAAAGACAATCCACAAAATGAGAGAAAATATTTGCAAATCCTATGTCTAATAAAGGTCTTGTGTCTATCATATGTAAAGAACTCTTGTTTTGTTGTTTAGTCACTGAATCATGTCTGGCTCTTTTGTGACCCCATGGACTATATAGGTCACCAGCTCCTCTGTCGGTGGGATTTTCCAAGCAAGAATACGGGAGTGGGTTGCCATTTCCTTCTCCAGAGTATCTTTCTGACCTAGAGGTTGAACCCACATCTCCTGCATTGGTAGGTAGATTCTTTACCACTGAGCCACCTGGGAAGCCCCAAAGAACTCTAACAACTTAGTAATAAAAATAACTCAATTAAAAAGTTTGAAATCCAAAGGATTTGAATAAACGTTTCTCCAAAGAAGATATACAAATTGCCAGTGAGAACACAAAAAGTATGCTCAATATCCTAGCCCTCATGGAAATACCAATGAAAATCACAATGAGATACCAGTTCACACCCACTAGAATGGCTGTAATCAACAAGTGTTGTTGTTCATATTCTTAGGAGAAATGAAAACATATGTCCACCCAAAAACTTGTACACAAATATTCATAGCAGCATTATTCATAATAGCCACTAAGTAGAAGCAACATAAATGTCCATCAACTGATGAATAGATAAACTGTGGTAAATCCAAACAATGGAATATTATTTGGTAATAAAAAGGAATGAAGCTACAACATGGATGACCCTTGAAAATAGTATGCTAAGTAAAAGAAACCTGTCACAAAAAAACAATACATTTATGACCCCATTTGTACAAAATGTCTAATATAGGCAGTTTGTGGCTGGACAGAGGAGCCTGAGTGGCTATGGTCCATAGGGTCACAAAGAGTCAGGCATGACTGAAGGGGCTTAGCACACACTCACAGGGCTGAAGGAATGGGGAGTTTAGGGGGTTGCTGTCTAACTGGCACAAGATTTCTTTCAGGGGTGTTAAATTTTTTTCTAAAAACTGTTGAAGTAACGTTTGTACAATTCTCTGATTGCAGTAAGAAACATTGAAATGGGTGTCTTTTATGGTATAAATCTTATTTCAATAAAGCTTATAAAAATTTCTTTTCCAATGTAGATCTCAAAATAGCTGAAGGTGGCCATTATTTTTTAAAATAACTATTAAAAGCTAAGTGCCACCATTAAAAAGAAGAAAGGCAAAGAACCCAAGATACTAAACAGCACATGTGTCTACCCACTTTTGTTTTGAATAACAAAACACCAAAGCAGATTGGGTTCTGGGAATGACCTGACTCCTCCCTCTAAGCTAATAGACAGCAAAGGAGGTACAGATGAAGATAGTATCGGCCAATCTGACAGTTATTTGCTCTTCACATCAAAATACAGACAAAGACTGTATCAGAGAAACTTGCATCTCCAAATGGGCACTGTTCTCAGTTTTCCCAGTGATGGATGGTCTGACCTGGGCAGGGGCCAGAAATAGAAAAGACCTGAGATACGACCATGGGCGTTGCTGTCCATTCATAGGGTCCAGCTGGCCCTCTGCAGATAAACAGGCTGGGGAGTGTCCCTTTAAGGGAATTTTGATTGCTCTGCTACCTAGAGCATTTTTAGGCAGCTTGCTAATGGGCTCCCAGGTATTTTGAGTTTGATGAGATACCCTTGTTGGGAGATGAGCTGGATGCAATGACTGTAATGGCCCTGAGAAACCCTAAATCTCCGTGTAGTTTGTTACATAACAACATTTATTCTGAATACAAACCCACAAAAATATTAATTAAGTTTTTCACTTTTAATGAGCAATAGATTACAAGGAAATACACTGAGATTGAAGATTCATTTTCATAAAGTGTCTCCAAGCAATTTTATGTAGTCAGCATAGATTTAGTGCAATTAGAGAATAATGAATAGTCTAGATTATAAATTAGGAGACCCAAGTTCTTACCCTATCTTTGCCCTTGTCTAGAAAAAAAAAAAAGAAAAACAAAAAAGAACCTCAGGCTGTCAAGGCCTTGGTTTCTCTATCTATAGAGTAAGAATATTGTCTGGAGTCACCCTCTAATATATTCTGTGCCTTTACACTCTAGGAATCCCTGTTCCTCCATTTCCCTTCACAGCTTTGGACAAGGAGAATCCAACCCAATATAATCATTGCATTCACACTAGCTAGAGGTTTAACGCCATGTGAAGTGAAAGTGACTCAATCGTGTCTGACTCTTTGCCACCTCATGGTCCAAAGCCCACCAGACTCCTCTGTCCATGGCATTCTCCAGGCAGGAATTCTGGAGTGGGTAGCCATTCCTTTCTCCAAGGGATCTTCCTGATCCAGGGATCAAACCAGGGTCTCCTGCATTACAGGCAGATTCTTTACCATCTGACCCACCAACGAAGCCCCACTTAATGCCATATGTACCATTTTTAATGAAAAATATATAGTGTTCCATTTATACAGTAACTCATAGTTAAATCAAAGATTGAATTAGCCAGCCAGCTGTCTGTGTCCCAGGCACAGTGCCCTGTACTCCGTCCTGATCCGCATCCCACTTTTCCCAAGCCTTCTCCACAAACTCAGCTGGCTGGCTGGGTTACAGACTGTCAGCCACATCAGAGACTCAGCTTCTGACCATTGCACTTTCAGTGGTACCTCCGCAGTTGAGGTACCCAAATCCTGCCCATCATCCAAGATCTACTCAAGCCCCACCTCCTCCAGGACCTCGGAGACCCACATTGGACCACTGCCACCTTGCTGTGTAGACCCCACACTGGGCACTTTAACTTTTTCTTTCTTTTTATTAGCTGTGATGTGCATTCAGGCCCTTCTCCTTACCTATAAAGCTCTCAGAAGATGAAGTGCTCAGAGGCTCCCTGAATACTTGAAGAGAACCTGCAGTTGTGTGGGTGGGGCTGGGGGGATTGGTTTAGCTAGCCAGCCATTTCTTTATCATTAGTGCTGGTCAGCTCTTTGAGGGGAGCGTGTTATAAACCTTGGTCCTATGAGAACACAAAATTTAAAAAAAAGTCAGTAAAGAGCAACTGACCAAAGACAGCAGAAAGTCTGTCAAAGGAAAAACTAAGGTATATCTAAAGAAGATAAGTGACTTCCCTGGTGGTCCGGTGATTAAGAATCTGCCTTCCAATGCAAGGGATGTCGGTTTGATCCCTGGGTTTGGAACTAAGATCCCACATGCTGCCAAGCAACTAAGCCCATGCACTGCAACTACTGGACCCAAACATCACACCGAGAGAAGCCCATGTACTGCAATGAAGAGCCAAGATAGTCAAAAATTGTTTAAAAAAGGCAAGGCCAGGATGAAGCCTAAAATTATAATATGAGGAAGGACTTCCTAAGAGTCCCCACTACCCGCAGGAGGGAAGGACCTCTCCTTATTTGGAAATCTGTTTAAAACAGATGAAGGGTCATATTTCTGGCACAGTATGAGTTCGGTCTCCTGGAAATGCATCCTGCTCAGTGATTCCAAATTCCTCATCACAGTGAGGCTGGAACCCAGGATAATTTGTAGGTTGTTTTAAGTTCCAAAGTGTTCACCAAATCAAGTAGTCAGAGCTGTAATGAGTTTAAAAGGTCACCTAATCGTGTTTACTCATCTCACAGGTGAGGGACCACACTCAATCTGAGACTGTCCCATGATCCCGGCTCCGAGATCCTGCCTATCTTATGCTGATTCAGATCCACCACCCATTCTGATGGGTTGCTCAAAAAGTTTGTTTGGGTTTCTTATGGAAAAATCCAAATGAACTTTTTGGCCAACCCAATAAATTAACACAGAAGTATATGCAGCAGCACCCAAGAGTAAAATTGAGTTATAGGTATGGGAAAACAAATAAACAAACAAACAAACCTGTCTCACAAGGACCATCTCACATAACAGTCACAGGGTTTACTCCTTCGCTGCTACCTGCCTGGCCCTCTGTGAGGTGCTGGCGAGGGAGAGGGAAGAGGAATACAAAGGTGAAAACAACACACAGTCCTTGTCCTCCAAGTTTATCTCTCCAGTTGGCAAGATAATATGTAAACACATAAAAATTAAAGAATATCACCAGAGACAAATAGGTTCAGGGCAACAGGATGTCTGTATGGAGGTCCTTCAGGAACTGTTGCCCTATAAACTGACCCTTGAGAGACCAGGGTCAGAAGCCAGGAGGTCTAATGATGGGAGCCAGAGAAAGGCTCCTGGAAGTAGGTGGGGCCGGAGCTGCCCTGGCAGGGTGGAGGGCTGAGATCTGCATGGTCATGGAAGGCATAGCTACACACCCATACATCCTGACCGCACGCTGACCCATGCTGACTTCGGACTTTTCTCCTCAGTGAGCACTGCTGCTCAACTGTCTGACCTTATCTCTTGGAAAGCAGAATAACTGAGTAGAAAGGTTTCTTTTTGCTTCTTCACCAGAAATGAATCATCCATTAGTCATGTCTTCATCTGATTGATGCTGGCCCTTCCCACCATCTTTCATGTACTCCATTTAGCACTGTTTCTTTTCCTTGGCATTTATCATTTCTGTATGTATTTGTGTATATGTGTGTCTGCACTCTGTTATCAGCATGCACAGACCATACTGGAAATGGCCCCATCTACAATTCTTTTTCTTTAATTTATCTATTTATTTATTATTTTTGGTTGCACTGAGGCTTCATTTCTGTGTGGGCTTTCTCTAGTTGTGACGAGTAGGGACTACTCTATTGCTGTGCACTCATCTCTCATTACTGCAGTTTCTTGTTGCAAAGCATAAATTCTAGGATTTTGACCTTCAGCAGTTGTAGCATGTGAGTTCGGTGGTTGCCCTGTGGCATGTGGGACCTTCCCAGGCCAGGGATTGATCCCATGTCCCCTGCATTGGCAGACATATTCTTAACCACTGGATCACCAGGGAAATCCCTCCATCTATAGTTCTTAAAGTTTACTTTCAGCTTCTGGGCATCATTTAGCAATTGTAATGCTGTCATAGGCAGAAAAGAAATGGGCCAATTAATCATTGTCAATTCTGGTCCCTATTTGCCAGATGAGTTATTTGAACAGTATAACTGGGAATAATTTGTATCAGATTGTATTTCTTTGTTTTATGTCCCTGAAAAGATATATTTAACATCATGATCACTATCCCTGAATGTCCTGGAAGCAACAGAGGTAAAACTGAATGTCATAAATTCATTTGTTTCCAGCAAATATATATTGAACACATTTCAGTATATAAACTATGCTGAACTCAGGACAGTGGCTGCTGAGGGGCCTTGAATAGTTCCTATAGGTCCCTGAACTTGACCAGGACACTTCTGGTCACCTGCAGATAAACAGAATGCATAGTTTCATTTCTGAAGACTGTAACTAGGATATTCAGCATGATCTAATTCCTTGAAATTCCATTCATCAGATGGCTTTCTAATGGGGACCCTGAGCTCTGTGATTACTCAGACCAATGGTTCACCCAATGGGACTTTGCCTTCACAAACTGATAAAT
>ML661735.1:15957-33835 GCA_007570785.1 Antilocapra americana | reverse complement strand
ACTCAGGATGTGATAAAACTGCAAGATGCAAGAAAATGCAAGGAAAAATGCCCCAGGATAACTGAGATGCATGAAATACATGTTTTCAGTGAGCCCAGATACTGGCTTCTTCCCTTACTTAGGAAAATTGCTAAATTCCTTAACTTGAGATAGCTGGTTTTCTTTAATTCACAAAAATACTTTGATGTTCGGACTACCTCCCCTTTCTTGCAAACTCCTAAAGAACCTCACTTCTCCCCTCACCTCCTTGGAGCACTTCCCTCAGGGTGACTTGAGATACTGCCTCTCGAATTCCCACCAAATAAAGCCTAACTCTCAACTCTTAGGTTGTCACTATTTTTTTATTTTTTTTAATTATCTTGTTTGTTTTAAATCGAGGCTCATTACTTTACAATATTATGATTTTTGCATACATTGACATGAATCACTCGTGGGTGTACATGTGTCCCCCAATCTGGACTCCCCTCCCCGCCCCCCGTCCCATCCCTCAGTGTGGGCACAGTGTACCAGCCCTGAGTGCCCTATCTCATTAATCGAACCTGGACTGGCGATCTACTTCACTTACAGTAATATATATATTTCAATGCTATTCTCTCAAATCATCCCACTCACACCTCATCCCACATAGTCCAAAAGTCTTTCCTTTACATCTGTGTCTCTTTTGCTGTATCACATATAGGGTCATCTTCATTGTCTTTCTAAATTCCATATATATGTCTTAATATACTATATTGGTGTTTTTCTTTCTGACTTACTTCACTCTGTAATAGGCTCCAGATCAACAGTCAGGAACAATATATGAGACATCACAGTTTCTTTCAAAGAGTTTTTTACGGTAGATCTGTAGTCTTCCACAGGCTGTGCCAATACCCCCACCAGGAGTCCTGGTTCTTTCCTGGTGCATGTAGGTGTGAAGATTCTAATTCTAAGATAATTAATTGTCTTTCCAGCACCACCTCACTCACCAGGTGCCTATCACCTCTAGTAGCACTTTTCCTCTGGATTGACAGTGTCCTAACCCAGACTCTCTGTGACTCACTCGTGAGAGCAAGCTTAGCACATCCTGAGAACTTCAGAATTCTACTGTGGAGGGGCTTGTCTGTTTATTTCTGAAATCATTCATCTTCCACCTTCTCCCCACCTTCTCCCGTGCAGTGTCTGTGTGAAGGACTGGAGTACTCGGTGATGACTTCCTTTTCTCCTGATCCGTGTCCCCAGTTATCAAGTGTCAGCAGCCCTCAGATACTCAGATTTAAATTGTGAAGAGCTAAGTAAGTGGAGACATTATCCAATTGCAATTGTTACATCTTCGGTAGACCACTTTTATTTTGTACATGTAGTCTTGCCCCAAGAATGGGCCCCAAATTAGTGAAGGAAGAAAGAAAAGGAACAAAATTTATTTAACATATGAATTAAGAGCCCTCTCATTTGTTAATTGGAGAGAAGTACTCTGAAGACAAGTCTGCAAATTGAGGCAGAGATTTGATAGATCTAGGCTAAATTTAAGCCATTCCCCACTCTTTGCGCAAACACACACGCACACACATACACATCCTGGTCAATTCATGACTTACAATTGGATTTCTTTAATAGTTCTCAATTCTACCTAAGCAGAGACCCCCCTAGGCTCTTGGTTGGCAACAGTTGTGTTCTCTGAAATCTCTTTGTGTCTGTGTTCCCTCTTACTGGGCTTCCCTGGTGGCTCAGATGGTAAAGAGTCTGCCTGCAGTGCATGAGACCACGGTTCAGTCCCTGGGTTGGGAAGATCCCCTGGAGAAGGAAATGGCAACCCACTCCAGTATTGTTTCTTGGAAAATCCCATGGGTGGAGGAGTTTGGCAGGCTACAGTCCATGGGGTCTCAAAGAGTCGGACATGACTGAGTGACTTCACTTTTCTCTTACTACTGAGTCAAGGTGGAAGGGATGCAAGTGCAGATATTATTCAAAGGGAATAATACATTCAAAGCAAGGCTCTAAATAGGGAAGACAGTGCTCATTGTCAGAAATTGTCTCTCTCATGTCCATTTTGTGTTTTCATTCAGATATTTTCTATTTGACCCAGAAAATGTAATCAATCTCTAGTTTTAATTTTTACAATAGAAGTTTAGTTTTCCCACTAAACCTTGGATTTGCCACTCCAAATGGATATCAGATAAATGAGCAACTAATTAAAGGCTGATGATATGTAGGGACGTAAAGACTTATACATATGTACATACTCATGTACACAATTTATTAAATATAAAGATTCCTTTTCTTTGTATCTGGACCAAAATTTTTTCTTGACTCTGAACTGCATTTTTTTCTCTCCTTATGCGTAGGAGGTCAGAGTCCCTTGGGCTTTATAGGTTTATGTATTTTGTTTTCTGTTTTAATCAGAATAGAGACTTGTAATTAGTGCATGAGCTACTCAACCGTTTCTGTTCTTTTGAGTACATTCATTCAGGTTCCTGAGGTTATATTTCACTGGGACCTAAGGTCATGAGGAATGGAGTGTTTCCTGCCATATCAGAGATTCCAGCCCTCCAGGCCGCTCAGAATGGTGAAATACACCTGTTGGCTAACAGCTACCAAACTGTAGCTACTCCCTAAGGTGAGCCCACGGCAAGTGAGGATGTGAAAAAGCAAGATGCAAGAAAATGCAAGAAAAAATGCCCCAGGATAGCTGAGATACAAAACAAAAAAAATTAAAAGGGAATGATTTCTATTTTTTTTTTCAATTTTCTTTCCTTTATTGTGTTGGTTTTGCCATACATTGACATGTAAAAAAAAAAAAAAAAAGGAATGATTTCAATGAGCACAGACACTTGCCTCTTCCCATACATAGAAAAATGCTAAATCCCTTAACTTGGGATATGTGGCTTTCTTTAATGCACAAAAATATTTTTGATGTTCAGATACCTGCCCTTTCTTTCTAACTGCTATATAACCTGACTTCTCCCCTAGCCTCTTTGGATCAATTCTCTCAGTGTGACTTGAGATACTGTCTTCCGAATTCCCACCAAATAAAGCATAACTCTCAACTTTTAGGTCATGACTATTTCTTTATTTTTTAAATTAATTAATTAATTTTAATTGGAGCTAATTCCTTTACAATACTGCAGTGGTTTTTGTCGTACACTGACATGAATCAGCCATGGGTATACGTGTGTTCTCATCCTGAACACCCCTCCCACCTCCCTCCCCATCCCACCTTCAGTGTCATCCCCAAGCACTGGCCCTGAGCATCCTGTCTCATGCATCAAACCTGGACTGACGATCTATTTCACATATGGTAATATACATGTTTCAATGCTATTCTCTCAAATATCCCACCCTCGCCTTCTCCCACGGAGTCCAAAAGTCTGTTCTTTACTTCTGTGTCTCTTTTGCTGTCTCGCGTATAAGGTCATCATTACCATCTCTCTAAATCACGTATGGATGCATTAATATGGTGTATTGGTGTATTGCTGTTGTACTATTGCTGTATTGGTGTTTTTCTTTCACCCTGTGTAATAGACTCCAGATCAACAGTCAGGAACAATATATGAGACATCACGGTTTCTTTCAAACAGTTTTTTACGGTAGATCTATAGTCTTCTACAGGCTGTGCCAATACCCTCCCCAGGAGTCCTGGTTCTTTCCTGGTGCATGTAGGTGAGAAGATTCTAATTCCTAGATAATTAACTGTCTTTCCAGCACCACCTCACTCACCAGGTGCCTATCACCTCTAGTAGCACTTTTCCTCTGGGATGACAGAGTGGTCTCAACCCAAACTCTCTGGGACTCACTCGTGAGAGCAAGCTTAGCACATCCTGAGAACTTCAGAACTCTACTGTGGAGGGGCTTGTCTGTTTGTTCGCAAAATCATTTATATTCTATATCTCCACCCTCTCCTGGGCAGTGTTTGTGTGAAGGACTGGAGTTCTCAGTGATGATCTCTTCTTCTGATCCATGTCCCCAGGTATCAAGTGTCAGCTGCCCTCAAATGCTGAGAGCTAAAGTGTGGAGAGCTAAGTAGGTGGAGGCATCATCCAATTACAAGTGTTACACCCTTAGTAGACATATTTTATTTTGCTACTACAGCTTTTATCACTCAACTCTTTTACTTAAAGTGTTGAACATTTGTTTTGCTCAGAATTTGTGAGTTGGCTATAGGGAATTAAGTGATGGTGTTATGTATTATTAAAAGCATATGTCACAGAAATCAGTGACCTTCAGTTGTTCATTCAGTCTACATCCTTCTGTTGGCCTGACTTGTCTATCCATCTCTGTCTCATGCTCAGAATGCAGAGCAGTGAGGCAGAGGCTGTGTCAGGGAGAAATAGCCTTGTTTCTTTACTTACTCATGATGTTTTGTTTTAAATTGAAATAACAGTCCCAAAATATTTTAAGAACTTACTTTTTGCATACTGATTTACTGGCCAGTTTGTCTCTCTCCTACTGCATTCCTTTGTATTTCATCTTAGGGTTAATACAAAAGGAAGGAGAAGAATGGCAGAGGGGAGTCACCATATTTTCTGTGATTTTCAAGACTTGAGATTGTTTTGTTTCTTATTTCAACTTTCCTGGAAGGCAAAACTTGATAGTTGTTTGTGGCCAAAAATAAAACAAATACAATTTGAATGTCATGAAAGAGAATATAGACAAATGTCTTTTTGCTGACAGTATGGCAAGATGTAAGTTAAATCTAAAGAAAGGCCAACCAAAAAATGGAAGGAATCATAATATTTGCAAGTTGTCAAACAGTCTCAAAGACAGCATGTGCATGTGCTAAGTCGCTTCGGTCATGCCTGACTCTTTGTGACCCTGTGGACAGGCTCCCCTGTCCATGGGATTCTTCAGGCAAGAATTCTGGAGTGGGTTGCCATTTGCTCCTCCAGGCAATCTTCCTGACCCAGAGATGAAATCCTGATGATGTCTCCTGGCTTGGCCTCTTTTATTGTCTCCTTGTCACCTGGGCAGCCTACACAAAGACAGCCAGGTGAGACCAAAAATTGTACGTGTACTCTTGCCCTCAAAAGCAGCCCCAAAGTGTTGAAGGAAGAAAGAAAAGGAACAAACTTATTTAACATATGAATTAGAGAGCCCTCTCATTTGTCACTTGGAGAGAAGCAATCTAAAGAGACATCTGTAAACTGAGGCAGAGATTTGAGAAATGTAGACTAAATTGAAGTGTTTCCACACTACCTGAGTGGTGCACACACAGCCTGGTTAATTCCTGAGTTACAACTGGATTACCTTAATAGTTCTCAGTTCTATTCAAATAGATAACTCCAGGCTAATGGTTGGTAACAGCTGTGTTCTCTGACATCCCTTTGTTTGTGTCTGTGCTCTCTCTTACCACTGAGTCAACGTGGAAGGGATGAAAGTGCAGTTAAGGGACGTTGAGAATTTTCTCCTAATTATAAATTAAAGCAACAGGATCTCATACTGGGAATGGAATTTAAAAACTGACAACATACTCTTAAGAAAGATTTAATGCACCTTCCATCAGGATCTTTTCCCTCTGATTTCTCTTGCATTTCCACACCGGAATGCCAGGCTCTAAGCTTCCAAGGGTCTTAAATTATGTAAAGCAAATGAGAAATCTGGTACCTTTGCCAGATGAGCAGCCTGGAGGCAATAAGCACATCCTGACTTTTCAGGCTACTCTGGCAAAGGTTCCTTAGCCCAAAGACATGTCCTGTCTGACGCTGGGAGTGTTTTCCCTCTCTAATATGAAAATCAAAGAAGCAGGCTTATTCAAGTTACTGGCATCAGTTCTTTCCAGGAAACCCTCTTTTAGCTCTGGAGAAAATGCTAATGGAAGAAGACAGACTTCTGCCTAGAGGAGCAAGATGCCTGTTCTACAGACTTGGTCAATGTCCTAGTCCATCTTGGCCAGTAGATGGCACTCTTCCCTTGTAATTATTTTAATAGCCTCCAGAGGAAAACGGATCTTGCTTTCTAGTTCTTTTTTGCCTCAGGTGTTGTTACGGTATTATAACAAGGACATCCCATCATTCCCAAAAATATTCATCACAAGAAAAATGATAACCTCTTATATAAGCATTTCTGAAAAACCTAGAATTTTTGCTCAAACTTTTATTGATGGCTTTCCAGATGTTCAAGACGGTTTTAGAAAAGGCAGAGGAACCAGAGATCAAATTGCCAACATCCATTGGATCATCGAAAAAGCAAGAGAGTTCCAGAAAAATATCTATTTCTGCTTTATTGACTATGCCAAACCCTTTGACTGTGTGGATCACAATAAACTGTGGAAAATTCTGAAAAAGATGGGAAAACCAGACCAACTGACCTGCCTCTTGAGAAACCTGTATGTGGGTCAGGAAGCAACAGTTAGAACTGGACATGGAATAATGTCTAGTTCCAAATAGGAAAAGGAGTATGTCAAGGCTGTATATTGTTAGCCTGTTTATTTAACTTATATGCAGACTACATCATGAGAAATGCTGGGCTGGAAGAAGCACAAGCTAGAATCAAACATTGCTGGGAGAAATATCAATAACCTCAGATATGAAGATGACACCACCCTTATGGCAGAAAGTGAAGAGGAACTTAAAGCCTCTTGATAAAAGTGAAAGAGGAGAGTGAAAAAGTTGGCTTAAAGCTCAGCATTCAGAAAACTAAGATCATGGCATCTTGTCCCATCACTTCATGGGAAATAGATGGGGAAACAGGGGAAAAAGTGTCAGACTTTATATTTTTGGGCTCCAAAATCACTGCAGATGGTGATTGCAGCCATGAAATCAAAAGACGCTTACTCCTTGGAAGGAAAGTTATGACCAACCTAGATAGCATATTGAGAAGCAAAGACATTACTTTGCCAACAAAGGTCCGTCTAGTCAAGGCTATGGTTTTTCCAGTGGTCATGTGTGGATGTGAGAGTTGGATGGTGAAGAAAGCTGAGCACTGAAGAATTGATGCTTTTGAACTGTGGTATTGGAGAAGATTCCTGAGAGTCCCTTGGACAGCAAGGAGATCCAACTTGTCCATCCTAAAGGAGATCAGTCCTGGGTGTTCATTGGGAGGATTGATGGTGAAACTGAAACACCAATACTTGGGTCACCTCATGCGAAGAGTTGACTCATTGAAAAAAGCCCTAATGCTGGGAAGGATTGGGGGCAGGAGGAGAAGGGGACAACAGAGGATGAGATGGCTGGATGGCACCACCGACTCAATGGACATGACTTTGTATAGACTCTGGGAGTTGGTGATGGACAGGGAGGCCTGGCATGCTGCAATTCATGGGGTCACAAATAGTCAGACATGACTGAGTGACTGAATTGAACTGAACTGAACTTGCATTCTTAAGGGGAAATTATTAGCCAGAACCACAGAGAAACAGGACACAGCTGTGTGAATGGGTGGGGCATGTGAAGAGGGAGTGAATGAGGAGAGCTTACTGGGAATTTCTACATTAAAGGCGAAGTACAGGCATATCTTGCTTTATCTCACCTCACAAATAATTCCAATTTTAACAAATAGAAAGTTTGTGATAAACCCATGTCAAGCAAGTCTACTGATGCCATTTCCCAACAACCCTTGCACACTCCCTGTCTCTGTCTCACACTGCAGGAATTCTCAGGATAGTTCGAACCTTCACAAGCAAAAACAAAAATCTGAAGGCCCAGATGATCATTGGTGATTTTTAGCAATAAATTAGTTTTTAAATTAAGGTTTGTGTGTATAGTCAGGCCATTCAAGCTGATCTGTTCTCTTACTCTCTGTACATCCCCTGCCCCACCAGTACCCCTGTGCACATGACTGGCCTTTCTCTGTACTTGTCCGAGGTCCCAGCTGGTGATCTTTCTTATCAAAGGGGTGGTTAAGGGCAGGCCCCTCTACTGCTTTCCCTGGTAAGTAGAGCAGGGAAATGAGCTCCCCTATAACTGGCAAAATCCCCCCAATCCCCACTTTCCCATCCCCTAGTCCCCAGTCCCCGCATCCCTCCCAGGATGAAGGCTGCCACCAGGTACTTCCTGCCACCGGTGCACCACACAGGGTGTAGTGTCACTCAGGACCTTGCTTCAGATGTGTAAGTGCCCCCATCCATTAAGCTAGTGATGTCTCTGTTGCTGACTCCAGTTTCTTTCTTTGTCTTGAAGGTGGGCAAGCATAGGCCTCGTAGCCTGCAGGATACAGCCTAACAACTGGTGGCAGCAGCCAGGAGACCACGGAAACTCCTGTGGGTGTCAAGATATCAGGAAATACAGGATGGGGGATGGAAAGTTGTGGGGGGGCATCCACTAGCATGCGAGACCCAAAGGTTGAAGCTATTACACAGATGTTTTACAACAAAGGCTATCTGAACACAAGTAGCCTGAGCATCAAGAGATTATTGCTAATTAAAGAACACCAGATATCCCAAATAAAGGAACTTTTCTACGTATGGGAAAATGGAAGTGTCTGGGCTCACTGAAATCATTCCTTTCATGCCTCCCAGCTCTCTTGTGGTCACTACCCTGTGGTTTCCACATCCTGAGTTCCTCGGGGCTCACCCCAGGGAGTGGCTGCAGCCTGATGGCAGCCAGCTCACAGGTGTTCTTCTCCTCCCTGAGTGCCCTTAGGGCTCAGGAACTCACATTTGGAGGGTGGAATTGATGATGGCCGTGATATCCTCATGTTACTGATATGGCAGGAAATACTCCAGTTCTCAATAGCAATTTGGGAAACTACCCCTATGCTAGAATCAGAACATTTTTCTTTCCTCTCTGCATTTTCTCTCCAGAAATTGGAGACTCGAGTTCCAAGCAGCCTAATCATTAGGTGAATGGGAAAGCCTGTCTGCTAGTGTTTGTAAGAATCTCAGTATTTTGGGGACCAAGAAATCCACTGAGGCAGAGCTGCCTCACCATACCTGCCTGGTGGCTCAGACAGAAAAGAATCTGCCTGCACTGCAGGAGATGCAGGTTTGATCCCTGGGTGGGGAAGATCCCCTGGAGAAGGAAATGGCAACCCACTGGCATTCTTGCCTGGAAAATCCCATGGACAGAGGAGCCTGAAAGGCTACAGTCCATGGGGTCGCAAAGAGTTGGACATGACTGAGTGATTTCACTTTGACTTTCCCTTTACCATATTTAAGGTAACTCTAACTCTGTGGAAAACAACCTATGAAGTGTTTTTAAATGTTCGTCTGTATCATAATTCTTAGAACATTTTCACCTTATTGTACCTTTGTGAAACCTGAAGCTCAGAGAAGTTAGGCGAATTTCTAGGGTCACACATAATTCCTAGCAGAATCACAATTCTATACAGTACCCTATATTGCTTGTTATAAGCAATTTAAAAAGTTTTGTTTTAGAATTCCTTCAAGTTTTAAAATAAACTTTGATCCCCAAATTAAATAAATGTCTTGTTTCATTGTCTTCTTTTTATTGGTGTATACATTATATATATATATATATATATATATATATTTTTATTTTTTTTTGCTATTTTATTCCTTAAGTATTATAAAAGAGAACTTCCTTGATCCAGGTTTACTCTTCTATCTTATGAAGGAATTGTCCCAGACTATTATAGTCATTGCCATTTGCTTATCTGTGCATAACCAGGAGCCTGTAATTTTCATAAAATTGATGCTCCACCCTAAGGATGAAATATAAACCTAATCAGGAAGAATGCAAATAATGTTAAGAATAAAAGAATTCTTGGCATACCTATCTTTTCTAGAAAATGGAATGAGATTATAGTAGTAATACTAAAAATAATGTGATAAAGGGAAAATTAGGTGAACAAATGATTAAATTTCAATTCTGAAATTGAAATATCTGTATTAATTAGATTTAAGATAAAATATATATCTTATGTTAACACGATGGAAAAATATTTCAGTAAATGATTCAAGATGAATAGTTAGTAATCTAGAAATTGAGTGTGTGTGTTAGTCACTCAGTCACATCTGACTTTTGCGACTCCATGTCTGACTCATGTCTGACTTTTGGACTGTAGCTCGCCAGGCTCCACTGTCCACGAAATTCTCTAGGCAAGAATACTGGAGTGGGTAGCCTTGCCCTTATCCAGGAGACCTTCCCGACTCAGGGATCGAACCCAGGTCTGCTGCATTGCAGGCAGATTCTTGACCATCTGAGCTACCCTTCTCATCTCATATCAGTTCAGTTGCTCAATCATGTCCAACTCTTTGTGGCCCCATGGACTGCAGCACACCAGGTTTCCCTGTCCATCATCAACTCCTGTAGCTTGCTCAAACTCATGTCCATCAAGTCAGTGATGCCATCCAACTATCTCATCCTCTGTTTTTCCCTTCTCCTCCTTCCTTCAATCTTTCCCAGCACTGGGATCTTTTTCTAAGGAGTCAGTTCTTTGCATCAGATGGCTTTTTAAAAAATATATATTAGTTTTAACTTCAAATGATAAAGGACATGGCTATAGAGACTTACCTGGCAAGATGACTGAATGAAGCCTGATCTCAGAATTTCCTCACCCAGAAACCAATAAAATAAGGAAAATTAAGTAAAATATATAAATACATAAGCATCCATCAAAGAAAGGAGAGGAATAATATTTGAAAAGCATTAGGTCCTCAATTAGGGAAAAACAATGTAATAGTTCATTTTATAAGTCAACTTGGCTAGGCCACAGTACCAAGATACTTATTAACATGATTCTAGATGTCTCTGGAAGGTAGGTTTTACATGAGATTATGTGAATTTGAACATTCAAATCAGTAGACTTTGAGTAATGCATATTACCCTCCATATTATGGGTGGGCCTCATCCAATCAGTTGAAGGCCTTAATAGAAAAAGATTGACCCTCCCAGGAATGAGAAGACATTCCTCCAGATACCGCCTTTGGACTCAAGCAGCACCTCTTCCCTGGGTTTCCAGCCTGTGGCCTTCCCTGCTGATTTTGAACGTGCCAAGGCTCCATAGTCACCTAAGCAGATTCCTTAAATTACTCTCTCTCTGGTCCCTGCTGATTCTGTTTCTGGAAAACCCTGACCAGTACAGGCTGGGAAGCCAGATGTTTTCAAATCTTCTCCATCTACTAAATGTTCCCATCCTCTCTCCCTCCAGAGGGGAGAGCAAGACAGCAAAGGACAGAAGTCTGTTGAAATTTTTCTCAGGGGCTGGCCAACCCCAAGCTGGAGAGCAGCAAATCCAGATGCTGAGTGAGTGACCTCAAAAAGATCGGAGACCACCACCCCAACCCACCCCCCTCCACACACACACCCAGTTATAGCCACTGCTATCTTAGAAATTCACACGCACTTCCCAGTGAAATACCACATTGAAAATACCGATTACAGAAATTCCTCTCAGCTTATACCAAAACTGATACATTTGAATTAAGAAAATGTCACTAAGCTCCCAGGTAAAAATGATACTGTTAATTCACACTCCTTAGCTTATATCACACTTTTTTCTTTTGCTACCTGGGCAGAATTTTTACTACTGGGTAAAACAGATGTCAAGATTATTATTCATCTTGACTGTAAGTCAGAAAATTATGATTGTGTTTTCCGATATGTTTTCCCCTAGTTTGTCATTTGGATGGGTAAGTGATGAAGCACTGATCGAATTTATAGTTTAACTGTAATACCTATAAAAATCACTCCAAAATGCTCAGAGGATGCAGAATTGCTGCAAGTGTGTATGCTGACTCATGGAGAGGTATTAATGTGATATATTCATATTTAATGCAGCAGGCTTATGCATAAATATGTCTTATCATGGGAGTTTTTTAAAAAAGATTGTTATTCAAGGTAGCAATGAGAGCATTTTTCTATGTAATGATAGTTGAAGTCTCATATTTGGAATAAATCGGTGAAACTAAAATTTTACTGTTGAGGATTGTTTAATGCACTGTAAATCTGAGGTGTACCTGGTTCTTATTGAGCTCCATGTCCAGGCTGGCAGCTCTGCCTGTTGTGCAGTACAGGGAAGGAGTGATTCAAAGGGAGGCCCTGGTCTGCAGAGTAGTTTGTAGACCACGAACACATCTTTGTCCCTTTAACTACTCCATCCTGAAGTGTCCATGCCCTGTCTGAAGCCAGAGACTCCAGAGACTCTTTCTGGTAGTAACAGGCAAAGAATAAAGAAACAGCTTATGACAGCATCAAAGTCTATTGGTGCCAAGAAAAGCCTTTTTGTACCATGAAGGGACATCCCCAGAAAGCGGTAGGATTTCTGCAGAGCTCAGAAGCTTGTTCTCTGGCCCTGGTCACTGCTCTTGTTGCGCTTGCCAGAAGGCTTTCTCCCCTGAAAGGAGTTTCCTCTTACACCCAAAGGCTGGGTCCTGCTTTGTTTCCCTTTAGCTACCGCTCCAGTGTTAGGAGGGGCCTTCCCAGGAAGCACTAGTGGTAAAGAATTTGCCTGGCAATGCAGGAGATGTAAAGAGACACGGATTTGATCCCTGGGTCGGGAAGATTCCCTGGAAGAGGGCATGGCAACCCACTCCAGTATTCTTGCCTAGAGAATCCCTTGGAGAGAGGAACCTGGTGGGCTACAGTCCGTGGGGTTGCAAAGAGTCGGACATGACTGAGCAACTTCCACTCATTTATCATTCACTATTACATGATACTCAACAGAAATTAAGGAAAGCCTCTCTCGCAGATGTTTCTACAAAACCTAGACATTTTATTTAATATTTCTTTCTACTCGTGTTGCTCAGGGAAATCTTTAAGTGGAAAGAAAACCGCAGAAAGCAATTGTATGAATGTTGGAGAGGTTAAAAAGTGAATTAAAAAAATTTTTTTTAAAAAGTGAATGAGAAGGGTGGTATGGGGATTTCTACTTTGGAGGGGAAGGCAATATTGTGAAATGGGAATGTATCCTGGAATGCTGAGAAGGAGAGAATGGACCAGGTGCCAGACTGTTAAATAGATAACATGTTCTTCTGCCCAAATATTTGTTCCCCTCTCTCGGATGTTAATATGAGCCAACATTTCACCTTTAAACAAAAATGACACACTTCTTTGAAATAAGGGGGAAAATGACATTTTTTCAGCTTCTATAGAATTCACTACAGAATTCTTTTTTTAGGCTGCCTCCTTTGGAGGTCAGTTACTGAAAAGTAGGTTATGGTTCCTGATAATTTTATAGAGACAAACAATATTCACTTGTATAGCTGTCAGAAGGAAAAGAGGAAAATACTTACCATATTTTAATTCTTTACTCTAATATATGATGCTAAATGCCTTTAAATACCTAAGTTTATTTAATATTCACAAAAACTCTATAAATAATTTGAACCCATCTCGTTTATGAAAAAGCTGAGGCTTAGATTAAGTAGGTTTCTCAACATCACACATGTGTCCAAACAGAATGGAATTTCAATGAAAAATTCCTTATTGTAAGTTATGGGTGATTCTGTGAGCTTTGAATTCTGGATTTCTGTTCCAATTGTTAAATCTGGTTTTACTCCTGAATTAAATACAACACTCTCTTGCTCTACAGATTTTGATGGTTCATGTTGTTTTTGAGCTGATTTTGACTATTTTCTTTTCCTTTACCTTTAGTTTGGAGAAAGAGGTTGCCTGATCCAGTTTCCCATTTTCGTTTTTGAAGAAAATCTCAGTCTTTATAGTCAGTGTAATTTTTGTTATTTCAGAATCCATCACATCCTTTTAGATTACAAACTCACACACCCAACTAGCAAATGATATTTGCATGTAAATCTCTACCAGTCAACTAGAGAAGATATCTACTGCTTTTGCTTTTATTTCCTGACATTCTCCACTCTTGCTCTTAGTGAGAGAATTCATTTGTTTTTCCTTCTTATGATTATTGCATTTGTTGGTATTATTTTTGTTTAGTTGCTGAGTCATGTGCGAATTTTTTGCAACCCTGTGGACTATAGCCCACCAGGTTCTTCTGTCCATGGGATTTTCCAGGCCAGAATGCTGAAAAGGGTTGTCATTTCCCACTCCAGGGCATCTTCCTGACCCAAGAATCAAGGCTGCATCTCCTGCATTGCCAGGCAGATTCTTTATCACTGAGCCACCTGAGAAGCCCATTATTGCATTAAGCATGATTGTTATTTTTAAATCTTTTCCTTCAAAAATCAAAACTATAAGAAGTTTTCTATAATAAAAATTTAATAAACAGAAGAACAATAAGCTAATTGTGGACACATTTTATTACAGTGTAAAGGTATACAAATATATAAAAAAGAGTACTTTAATTCTTTTAAATAGTCAAATAAATATTTTTTAAAGATAAATATTTAAGTAGATAAATAAAAAGAAGATTGTCTTGGGCATGTTTGAGGGACTAGCATGTCAGACTTCCCTGTCCTTCACTATGCCCTGTAGCTTGCTCAAACTCATGTCCATTGAGTCAGTGATGCCATCCAATCATCTCATCCTCTGTTGTCCCCTTTGCCTCCTGTACGTGTGTGTATCTATCTATCTCTCTCTCTCTCTATCTATATATATATAACTGATTTACTTTTCTGTACAGCAGAAACACAACATTGTAAATCAACTATATTCCAATAAAAATTACTTTTTAAAAAGATCTGTTATCGAAAACAATATTTAAAAACTAGGAAAGTAGACTTCCTAGACTATTAGAGAGAGTTCTTTCCAAGAAAACACCTTTTCAATTCTGAAGAAAAATCTCCTGCTAGAGGACAAGACTTTTGCCTAGAACAGAAACCAGGTTTTCACATTGGTCGATGTCATTATCCATCTTGGCCAATAGGCGGCATCCTCCCTTATAAATATTTTAAGTGAAATGGATCGTGCTTTCTATTTCCTTTTTGCTACAGCTACCATTACATCATTGTAACAGAGTCATTCACTCATTTCCAAAAATATTCATCAAGAGAAAAAGAAAGAAAAATGCTGTCAGGTGAGAGTTTCTGAGAAACCTAGAACTTTCACACAATTTTTTAATTTCAGTTGGAGATTTTATGCTCAAGTAAAATAGTCAGCAGGCTTCCCTGATAGCTCAGTTGGTAAAGAATCCCCTTGCAATGCAGGAGTTTTTGTTGTTGTTAGTCACTCAGTCGCGTCTGATTCTTTGTGATCCCCATGGACTGTAGCCTGCCAGTCTCCTCTGTCCATGGGATTCTCCAGACAAGAATACTGGAGTGGGTTGCCATTTCCTTCCCCAGCAATGCAGGAGACCCCAGTTCAATTCTTGGGTCAGGAAGATCTACTGGAGAAGAAATAGGCTCCCCACTCCAGTATTCTTGGGCATCCCTTGTGGCTCAGCTGGTAAAGAATCTGCCTGCAATGTCAGAGACCTGGGTTCAATCCCGGGGTTGGGAAGATCCCCTGGAGAAGGAACAGGCTACCCACTCCAATACTGTGGCCTGGAGAATTCCATGGACTGTATAATCCATTGGATCTCCAAAGAGTTGGACATGACTGAGCGACTTTCACTTTCAAAATAGACAGCAAGAAACCACAAGGGAATAAGAAACAGCTATATGAATGAATATTACAGGTTACTGCAGAGTGAGTGAGGAGAGCACATAGGGCATTTCTTCACTGGGAGGAAGGAAGCGATTATGAAATGGGAGTGAAAGAATGGGATCCAGGGAAGCAGAGAGGAAAAGGGGAAGTAAGGTAGGTATCAGAATGGTTTATTGCAAATAGATAAATGTTTTTAATATGTCCTATACAATAATACATGCCATCAAACATTATATACTATATATTATTCAAATACATATATATATATATATATATATATTCAACTTTCCTTTAGGAGGCTGGTCTCTGTACCAGTGCTTGAAGCCCAAGATGGAATCAAGATTGCCAGGAGTAATATCAGTAACCTCAGATACACAGATGACACCACCCTTATGGCAGAAAGTGAAGAGGAATTAAAGAGCCTCTTGATGAAAGTGAAAGAGGAGAGTGAAAAACTGGCTTAAAACTCAACATTCAAAAAACTAAGATCATGGCATGCAGTCCCATCACTTCATGGCAAATAGATGGGGAAACAATGGAAACAGTGAGAGACTTTATTTTCTTGGGCTTCAATATCACTGAAGATGGTCGCTGTAGCCATGAAATTAAAAGATGCTTGCTCCTCAGGAGAAAATCTATGACCAACCTAGATAGCATATTAAAAGGCAGAGACTTTACTGACAAAGGTGCATCTAGATAAAGCTATAGTTTTTCCAGTATTTATGTATGGATGTTGAGAGTTGGACCATAAAGAAAGCTGAGCGCCGAAGACTTGATATTTTTGAACTGTGGTGCTGTAGAAGACTCTTGAGAGTCTCTTGGACTAGACAAATCAGACCAGTCAATCCTAAAGAAAATCAGTCCTGAATATTCATTGGAAGGACTGATGCTGAAGCTGAAGCTCCAATATTTTAGTCACCTGATGTGAAGAACTAACTCCTTGGAAAAGATCCCAATGCTGGGAAAGATTGAAGGCAGGAGAAGGGCATGACAGAGGATGAGATGGTTGGATGGCATCACCAACTCAATGGACATGAGTTTGAGCAAGCATTGGTGATGGACAAGGAAGCCTGGCATGTTGTAGTCCATAGATCAGAGTCAGACACGATTGAGCAACTGAACTGAACTGATAGAGAAAACTAAAATTGAGACAAAAGAGAACAACTATTAAGCCAACGGAGATAAAACAGAAAATAGAATCATATTTAAGGTTAATTAATTCAAGAGAAGGGGCTTCCCTGGTGGCTCAGACCATAAAGAATCTGCCTGCAATGAGGAAGAATCAGGTTCGATCCCTGGGTTGGGAAGATGCCCTAGTGAAGAGAGCAGCTATTCCAGTATCCTTGCCTGGAGAATTCCATGGACAGAGGAGCCTGGTAAGCTACAGTTCATAGTGTCACAAAGAGTTAGACACAACTGAGCAACTAACACACACAGACACACACACACACCTCACACAATCCAAGAGAAGGCAGGAAATTAAGAAAAGAACAAAGTCACAATAACAATTAAACATAAAATAAATATAAGGAGAATGGCAAAAGTCAAGGAAATAGGAAATCTATAAAGAAAATTAGAAAAAGCAAGAATTTGTTTAAAGAAGTTTAATAAACTAGAGAACTCTAGCCAGATTGGTCTAGCTAAAAAGAGGAAACAATTGACCATACTACCATCATTCATCCCTCAGTCTATATCAGTCTGGTTTCTGCCCTACTTTTCTGCCAAACCAGATCATACTAAAGCCACCAAAGGCATCTGTGCTTCCGGAACCACTGGATAGTTTAGCCCTGTGTGAAAGTGGAAGTTGCTCAATTGTGTCCGACTCTGTACGAGCCCCCTCTTATAGCCCGCCAGGCTCCCTATCCATGGGGCTTCTCCAGGCCAGAATACGGGAGTGGGTTGCCATGCCCTCCTCCAGGGGATCTTCTCAACCCAGGAATCAAACCAGGGTCTCCTGTACTGTAGGCATATGCTTTACCAGCTGAGCTACCAGAGAACCGCACATATATATATATACACCACATTAAAAAATAATAATAATAAATAGAAGTTTTCTATATACAAAAAATTTAATGAACAAAGAAAATAATAAATTGACTAAATACAAACACTGTATTTTTTCTCTGAAACTTCTTTGTAAAGATTCACATATTATTATATGAATAAAATGTATTTTAATTGATATAAATAAATAAATAAATAATAGATAAATAGATCAGCTTGGGCATCTGTGAGGGCCTAGTGCTTGTAGAATAGAACATGATGTAGCTTAAAATTCTTTAAAACATTTGACAAACTGATTTAATTCAGGGCGCAATGACAGCAGAAATGAGTCTTTCACATGTCAGCACAGGAATAAGACTGGTCTTATTAATCTGTGAGAATCACTTTCATGCTGAACCAGGTGTGTGTCAGTCCTTCCTCCTGAATCTCCCCTACAAGTGTGTTGAGGAAGCGAACGCTCTCGTGACTTCTGCTCTGACAACCTCCCAGGCACAAGGGCTGTG
>ML661735.1:0-15557 GCA_007570785.1 Antilocapra americana | reverse complement strand
TCTGGGTTCTCTGAAGCCCTTCCTTCAGGCCTGTGTCTTAAATAGGAGCCCATGGTTTCCATTTTCTGAAAGTTCCCTCTTACTTTCCACTTCTCTTTTGCTTTTCATTTTGCACTCTCCAAATGGGTTAAGGCAGAATTTCTCAACCACTTTTTTTTTTATTATTGCCCTTCTTTCTTCTGCCCACAGAGCCTTTTTAGATGCTATTTTTCTAATTCCTCCCCACCCCATGAAATTTTGATAACACTGATATACTGAGTATGTATTTAGGTAACCTATGGGTACCACACAATTGAACCCATCTCACACGCTAGTAAAGTAATGCTCAAAATTCTCCAAGCCAGGCTTCAGCAATACATGAACTGTGAACTGCCAGATGTTCTAGCTAGTTTTTGAAAAAGCAGAGGAATCAGAGAACAAATTGCCAACATCCACTGGATCATCGAAAAAGCAAGAGAGTGCCAGAAAAACATCTATTTCTGCTTTATTGACTATGCCAAAGCCTTTGACTGTGTGGATCACAACAAACTGTGGAAAATTCTGAAGAGATGAGAATACCAGACCACCTGACCTGCCTCTTGAGAAACCTGTATGCAGGTCAGGAAGCATCAGTTAGAACTGGACATGGAACAACAGACTGGTTCTAAATAGGAAAAGGAGTACGTCAAGGCTGTATATTGCCACCCTGCTTATTTAACTTACATGCAAAGAACATCATGAGAAATTCTGGGCTGGATGAAACACAAGCTGGAATCAAGATTGGTAGGAGAAATATCAAACCTCAGATATGCAGATGACACCACACTTATGGCAGAAAGTGAAGAGGAACTAAATAGCCTCTTGATGAAAGTGAAAGAGGAGAGTGAAAAAGTTGGCTTAAAGCTCAACATTCAGAAAACTAAGATCATGGCATCTGGTCCCATAACTTCATGGCAAATAGATTGGGAAACAGGGGAAACAGTGGCTGACTTTGTTTTTCTGGGCTCCAAAATCACTGCAGATGGTGACTGCAGCCATGAAATTAAAAGATGCTTACTCTTTGGAAGGAAAGTTATGACCAACCTAGACAATATATTAAAAAGCAGAGACGTTACTTTGCCAACAAAGGTCTGTCTAGTCAAGGCTATGGTTTTTCCAGTGGTCATATATGATATGATTTTTGGACTATAAAGAAAGCTCAGCACAGAAGAATTGATTCTTCTGAACTGTGATGTTGGTGAAGACTCTTCAAAGTCCCTTGGACTGCAAAGAGATCCAACCAGTCTATCCTAAAGGAGATCAGTCCTGAATGTTCATTGGAAGGATTGATGTTGAAGGTGAAACTCCAATACTTGGCCACCTGATGTGAAGAACTTACTCATTTTAAAACACATTGTTGCTGGGAAAGATTGAGGGCAGGAGGAGAATGGGATAACAGAGGATGAGATGTTTGGATGGCATCACCGACTCAATGGACACGGGTTTGGGTGGACTCCGGGAGTTAGTGATGGACAGGGAGGCTTAGCGTGCTGCGGTTCATGGGGTCGCAAAGAGTCGAACACAACTGAGCGACTGAACGGAACTGATGCATGTCTCTACTCTGTAGATAGAAACAGAAAGTTCAAATCTTACTCTTTGAATTTAGTGCAGAGTTAAATTTCAGGTATAATTTAAATCTGAGAAAACCAATACAATAAAATCTGAGAGCTATTGAATTTTAATTTAACTTTAAATCTAAGTATTCAGAGTGATTTTTAATGGAACATATTAACTTATATAAATAGAAATTATCAAACTATGTATTCAATTAAAATTTAGATAAATATTTATAATAATACTAAGGTATATAAATATATAAAAGTCATTCAATGCTGCTCATAATCATTGAAAAATTTGTTTCTTTCATAATTATTTTAGGAAAATATTTTAGGAAATAATTATTTTCTTTCATAATTATTATACTTAACAATGTTAATTAAGTATAACATTTAATTTTGCTTCATATCAAAAAATAATTGTTACTTCACTGCCTGCAAGATATTCACCTGTATATTGTTGCCATTTTTTTCTGTTTACCACTCACCACAATTATGGATATGTTGAACAACTCTAGTAGAATCACATAATAAAATGTTATTTCTAAGTTTACTTACAAATAAAAATTTCTATTTGTATTTAATTTCCAGAGTCCAAATCACACTGACACACAAGCAACACCCACAAGACAGCCAATGGTTGCTCATAAGTATGGAAAGGCCACCTCTCACAATGTGACTTTGAGATCATGCAACTGATGGAGAGAAGGTTCTCCAATGAACCATCAAGTCACCTTAGGTTGTACCACTGTTGAAGTAATCATTTGTTTTTCTTCCTTGAACTCAGTCTCAATGCTTCCCTTGTGCAGAATATAAAAGAAAGTACAGCAATAAATATTAAGGAGTAAGATTTTGTTCTATCTGGTTGAGCTTTGAAGTGACACAAATCATTGTAATGACAAGGATTTGTTCATATTCCAAAAAACAAATGTCTGCATGCGTGGAAGCATATCATCCCCAGTGAGAAAGCATGGTTTAGGAATCACCATCCATTTGAATCTTTGTATTGTTGCATTAAATTTCAGATTTCCCAGGGGACATTCAAGGTTCCAATCCAAGTCTGTTCTTTTCAAACAAAAGGAAACCACCTTTATGATTTATTCAGAACTGGATAAATATTGATTTTTTTTTCATGGGAAGAATTAGCTTTTGGTTCTGCTTCTGAATTTTCTTTTTACAGTGAATTTTCTGTTGCCTCAGCCTCTGTGTTCCAAACTTCAGGCAGTAGGTTGTGACCATCTTTGACAAATCAGCTCTGGAGTGACCAGACCCGTCTTACTGTCTGTGGTCTCTTTGGCACCAGGCCCAGTATAATCCAGCAACAAGTAGTTTTCACTAGAGCAGTTCCTCAGATTTCCTCCTACCGCTGGAAGGTATTTACAGATGACCAAGCTATTTTGCTTCCTTTTGGACATGTCTGCTAGGATTGTAATAGACAATAGCTAATATTTTTACACTACTCCCACTGGCATCAGTAATGCCTCCTAGGGTCTTCCCTAGTGGCTCAGTGGTAAAGCATCTGCCTGAAATGCGGGAGACACCAGTCGAATCCCTGAGCTGAGAGATCCCAGGTGCCGCAGAGCAGCTGAGCCCCTGAGCCACAGCGATTGAGCACCTGTCTGTGCTGGGGAACTGCAACTCCTGAGCGCATGCGCCACAACCACCGAAGCCAACGCGCTCTAGACCTGCGCTCTGTAACAAGCGGAGCTGCCGCACTGAGAAGCCCACACTGCACCTAGAGAGGAGCCCCGACTCACCGCCCTAGAGAAAAGTCCTGGCAACAAGGAAGACCAGCACAGCCATGAACAAGTAAACAAATAAAATTAGTTTTTAAAATAATGCCTACTGTGTTTCTTGATAAAACCAGGAGGATCCTCTTGCCTTGAAGGTGCATATAGCTCTAGGGATTCAAACGGCAAGAGCAGCACAATTTCAGCTTTTGCCTGGACTTCCCAGGTGGTGCTAGTCATAATGAACCCGCCTGCCAGTGCATAAAATTCATGGGTTCAATGCCCGGGTCAGGAAGATCCCCTGGAGAAGGGCATGGCAAACCACCCCAGTACTCTTGCTTGGAGAATCCCATGAAGAGAGGAGCCAGGCAGGTTACAGCCCTTGGGGTCACTAAGAGTCAGACACCTCTGAAGCAACATGCGTGTTAAACTCAGGAGGATTCCTTGTCTCTAATTTGTCCTCTACTAGGTCATGACAGAAAAGAACAAGCCTGGTGTCATCTACAGAGCCATATATCTGAGCTCAAGCTCTCCCTGATTCACAGTGAATGGCAACCAGACAATTTACTACATTACTGTTTGGTGTGTCTTTAATGATGTGGCAATTACTACTTGCATTCTGATATTCTTCGGAGATTCCTCACAAAGAATGATGAATGGCCATTTTCATCCTATATCTTCACTCTCCTCCATGGGATGGTGGGCTCCATTCCAGTCCGATTCCCAAAATTTGGCATATGAGAATTAAACTCTTACTCCAGGTTCAAAATCAGAGTTTGGATTCTGAGTCCTTTGTCTGGTCCTTTGGCAGAAAGAGAAATGAGAAATGGCTCATTCTTCTTTATTTACTCAGCATGACTATGTCCTCTCTTCTAGATGTCAAGTATGTAGCCTTCAGTGACCTTTCTGGTGTGAAAGTTTCAGTCTCCACAAAATTCTTATCTTGAAGTCCTAATCCCCACTATCAGGTGACAAACCCTTAGAGATGTGATTAGGGTGTGAGTATGGAGGTCTCAAGACTGGAATGCAGTTAAGTTCAGTTCAGTCACTCAATCATGTCGACTCTTTGTGACCCCATGAACCAAAGCATGCCAGGCCTCCCTGTCCAACACCAACTCTGGGAGCCTGCCCAAACTCAAGTCCATTGAGTCAGCAATGCCATCCAACCATCTCATCCTCTGTTGTCCCCTTCTCCTCCTGCCCTCAATCTTTCCCAGCATCAGGGACTTTTCAAATGAGTCAGCTCCTTGCATGAGGTGGCCAAAGTATTGGACTTTCAGCTTCAACATTAGTCCTTCCAATGAACACCCAGAACTGATCTCCATTAGGATGGACTTGTTGGATCTCCTTGCAGTCCAAGGGACTCTCAAGAGTCTTCTCCAACACCACAGTTCAAAAGCATCAATTCTTTGGTGCTCAGCTTTCTTTATAGTCCAATTCTCACATCCATACATGACTACTAGAAAAACCATAGCCTTGACTAGATGGACCTTTGTTGGCAAAGTAACGTCTCTGCTTTTTAATATATTGTCTAGGTTGGTCATAACTTTCCTTCCAAGGAGTAAGCATCTTTTAATTTCATGGCTGCAATCACCATCTGCAGTGATTTTGGAGCCCAGAAAAACAAAGTCAGCCACTGTTTCCACTGTTTCCCAATCTATTTTCCATGAAGTGATAGGACCAGATGCCATAATCTTAGTTTTCTGAATGTTGAGCTTTAAGCCAACCTTTTCACTCTCCTCTTTCACTTTCATCAAGAGGCTCTTTAGTTCTTCTTCACTCTTTGCCAAAAGGGTGGTATCATCTGAGTATCTGAGGTTATTGATATTTCTCCCACCAATCTTGATTCCTGCTTTGTTTCATCCAGCCCAGCATTTCTCATGATGTTCTCTTCATATAAGTTAAATAAACAAGTTGACAAAATACAGCCTTGACGTATTCCTTTTCTTATTTGGAACCAGTCCATTGTTTCATGTCCGGTTCTAACTGTTGCTTCATGACCTGCATACAGGTTTCTCAAGAGGCAGGTCAGGTGGTCTGGTTTTCCCATCTCTTTCAGAATTTTCCACAGTTTATTGTGATCCACACAGTCAAAGGGTTTAGCATAATCAATAAAGCAAAAATAGATGTTTTTCTGGAACTCTCTTGCTTTTCCGATGATTCAGTGGATGTTGGCAACTTGATCTTTGGTTCCTCTGCCTTTACTTCAACCAGCTTGAACATATGGATGTTCGTGGTTCATGTATTGCTGAAGCCTGGCTTGGAGAATTTTGAACATTACTTTACTAGTGTGTGAGATGAGTGCAATTGTGCGGTAATTTCAGCATTCTTTGGCATTGCCTTTCTTTGGGATTGGAATGAAAACTGATCTTTTCCAGTCCTGTGGCCACTGCTGAGTTTGTCAAATTTGCTGGTACCATTATAAAAGATGTGGATATAAAACCCTCCCTCTCCAGTCCCGTGATTATACAAGGAGGAACACTACAGTGTGAGACCTGAAGCAGGCTTTCACCAGAATTGAGCCAAGCTGACACCCAGATATTAGAATTCCAGACTCTAGAACTGTGAGCAATACATTTCTGCCCTTTACACCCTATCCAGTCTATGCTATTTTGTTGAAGAAGCCCAAATAGTGAGACCTGGACTGATCTCTTGTATCCTCAGAAAACGTCTCAAGAGTCTGTAAAATACCTAAAGGGAGAGACACATCCAACTCAACCCCATTTCCTAGACATCTAGTCGAGCACTATCATTGCTTGAGCTCAATTCATATTTATGTAACAACAATTCACAATGACGGCAATGATAGGAGAAAGAGTAACACTAACATCTATTAGATAGATAGGATGTGAGAAGACAAAAATCTAAAGATACTTTAAAGATTCCTCATGGTTCTACAAGGGGAGTTATAGTGGAATATTGTGAGAGGCATTTTTCTAAAGATCATTTATAGGAATATTTTATTCAAGTTTGTGTATTCAATATTTGGAAGGTGTGGTGAGTGGAAGACTCACTGTGCAGTTTCAGTTTAGTGATTCTCAAGTACTTGCGAGGAGCTGCCCGATCATTCTTTCCTTGTCTCCCTCAGGTAATAAGGAAACACTTTGTCTACACTTGTAGATGACTCCCTTTGGGAGTCAACCTGAATGCTTCTTTCAAATAGTCTATGATGCTGTGAACTCTGAGTGACAGCTCTGTCATCTTCCCCAAGCTGAACTGTGAAAAACTTTGGTTTTCCCCTTGCACACCCACACAGAGCTCCATTAGGACAAATAGTGCAGAAATGAAAAAATGGTCTTGTGCACTGAACTTGTCTTCTCTCTTCATCATTCAATTATTTCCCAACTTCCTTGCCATGAGACTCCCATGAGGGTAAGTCCAGGCCGTGTAATGTGAGAAGTGCTGTTACCCCATCCAGTCCTGGTCCATGGATCCCATGGATCCACCAGGCTTTTCTCTGCCTTCGAGAATAGACTCAAGTGCTACAGAGAAATTCCGACGGCCGACAGGGGGCGCCGGACACCACTAACCAAGAGCGAGCGGTGCCCGCGCCCGGTCCCGGCGCAGCGCGCCTCTCTAGGCGATCAGGAGAGGGCGGAGGTGCCTTCTTACCGGTTTACTGGGGAGTTTGCGGGTTCTGAGACCGTTTCCGCGGGTTTGGCCCCCAGAGAGGAAAGGCGTCGCTGCTCGGAGACCAAGTCGGCGCTCCTGGAGAGGCGCGCCGAGCAGCCCTCACTGGGCCGTCGCAGAGACGCCCTGCGAGGCGGCGCGGCCGGGCCCTCGCGTTCGGGCTTCCCCGAGCGCTGCGCGCGCTCCTCGCCCAGAAGCTCGAGCGAGAACGTTTTTACAAAGAAAATGAAATATTTTTATGAAAACATTTTAAATATTAGATATACGATGTTAAAATGTATGACTATTAAAGCATTCAATTTGATGAAAACATTTTAAATATTAGATATATAATATTAAGGTATGAATATTAAAATATGTATTAATATTTATTAGCATTTTATTAAATTTTATTTAAGCTACGGTTTATTTATACTGAAACCAGAATTTAATATGATTTTACTTTCCTGGCTATAATGGAAGCAAACTAAATATATTCAAGATCACTTCTATATTTGTTTGACCGTTTCTTTTGACTCTGTGACAGTCTTAAATAATTTTTATTTAGCCCGAGTTTCTGAAACACCACTGCCAGGACCCCACCTTGAGTGTAGTGTAGAAAAAAGAGTTAGTGCAGATGTCCCTGGTCCAATGATTAAGACTGAGCTTTAAAGGCAAGAGGTGTGAATCTGATGTCTGGTTCGGGAACTAAGATCTCACATGCAGTGCTGTGCAGTCAAGAAGAAAGGAAAGAAGGATGGAAGAGAGAGAGGGAGAGAGGAATGAAGAAAGAAGAGGCAGTGTCCTATACAGTGTTGAGGGCATTTACCCGGTCTGATCTTTTCATTTTCTTTGGGAAGAATTTTATAGAAATTCTTTATAGAAAATTGCCCAGATTTCATTGGCAATGTGAAGCCACATTGTAAGAACACATGGTCTTGCAAATGAAAGGGCATTTCTTGTCTTTCTTGAAAATTTTGATGTTTTGTTCAGCATGTATATTTTGGCACTTTCGTTTGTTTAATATTGAGTTACAGTATTATTTATCTTGATGTCTTAGACTTGGTGCCTTTTTACATATCACACTTAAGAGAAATCCTTTCTTACTTTGCCCCAATACTAACCCAAGAAATAGCTTTAGAAGTACTGTTGCCATCTTCCCTGGATGGAAGTATAGGAATGTCCCATTTCTTGTCATCCTCTCCCCTGTCTCATTGTATAACCAATTTCCTGGTCTCTTTAACCATTAAAATAAATCTTTGTCTTAAAATAATATCACCAAAGGTGGTCTGAGACTAACTGAGCATGATGTAAGGAACTGTTTCATTTCAGTTCAGTTCAGTCGCTCAGTTGTGTCCAACTCTTTTCAACCCTATGAACTGCAGCACACCAGGCCTCCCTGTCCATCACCAACTCCCAGAATTTACCTAAACTCATGTCCATTGAGTCGGTGATGCCATCCAAGTGAGGGACTGTTTACGTCATTTATACTCTTCACAGAGCAGCCATTATTTTGTCAGACAATTTTTCAAGATGCTGGTTCTTTGCAAAAGAATTCAAGTGCTGTAAGATTTCTTTCCATAATGTTCCAGAACTGCTGTAAGCCTGAAATCTTGGGATCTGCTCCTTCAGAGAATTTTGGGCAGTCCCCTCTCGTAGACTTTGCTTTTGGGGGACCTCAAAACACAGCATTTTAACCATTTTCCTTCTCTCCACATCTTCTTTTTTAAAAAATATGTCTTTTATTTTTCTATTAAGAAAAAAATTTACCTTTACACTGCCTTCATCCGATTTCCTCTTCAGCTACCCCAAAGCTTTTGGTAACTACAAATCTGGTTTCTTTTTCTCTCAGTGTAATTTTGAGCTATAACATAACCTGTGTCTTAAAAAGTAGCATCAGAGGTGGTCTAACTGAAACTGAGGTTGAGGAAAGGGACTACTTATTCATATATTAACAGAGCAATTGTGGTTTATTAGACAACTGTCCCAGAATCTGTTTCTCTGCAAAGAACTTCAAATGCTGTGGGATTTCTCTCCATAGTGTACCAGGCACTGATCAAAAGGGAGGAAACTTGGGCTCCTGGGCTCCTTCAGAGTCCTGCAGGCAGGCCCTCTCCTAGAATTAACAGTTGGGACCTCAATATGCAGACCTTTGACAGTGCTAAGGGACTTGCAGGCAGAGCTTCTCTTGGTTGGACTGAGGGTGAAGTAAAGAGGTGACTGTTGGTTATATTGATATCAAAGACTGCTACCATTCACTTAGTTCCACATGCTCAGCCTATAATTTGCAAACTTTATATTATTTGAACTATACAATGTCCTCTGTGATGGCACTAAAGTTGTCTTCATCTTTTAGGAAGGAGACTTTCAGGAAGTGAAAGTCTGGTGTCGGCAACACTCAGGAGCCCTAGATTGTGTGAGAGTAGAGCTCCCTGTTGCTCCCAGTGAAACTGAGTCCCAGGGCTGCAGCTCACAAAGTGCCCAAAGCTGCCTTCCCTGCGCTCCAGCGGTCAGGAGGGCACCACAGAACTCCCTGTAGCAGAGCAGCTGGCCCTGCCCACCCAGCAGGGAACCAACTCCAGTTCCAGTGCCTTGAACTCAGGCACCCAGTCCACTGGGAAGAACCCAGGAGTCCCATAGGCAGAAGCCCCAGGCGGGGCGTGGGGCCACGGGGGCCCAGGGAGCTCCTGGGGCTGCGTGAGCAGAGAGGAAACTTCCTTTTGGGGCCAGACTGCCCAGGGGAGCTTTGTTGCCTCTTCGCTCAGCGCCTTTGATTTCTGCAGCTGCCCTGTGTCCACCCTCCTCTTCCTGGGAGGAGATTTGAGGCAGAGCAGTTTACACCGGTGCCCATTTATGCTGCAGTTGATGGCTGGAAATCAGAGCGTGTTGTTGTGTGTTTTCAGATTCAGGACTGTTTTTTGGGGGAAAAGTGGAATTCTGGGGAAAGGGGAAAAGCATCTACAATCTGGATAGTTATCTACTAGATATTGGGACCCTCCAGTGGGAAGGCTTGAGGAAAAGACTGAGACTTAAAGGAGTCCCAGGGTAAAGAGAAAATGATTTCATTTAATATAAATGGTAATTTCTCCTGCAGTATTCAAGTGGTTGAAAAATATTTTTAAATATATAAGTAAGTCTTAAACTCACACCAAGTTTAAATATTTTCCTTATGCCAAAACAAGACTTTAAGTTCCTGGCTTCAGTGAAATTAAAATCATCTGTAATGTTTTCAAAATTACTTCTTTGTTTTTCTCAGTTTAATAGAGTGAAAGCTGTATTTGACAAACTGATGACCCACTAACTGCCTTAAATAATTAATCACAGTTTTCAAAATCTTTTTATCTTCTCATTTCTTTTAACCAAGGACCTTATGTTAAGCTTTAAATTTATAAATACTTTTTCATTGGAAAATTTTGGTAACATTTCTAAAATGTCATTTCATACAGATAAGTTGCTTTAAAATGAATAATCAAGATGTTTTTAATTACAACATAATATAGGTTTACAGTTAATAAGCCATATATGTATGTACTAAATATACTTATGTATATAAGTATACACTTATATACTTAATAAGTATCTTATATGCCAAATGCACTGGTTGCATATTGATTTCATGCCCACTAAATAGCTCAGTGTGCTTGTTACAGCGATGACATTATTTCATTTGCTAGTAAAATTTAAAAATTTGTAGATATGCTTTGTACAATACTAGAAAAGATAAACCTATTTTAATTTGCAGAGGTATAATTTTTGCATTAAAAATTAGAGTTGAACAAGACACAGATGTGGCATAATCATCTTTAGGGTAGACATGAAATAATGGCAAAAGCTTTGTATACACCTGGAACAGTAAGAACTCTCACAGTTATGTTTAATGTGTCCCTGATGCTATGTATAATCTACTAATTTATGATAATTTTGTAAGTTGTTATATTAACATTATATAGAGTACATAACACAAGCTGGTATGTTGAATGGAGTACACTATTCCCATTATCACCATTTAGTTTTTAGTTGGAGAATAATTGCTTTACAATGTTGTCTTGGTTTCTGCTGTACAACAACGTAAATCAGCTATAATTGCACATTTATCCACTCCCATATTCCTATTTTAAAGCTGAGAAAACTATAGTATAGGACAAAATACCAACTGGAATAAAATAATGCAGGAAGCTGAAGGAAGAATAAAGAGATGCTCAAATAACAAATACACTGGTGACCTGCGAAGACAAGAGTAACCCACAAAAGACACAAAAACAGCAAGATTGTCATTTTCAAACAGTTTAAGTGGTAAGACGATTTTAAACTTATCATCATAATTATTATTATCATTATTACATTTACGCTTTTATTGACAACCCTGAGGACCAGCAGTATCCTACCATTGTGCAGGATGCTGGGTGAGACAGAAATGGAGACTTGCTCCTCCTCTGGGGAGTCAACGGCTCCCCATTTAAGGGACTCTCGGTTATAAGGTCCTGATGGAGGGTGTGTGGGGGGAAAAAGTGTTTAAAACTAAAATGAAAGTCCTTGATCTTGAAAAGTAGAAACTATAGGAAATTCTTAAAATAATAAACATTGAAATATGGTGAATGAAATGTATAAATTAGTAGGATATTCTTTCATCAGTTTTTATAAATGAACCCTGGCTTGTTACTGCAGGAACTTGGATATGCCTCATTAATGATATTTTCTGTGCAGCACATCGACATATTGATTTTTAAAATATCTGTTAGAAAGTCATACTATTTGAAGACAGAGAACATACCTATTGCTAGTAATTAACACCCTGTTCGAATCTCTTAGGTCCATGGCGCTGAATAAAAGACATGGTGGGTGTGCATGAGAAGCTTCAACATATTTCAAATGATCAGACATCAAAGGTTTGCCTTAGTTTCTGGTTCAAGATGGCAGAGTAGAAGGGCATGCACTCATCTCCTGCAAGAGCACCGAAATCGCAACTAGCTGTTGAAAACCATCCACAGGAGGACACTGGAGCCCACCCAAAAAAGATACCCCACGTCCAGAGACAAAGAAGAAGCTTCAACAAGATGGTTGGAGGCGTTCAAACACAGCAAAAATAAATCCCATACCCACCAGGTGGGAAAACAACAAACTGGAAAACAACAGTACCAAAAATGTTCTCCCACTGTTGTGAAGGTTCTGAGCCTCCTGTCAAGCTTCCCAGCCTGCAGATCTGGCAAGGAGACTGGAAATCCCCAGGGAATCTGACTTCACTTCCACAGGACTGGTGGCAGCGGGGGAAGACTCCATTCTTAAAGGAGACAAACTAAACCTCGCATGCACCGTGACCCAGGGGATATGAGCAGTGACCCTGCAGGAGACAGAACCAGGCCTGCTAAAGTTGAGTCTCCTTGGAGGCGGGGCAGCAGCAGCTTGCCGCGGGGACAGGGTACTAGCAGCAGCAGCCCTGGAAGGCGCCCCTCGGTGTGAGTCCCCTTAGAGGCTTCAAAAGTCAAACACTTCATTCATTAATAATGTTTCTTACTTTTTTAGTACAAGGGCAAAAATTGGCTTCTAAACTCTTTGTTGTTCAGTATCAATACACGGACTCCAGAAGGTGGCATTACCAGCCAAGTATGGACAAAGGACTTTATGGAAAAGAGAGCTAGGATCCAACCCGGGACAGCCCAGGACTGGAGGGCAGAACCATACGCTTCACAGCCCCTGCTCTTTGCTTCCTGCCTCTGCATGTGTTGATTACCTGCATTGATATGAGAGCTCTAGTCTTTCCCTATTATTCATGTTTGTATTAGATCAAAGCATTTTCTACTAATCCTGCTTTCTCAAAGAGTGTTTTATGAACTCATAGGAATGCTTGTAGAAGTATGAAACCCAGAAATTGGAATTCTCTTCAGCGTACAGCAAAGGACAGTTCCCACACTGCAAACACTGTGAAACTCGCACCCAAGCTGAAAAGAAAATACCTTCGCCAGGGGCCTAGCCCCTTTCTAGTGCTGCCTTCCAGTCACTGTCTCAGGGCAGCCGTCAGGTCTCCTCCCTCAGGGCAGCCACTCTGTGATTCCCACTGTCCTGATGATTTCTCCCAGGAGCGCTTGATGCCTCTTGTGTGATATGGGCTCATTGAATCCAAACAGTAATCCTGTGAAACTACCCTTATTGTCTCCATACTAAAGATGAGGAAAGTAATCTGTTGTGTTCGTGATATGTTTCAGGGTCTCACTGCTGGTAAATAGCAGAGCTGGGATTCAGAGGTTCTGCAGTTTCTAGAACTCTCCTTTACTTGGCTCTCTCCCTGTGGCTTCCACTCTGACTACCCCATGCACTGATCAGAGCTCCTGTGTTGGAGGCAGTGAAGTTACTGCATAAGGGAGTGAATTGCTCAGGGAGGCAGCACTGAGGGGAAGGTGGAGACAGAGTGAAGGGAGTCAGGAGAGCCAGTCAGCACCGCAGGTCGTCAGCTTTCCAGCAGGAGGTGACTTCTTCCCTCAGATATTCATATCAGCCATTCTTTAATGAGTGGGTATAAGTTAGTTACGCCTATGGCATCAAAACTAACCATTTTATACAATTTCAAAGTCTCCTTTCTACCTTTTTTCTATTTAGCTCCCTCCACAGCTTACAGGATTTTCGATCCCCAACCCAAGTCTCCTTGGAAGGAAAACTCAGAGTCCTAACAACTGCATCCACAGAAAATTCCCAGAATTCCACCTTTAACAAATGTTTCCTAGAAAGTGATAGAACTGTTCCACAGTATAAAGTGAACAAATATTGTTTTGCCATAGGTATATATAGACAAAATAAGGATTTAGGTGTTCAAAAAAAAATAAAAATCCTCAAAAAGTTTACCTTGATAAGTATTTAATAAATAAAACAAATTACAATTTTCATGACATAGAAAGAATATAATTTCTAAATTTTAATGCAGTGTAAAAATACACATCTTTTATATGAAAATATAAATATGAGATAAAATATTAGCTAAATAAATAAATAAATAATAAATAACACCAAGGGAATCATCACTTATGGACTGATATGCTTGCAGCTGAATAATTTTCTGTCTTCTTACTACTGACAATATTGGTTGAACTAATCCAATAAATTTTGTGGCTAAAGCAGAAATCAGAGTCTTCTGAAATGACAACAGGTAAGTGTACAAGGGTGAATTGGCATCATAGTCAGTGAGAGTCATGTCAAGGTGAGTTCAGGTCTCCATCCATCTTTCTTAACCTCTCTTGAAAGCTGGCTGATGAAGAGAAGACTCTCATCATCTCCACCCTGACGATTTCCCAGGCGCAGTCGCTGTATTCCTTCTCTTTCAGGTAGACACGAATGCCCTGGAAGTACCTCTTCACGGCCAGTGTGGGGCCCGTCCTTCCCAGGGCAGAGTCTTCCTCTCCCATCACCTGCCCCAGGCAGGCGTCCAGGCCCTCCAGCTGCTGATGCAGTCCAGTGCGGAGCTGCTCCAGGAGGGTGGTGTCCCAGGCCGCAGAGGGGCGCTCTGTGTGGAAGAGGATGAAGCTCTGCTGGAGCATCTCGTGGAGCACAGAGAAGGCCTGGGCCTCCTGGAGATGGCCGCCCTCCACTATCTCCTGGGGGAAAGCAAAGTCTTTTCTGTCCTGCAGACAGAAGTGAGGGGAGGGTCTCCTCATTTGGCCCAGGAGCCTGAGGTTCTTCCTGGCAACCAGCACGTGGTTCTGAGACAGGTCACAGCCCAGGGATCCTCCAGGGCCGTAGCTGACCAGCACCAGGGCCATCAGTAGAGAGAGCACAAAGGCCATGGGGAAGATGAGGCTGCGGCTGGGCTGGCTGAGACGGAGTCTGCTGGAACCTTGAGGTAGGTTCTCTGATGCCACGCTTTCTAAGCAAGGCCATTAAATAGGGAACACAGTAATTTTCATTTTCTAATCATTTCTATATACTTTTACTTCCTATTTTGATTTTCATTTATGTATTCTGAATATGGTCAAAGAGATTGTCATCAATCTAGACTATTAATTTTACCTTTTCCCAGTAACTTCTGATGGGCTTATCGAAATGGAAACTCATCATCAAATGAAAAAGGTCTTCATCTTAAGTTAGAATTGAAGTAAATTTGTAATTACACACATTATTGCTCCCTGTCTATCATGCATAAATTTTCCTCTCCTCTTTTCTAGGAACACATTTGTAGCCCTTGTCTTAGGCTCCATTTTCCCCTCTCATTTTACCTAGGAAGCCAGGCTCCCTCAGCTATGATTTCCATATTTATTTGGAGATTTACCAGATCACTGTAGCAGTTGAGCTCTTTGAAACAAAGAATGGGTTTTCTTTTGTGTTGGATTTAGAGAAGAGGCTGATTATCATCAGTCCAAGAGCGTCTCCCACGTTTTTCTTCCTTCTAGAACACATTCCTGCAGACCCATATGTTTGTGTTTTAGGGAACCACAAGGTCAGGACCATTACGGACATCGCCCTTTCTTTACACCATTTTCTTGCAGGAGACCTGTTGTCCTCCACAGGAGGATCCAATACCCCCACCATAATCCTGGTTCTCCTCAGATAATGTGGGTGAGAAGACTCTCAATCCAGGATAATTGTATTTCCCCAGCGGCACCTCACTCACAAGGAGAGATCACATGGAGCCACACCCTGTCCTCTGGAGTGACCGAGTCCC
>SRVM01015521.1:0-20655 GCA_007570785.1 Antilocapra americana | reverse complement strand
TCACAGCTGAATTCTACCAAAAATTTAGAGAAGAGCTAACACCTATTTGTTGAGCAAATCCAATAGTATTTAAGAACACAAATCAATATACAGAAACAAGTTGCATTTACATAAAATAACAAAATATTTTAAAAATTAAGAAAATATTCCAATTTATATCAGCATCAAAAAGAATAAAATACATAGGAATAAATTTAAGCAAGGAGGTGAAAGTATAATGCACTGAAAAATACATGACTTAATTAAAGAAATTAAAGACACAAGTAAAGATATTTCATTTTCAAGAATTGGGAGAATAAACATTGGCAAAATGATCACTTTTGCCAAATCAGTGTGGAAGAGATCAGCATCCAAGAAAACATGTAAAATTCACTCATAAGCAGTTCATGGAAAAGGAATACAAATAATTTGAAATGTATGAAAAAATGCCTAAATAGATGACATTCTGGCAATAACAATGAACATTAACATTTTAGATACATAAAACAGTTGACTCAGCAATTCCATTTCTAGGGGTTCATATGAAGAAAACTTCAAAATTTCATGATTGAATTATTTAAACTTGAAAAAGACTAGGGGAAACATGAAGAAGACCAGGTGAATTAAATGTAGTGTAGTTTTTTAATTAATTAATTATTTTTTTTCTTTACATTATCATGTTGGTTTTGCCATACACTGACATAAGTCTGCCGTGGGTGTAGTAGGAGGAAACTAGAATGAGTTAGACATATAGAAACTAGTATCTAACGATATGCAAGAGTTTGAACAGAAGAAGGTACAATTTATATGCTGAAAGAGAAATACAAATGTATGAAAACACCATGTGTTAAATTTGAAAGTGAAAGTCACTCAGTTGCATTGAACTCTTTGTAACCCTATGAACTATAGCCTGCCAGGCCCCTCTGTCTATGGAACTCTCCAGGCAAGAGTGGTGGGATGTTACCATTCCCTTCTCCAGAGGTTCTTCCCAACCCAGGGATTGAATTCAAGTCTCCTGCATTGCAGACAGATTCGTCACCTCTGAGCCACCAGGAAAGACCAAAATTTATACACTGAAACATAAGTGCAAATAGAAATATAAAAATGCCCTGTATTTGCACATTTTACTTGAAGAATCCTAGCAGCAGAGTGTAATGACTGTACAGGAAGGACTGGGAGAATCTGGTATGGGATGGAGAAAAGTTTTACTCTACATTATATCATTTTCTCTGTGTGTGTGTGTGTGTGTATGTGTGTGTGTGTGTGTGTGTGTGTGTGTGTGTGTGTGTGTTGTCGTTGTTGTTTACTTTAGCACTTATACTAATCATCATGCTTTCAATTTTTATTTTAAGAAATTGAAATATATTAACTTTTCTGTGTAAGATAAATGAAACTGAATAAAAAGGATATTCTTACAGAACTAAATATTTTAACTAGTACAATAAATAGAATGAAGACAAAAGTAAGAATACAATTAAAAATTAAAGAATTAGAAAATAGTAAAAGTAAAAGCAGACATTAATTTAAAATTAGTTAACTTTATAAAATTTCATTGACAAATGCATTGCTTGTCATTATTGACTCCTTACTATAAATGCATCCTAGTTTTCCAGGTACAGTGATAAACCAGACATAACACAGTTTATATTTTAGTAGGAAATTGATATCAATAGCTTGAAATAGAGTTATTCTTTAATTATAATTATTACTAATTCTTTAAAGAAATGGAAAGTTTGCATCAAATTTACAAAGACTTTTACATTACAAGATGATTGGTCCTAATGCTGAATTATTAATCTCATTATGAATAATGCACTAATTCCAAGGTGTAATCCTTGAGACCCACTTAAATTAATTCACATATTCAGTGAGAGTAGCTGAAATCATGAGTAGAAGGTCATGTGCTGGATTGTCCCAGGACACACTGAGACATTGTTCTGAGGGTATATAGTTGGGGGTTTCCTGTTTCCTGACCTATAAATAGTGATGCCGTCCGATGTGTCACCAGCTCCAATTTCTATATTTATTTCCCAATTTTTGCATTCAAAGTCTCCAGTTTTGTATATCTGCAGTTGGATATCATCTTCACATATATAATACATTTTTTCAAATTTTTCTTAACATAAAATGTGTTCTCCATCTCATTAAATGGCACTACCACTTTCAATGTCATTTCTCAAACAATAAATTTCAGAAAGTTATATGCTTCCACATTGATCTTCTATAACTTATCCCTACCTTTAGGAAATCCTGTTTTCTGTGCTTTCAAATGTATCAAAAATATGATCATCCATACTGCAGCTCCTTCTTGGCACTGCAGCAGCCTCCTTCCATGTATGTCCACATCTATTCTAACTTCTAAAAATTTGGTGTCCTAAAGCAGACCATATTATTCTCTTTCATCTTGTTCTGTTTACACCTTCCTCCACTGCTCAAAATTCCCAGAGTGAATTACAATCATGTACCCACAGTTTAGAAGAAAACAATAGAATTGGAAAGACTAGAGATCTCTTCAAGAAAATTAGAGATAACAAGGAAATATTTCATGCAAAGATGGGCTTAACAAAGGACAAAAATGGTATGGACCTAACAGAAGCGGAAGTTATTAAGAGGTTTCGAGAATACACAGAACTGTCCAAAAAAAACTTCACGATCAGATATTCATGATGGTGCAATCATTCACCTAGAGCCAGACATCTTGGAATGTGAAGTCAAGTGGGCCATAGGAAGCATCACTATAAACAAAGCTAGTGGAGGTAATGAAATTCCAGTTGAGCTATTTCAAATTCTAAAAGATGATGCTGTGAAAGTGTTGAACTCAATATTCCAGCAAATTTGGAAAACTAAGCAGTAGCCACAGGATTGGAAAAGGTCGGTTTTCATTCCAATTCCCAAGAAAGGCAATGCCAAAGAATGCTCAAACTACAGCACAATTGCTCTCATCTCACAGACTAGTAAAGTAATGCTCAGATTCTTCAAGCAAGGCTTCAGCAATACATGAACCATGAACTACCAGGTGTTCAAGCTGGTTTTAGAAAAGGGAGAGGAATCGGAGGTCAAATTGCCAACATCCACTGGATCATCGAAAAAGTAAGAGAGTTTCAGAAAAAAAATCTGTTTCTGCTTTATTGACTATGCCAAAATCTTTGACTATGTGGATCACAATAAACTGCAGAAAATTCAGAAATAAATGGGAATACAAGCCCACCTCACTTGCCTCTTTAGAAACCTGTATGCACGTCAGGAAGTAACACTTAGAACTGGACATAGAACAAAGGACTGGTTCCAAATAGGAAAAGGAGTACTTCACAGATGTATATTGTCACCCTGCTTATTTAGCTTATATGCAGAGTACATCATGAGAAACGCTGGGCTGGATGAAGCACAAGCTGGAATCAAGACTTCTGGGAGAAACAGCAATAACCTCAGATATGCATATGACACCACCCTTATGGCAGCAAATGAAGAACTAAAGAGCTTATTAATAAAAGTGAAAAAAGGAGAGTTTAAAGTGCAACATTCAGAAAACTATGGTCATGGCATCCTTTCCCATCATTTCATGGCAAATAGATGGGGAAACAGAGGCAGACTTTGTTTTGGAGGGCTCCAAAATCACTGCAGATGATGATTACAGCCATGGAATTAAAAGATGCTTATTCCTTGGAAGGAAACTTATGACCAATCTAGACAGAATATTGAAAAGAAGAGACATTACTTTGCCCACAGAGGTCCATCTAGTCAAGGCTGTGGTTTGTCCAGTGGTTGCATATGAATGTGAGAGTTGGATTATAAAGAAAGCTGAGCACCGAAGAATTGACGCTTTTGAACTGTGGAATTGGAGAAGACTCCTGAGACTTCCTTGGACTGCAAGGAGATCCAACCAGTCCATCCTTGGGGAGATCACTCCTGGGTGTTCATTGGAAGGACTGATGTTGAAGCTGAAACTCCAATAATTTGGCCACCTGATACAAAGAGCTGACTCATTTGAAAACACCCAGATGCTGGGAAAGATTGAAGGCAGGAGAAGGGGATGCCAGAGGATGAGATGGTTGGATGGCATCACCGAATTAATGGAAATGAGTTTGGGTAATCTCAGAGAGTTGGTGATGGACAGGGAGGCCTGGCGTGCTGCAGTCCATGGGGTTTCAAAGAGTCAGACACAACTGAGTAACTGAACTGAACTGAGCTGAATCCGCAGTTTAATGTATCACATGTGACATTTAGAATTACAGAAATTAGAGGTCCCCATTAGTTATAAGAGGAGACTAAGGAATCAGAGAATTGCATTAATTTCCCCAAGATCATACATTTTAAAGTAATAAAACTAGAATTAGAGTCTAAGTGAGACTTCTTTCAAAATAATTTAATATCTTTCATAATACAGAAAGTACACAATTGTGAAATCTATTTCCTACTATTTACTGTCACTCTTACCTTGTGGAGCCCAGCTCACAATTTGAAAGAAGAATTTTTACATTATTCATAAGGTCCTGGAATTTTTCTTTCATCCAGGATGACAACAGGAGGTGAAAGGCTGAACTATTACTTGAAGGAATATTATTTTCATTCTGCTGTTTTCCGTTTGCCCCAATAGTTTGAGTTTTAAAAGAAAAGTGAAAGAAAAAGAGAAGATAAGAATAAAATTCCTTAAAAATATGTATCATTTATGACATCACAAAGGTGCAATACTTGAGATCAATCAAGCTAATTTCCATAGTCAGTGTAAGTGGATCAAACTATGACTAGAAAGTCACTGTCCTGAACTGTCCCAAATCACACTGAGAATCCCTAAGATATTAACCTGGATATTCCTCCTTTTCCTGCACAATAAATGCTGAAACACTTTAATTTTTTGTCAAGCCAGTCTCTCTACTTATTTTTATCCCTTATAGGCAATATTCAATTTTGGACATCTATAACTAAGTATTACGAATATATATATATATTATAGTTTCCACATACAAAAGGAGTTCCCTGTCTCATTAAATGATACTCACTTTTCATGTAATTACTCAGACAAAAAACTTTAGAATTTTCTTCACTGCTTTATAGATTTAATTTTGTGTATTGACACACTTGACAAATTCTGTTGTCTCTGCTTTCAAAATATAACAAATTTTAATTACTTCTTGACCAACTGCAGTAGCTTTCTGCTGTGTCTTTCCACTTTTATTCCTGCCACGAACAATTTGTTTTCCTAAAGTGACTTGTATAATTGTTTTGGAATCTTATTCTGATTATCTTACTCCAATTCTTAAAACTCCTTTAGTGAATTCCAATCATGCACTCACAGTTTAATATGTCACACTTAAATTCTGCAGTAAGTACTATAATCCTCATTTCATAGTTGAGGAAACTAAGGCTTAAATCATCTAATTAATTATCCCAAGATCACATATTTTTCAATGGTAAAACCAGAATTAAATCTAAGCTTGACTTATTTCAAAGGACTTTAATTTATTACATACAAAGGTCACAAAATTGTGAAGCCTGGTTACTACTCTTCACTGTTGGTCTTACCTTGTGGAGTTTTGGTCACAGTCTGAAGGAAGACTTCTTAAGTTACTCATAAAACCTCCAATTCTTTATCCATTCAGTATGACAATAAAGGCAAAAGGATGCAGTATTACTCCAGGATATATTTTATTTCATTCAGCTGTCTGTTTTCTTCATGAAGTTTTTTGGTTATTCTGAAGATTGTTTTAATTGCACTATAGATTATTTAAAAGAAATTTCATGGGGCACACACATAGACACACATATGCACAAAAACAAACATTTACCACTTTAGGACAACTGATTAAAATTATAAACAAATCCTATTTGATGTAGGAAGATAATATCCATTATTTCCCAAGAAAATATGTCTCTAGTAATTTCTTTTCCTACCAACTACAAAATAGAAAAACATCATTCAGTTGTTTAGTCCCTCTCATTATATCATGATGTAGAACTGGATTCATCAACTTGAGATTTTGAGAGACATTCTTGCACTGTTTTTCTGTTTTTAATGCAAAGTTTTCAGCCTAACAATGGACCACCTGAAAATTTTATATCAGTTCTTAAAATAATATCACTTCTTTTTCCCCAAAAGGGGCAATGATCACTGGACATTTTGTGCCTTCTAACCACATTTATCATTGAGTTTTGGAGCTATACTGTGTCCAAGACTAATTCTTTCTTAATTAAATTCACCGGGATTTTCCACAAAAGTACATCTGTATGTAAAGATACTATTGGGTCAAATCACATAATTAGGATCTGAAAGTGTATCATGGAGGGAAAAAAATGCTTTAGAACCCTCATGATGTTATTATGAGTCAAATATCAGCTCAATCATTTTGTTCCAATTAGAGTAACTAGACAGACATTTCCCAACCTGAAACAGTAATTTTTCTTTCTTTTTATTTAATACTAATTTTTTCTGCCTTGAACTTCAGTTAAGTATACATTAATTTTCTCACCAAAATTTAGATATAATGCCTAATTATTTATCTGATTTTTAAAATTTAAGTTACCTATTTAAAGTCAGGAACTATATTCTGAGTGAGAACACAGCAATTAATAAAACAGGGGGGAAATCATGTAAAAATTCCTTCCTATACAGGTCTCGTGTTCTTATGAGTCAAACAATAAAGGAGAAAATTTAATAAATTAAGTATAGCCTTATTCACTGCTTATAGGAAAGAAAATAGGGTACTATGACAGAAATAAAAGGAAAATTTATACTGAAAGGTTGCTGCTGCAAGCTGGATGTTATGCCAGGAGTTAAGCCCTCTGGAGGAGAGGATTTTTATCCAGGGTCAGAGATGAGGCTTGACTACTTGGAGCTTTTTGTGAATCAAAGATTTATTAAAGTACAGCAGAGATAGGGAAAGCTTCTGACACAGACATGAGAAGGAGACAGAAAGAATGCCCCCTTGCTGGATTATAGCAAGGTTTTTTATGTCTGTTAGAAAGCTATTCATAAGATTAGAGAGACATTTCAGGGCTGAGGGAGTTTCATTAGTTCCCTTTCCCACAATATGCACTTTTAAGATAGGATGACAGAAAACTTTATCCTAAAATTCATATGAAATCTAAGGGAATCTAAATCAGCAGAACAATCTTGAAAAAAGAACAAATTTGTGGATTTCCTATTCCTGGTTCTATAACATACAACAAAACAATGGTAATCACAGCAGTGTGGCTTTGGCATAAAGACGGACATATAAGATAGAGTAGCCAACACACAGAGTACGAAAACCCTGAGCTCACTTATTTCCATGGGGATACCAAAATTGTAAGTATTTACAAAGCACTTTTCAAGTGGCAAGTAATCTACCTGCCAATGCAGGAAATGCAAGAGATGCAGGTTATGTCTGAGTCAAGAAGATCCCTAGAATAGGAAATGGGAACTAACTCCAGTATTTTTACCTGGAAAATCCAATGGACAGAGGAGCCTGGTGGGCTATAGCCCATGGGGTCACAAAGAGTCAGATATGACTGAGCACACACACACACAATAATAATATAGAACAATTACTAAAGAGACAACATGAAGACTAGCAGGATAATCCCCTAGAGAAAAAGATATGATATAAAAAAGGAACCACAGCAAACAGGTAGGAAGAGTGAAGACATAATACAGTCAAGACCATGCCCTGAGTGGGTGAACCACACAGGATGATTATAATAATTGTAGAGTTTCTCCCTGAGAAGTCAGGAGTCTGAGCCTCACTTCGAGCTCTGCAGCCAAGTCCTGCACAAGGAAGAGGGACCCTCGAAATATTCTGGCTTTGAGGACCAGTGGGACTTACTTTGGGGAGAGCCAGCTGTAAAAAGCAGACTCCAACCTCAAAGAGCACATGTGCAAATCACACAGGCTCTAGCACCAGGAGGATAGACAGCATTTTGAAAAGAGCTCAGGTAGACTAAGGTGACAATGATGATGATAAAAAAGTAATCTAGGTTTGGTGAACAGAGGCCTGAATTCAAACATCAGAATTCGGTTCAGGAAAATCTGGCCCCTCATCTAATTACCAGATGTAAAGACTTTTTGGACCCCTCAGCTGGTGCAGTGGTAAAAAAAATCCACCTGCCAATGCAGGAGATACAAGAGAGGCCAACTTGATCCCTGAGTCAGATAGATCCCCTGGAGTAGAACATGGCAACCCACTCCAATATTCTTGCCTGAAAATTCCATGGACAGAGCAACTACAGTCTGTGGGATTGCAAAGAGGTAGACATGACTGAGTATACACACACAATTTTTTTTCCAGTTCTAGAGACTTTTGAATGAAGGAGTCTTCATGTATTATGGAATAAGATGTTTACAATATGATGTAAGTCTTCATTCCAACCTTTCTATGAAGGATCTGAAAGAGGGATATTTAATTCACTGTATTAAACACTTCTAAATTATGAAAGTAGGATGAGTTCACACCTGGATACTGCAGTGAACATGTTTGGGACCAAGGATTAACAACCTGATCTATCATGTAGGCATATGGAAACTAGATTTAGGATGAAAATTCTCTGCATGTACTTCTCAAAGTCCTTACCTGCCTCCAGTTTATAAAGATAATTATCTTTAAACATTTTAAAGTTATTTATTTCACATTTACATATATAACTCACATAGACGATACTCTTAAAAGTATAGTGTGACATGAAAATACACTTTCCTATCATAATGATAAATAGGGACTTCCCTAGCAGTCTAATGGTTAAGACTCTGTGCTTCCAATGCAGGGATGTAGTTTTGAACCCTTGGTGAAGAACTAAAACCACATGTGCCTTGTGGCACAGACAAAAAATAGATAAAAAATTTAAATCATGACTTTTTTTAAAAGATTATGAAATTTTCCCAGTGTATATATTGAATAACCATTCTGTCTCCCAACACCCTGCTACATCATTACTTCCAGATACAAAAATCTATGTATTTACTATTGTATTTCTTAGCTTTCTCTTTTGTTCAATCAGTGTACATATCCATGAGCCAGGAGCAGAGATTCTAAATTACTACAGTGTTTCAGATACTATTGTGATATCTGAAAAAAAAAAAAACTCACAATTTAAAGCACCAATAGTGCTCACTTCAGCAGCATATATACTAAAATTGGAATGATACAGAGAAGATTAGCCTGGCCTATGAGCAAGGATGACACACAAATTCATGAAGCATTCCATATTTTTAAAATGGATTAAAGATCTAAACATAAGGCCAGAAACTATGAAACTCCTAGAGGAAAACATAGGCAAAACGCTTTCTGACATAAATCACAGAAGGATCCTCTATGACCCACCTCCCAGAGTAATGGAAATAAAAGCAAAGATAAACAAATTGGGCCTAATTAAACATAAAAGCTTTTGCACAATGAAGGAAACTATAAGCAAAGCAAAAATACAGCCTTCAGAATGGGAGAAAATAATAGCAAAAGAAGAAACTGACAAAGAATTAATCTTAAAAATATATAAGCAACTCCTGTAGCTCAATTCCAGAAAAATAAATGACCCAATGCACCAAGATGACCTAGAGGGATGGAATCAGGATGGATATGGGAGGGGAGTTCTGGAAGGGGAACACATGTATACCCATGGTGGATTCATGTCAATGTATAGAAAAACCAACATGATAATGTAAAGGAAAAAATAAATAAATAAAATTTTAAAAATGGGCCAAAGAACTAAACAGACATTTCTCTAAAGAAGACATACAGATTTCTAGTTCAGTCACTCAGTCATGTCTAGCTCTTTGCAACCTCATGAACCACAGCACACCAGGCCTCCCTGTCCATCACCAACTCCTGGAGCCCACCCAAATCCATGTCCACTGAGTTGGTGATACCATCCAACCATCTCATCCTCTGTTGTCCCCTTCTTCTTCTGCCCCCAATCTTTCCCAGAATTAAGATCTTTTCCAATGAGTCAACTTTTCGCATAAGGTAGTCAAAGAATTGGAGTTTCAGCTTCAACACCAGTCCTTCCAATGAACACCCAGGACTGATCTTCCTTAGGATGAATCTACTTGCAGTCCAAGGGACTCTCAAGAGTCTTCTCCAACAACACAGTTCAAAAGCATCAATTCTTCGGCCCTCAGCTTTCTTCACCGTCCAACTCTCACATCCATACATGACTACTGGAAAAACCATAACCTTGACTAGACAGACCTTTGTTGGCAAAGTAATGTCTCTGCTTTTCAATATGCTATCTAGGTTGGTCATAACTTTCCTTCCAAGGAGTAAGCGTCTTTTAATTCCACAGTGATTTTGGAGCCCCCCAAAATGAAGTCAGTCACTGTTTCTACTCTATCCCATCTATTTCCCATAAAGTGATGGGACCAGATGCCATGATCTTAGTTTTCTGAATGTTGAGCTTTAAGCCATCTTTTTCACTTTCCTCTTTCACTTTCATCAAGAGGTTTTTTTAGTTCCTCTTCACTTTCTGCCACAAGGGTAATGTCATCTGCATATCTGAGATTATTGATATTTTTCCCAGCAATCTTGATTCCAGTTTGTGCTTCTTCCAGCCCACCGTTTCTCATGATATACACTGCATATAAGTTAATTAAGCAGGGTGACATTATACAGCCTTGACATACTCCTTTTCCTATTTGGAACCAGTCTGTTGTTCCATGTCCAGTTCTAACTGTTGCTTCCTGAACGGCATACAGGTTTCTCAAGAGACAGGTCAGATCGTCTGTTATTCCCATCTCTTTAAGAATTTTCGACAGTTGATTGTGATCCACACAGTCAAAGCTTTGGCATAGTTAATAAAGCAGAAGTAGATGTTTTATACATGATATTTGTTGCTGACTTACTTCACACTTAAAATAGGCTCTAGGTTAATCCACCTGATTAGAACTGACTTAAATGTGTTCCTTTTTATAACTGATCAATTATTCCATTGTGCATATATACTACAACTTTCTTTTCCATTCATCTGCCAATGAACATCTAGGAATCCAATGAAAAAACTACTAAATTAAAAGTACTATTTTTTTAAATATTCAATACTCATTTTTATTGAAATATAGCTGACTAGAAGTATTAGCTTCAGGTGTTCAGCAAAGTGAGTGAGTTGTACATATATATGTACCTATTCATTTTCAAATTATTTTCCCATTTAGGTTATTAGAGGATGTTGAATAGAGTGCCCTGTGATATATATGGTAGATCCTTGTTGGTTATCAATTTTAATATACTAGTGTGTATTGTCAATGCCCAAGTATTATATAATCAACTCAACCAATATTAAGTATCTACTATAGGCCAGGCATTGTTCTAAGTACTCAGGACTCATCAATAAACAAAGTAGACCTGAAAGAAGACAGTTCAGAGTTTGAAAATCAGATTTTAGGTGCAAGATAGCAAACATTTTTGAAGTATTTTCTGCTCCTCCAGACTAGCTCAGATTGCCTGGTTATTAAGGGGAAGAGGGCATTTTATCATTTGCAACCTCCTTCCCTACAAACCAGTGGGGATATACACCCAGATTACACACCACAGATTGGGATTTGACTCTACCCTGCAGAGACACCAAAGTGACTCATGAAACACTGGGTGAGATGGGTTTACCTTCAGAGTGGCAGGGAATAAATTACGCTGCATGGAAGCATGATGGCTTAAATAGAAATTGCAATGAGTCATAGTAAAATCAACATTAGGATTTCAAAAAAAAAATAACTGTATTATAACAAACTCTTTTATTCAATATTCCATGCCTAGGTTTTTGTCTATTTGTTTGTTTGTTTTGATGTGGGTTTTTATGTGTGTGCCTGTGTGGTGTACCTTGTGGGATACTAGGTCTTCTACCAGGGGCTGAGCATAGGCCTTTGGCAATGAAAGCGTGTAGTCCCAACCTCTGGACTGGCAGGGAATTTCCAAATTCTAACTAATTCTGACAGTAAATAAAAATTAACTGCCAACTGGGTAATACATAAAACTAAATATAATTTTATACTGGTAAATCTCTCTCTATTTGGAACTTGCCTCTGTGTACCTACAAGTCAAAATCAACTTGCTCTTATTAAGTAGTTTACAGTTATCTTAAATCATAAAATTTTATTTTCTCATATAGTTCAATGGAATAAAATAGAAAGCCCAGAGATAAATTCACACACCTATGAACACCTTATCTTTGACAAAGGACATAAGAATATACAATGGAGAAAAGACAGTTGCTTTAAAAAGTGGTGTTGGGAAAACTGGTCAACCACTTGTTTCAGAATTAACCAGAACACTTTCTAACACCAAACACAGAAATAAATTCAAAACAGATTTAAGATCTAAATATAAGACCAGAAATTATAAAACTCCTAGAGGAAAACATAGGCAAAACACTCTGACACAAATCACAGCAGGATCTGCTATGACTCATCTCCCAGAGTAATGGTAATAAAAGCAAAAATAAACAAATGGGACCTAATTAAACTTAAAAGCTTTTGCACATTGAAGGAAACTATAAGGAAGGTGAAAAGACAGCCTTCAGAATGGGAAAAAAATAATAGCAAAAGAAGCAACTGACAAAGAATTAATCTCAAAAATATATCAAGAGTAAATCTTCATTTTTTTTCACAGCATTACATCTTTTATTTAGTCTTTTAGAAATATCTAGCTCCACATGAAGTAGTCTATATCTATAATTAGAGCTAGGTCATGCAATCAGATGCCTGTCAATATTGTGCTAAATAGCTAAAAAACAGAATAAAAATTGAAGATGCTGATGCATGACTAGGGAGAAATTATGATTTAAAGCAATATATAAAAAAAAGAGTAAATCTTCATAGACTGAGACCTGGAGACTGGAGTTGACATAAAGAAGGACATAGGGGACTCAAGTCTCAAGTGAAACAAGGTTTCTTTATTTTCAGAAACCCATGCTTATATATTTTCAATAAAATTATTACACAACCATTAAAAATAATAAAATTCCACGAGTTGCAACAAAATGGATAATCTTCTAAGTAAAAGGTCACTGAAGGGAGTCACTGAAAGGAATCCAAGATGACACCCTTTCCCATTATCTCAATCCTGAGAATGGCTCTGCTTTTTCCTGTTTTCCAGGAACTGATAAGGAACAGAGAGTCCTTGAGACATGGCACACAAAGGAAGAAAACAAAATATTGGATCTCTTAAAGCTGAACATCCCCTCACAATTTTCGCTTTTTTATTTTTTCATAATTGGGGGTGACTGTATATATATTTGTGAAAAAGGCCCTGACTGACTGAGTTTGTTTAGTTTGAACAATTTTAGTTGAAAGTCATCGATATACTACAAATATAATAGCTAGGATAATAATCAATCTTATAACTCCAGATCCAATACTATGTGTAATGTTTTGAAACCATCCTCTAGGGTCTAGTCCAGATAATTGATCAGCTAGCCATTCATCTAATATTTCCAAATTGTTGGAAGAGGGTAGACTCTTAGAGAAGGTTTCAAAGATGTTCTTTTGCTACAACTGTACATTTAAGGAATAATTATTATGTATATTTTGCAAATGAAATTGGATTTGTTCCCGATTATAAGTGCTGGAGTTGAACCGAAGAGGAGTAATATAAAATTGGGTAGAATTCCAATCACATTTTAATAATACCTGTTTTTGTAAATCTATTAATTGATCTCTGACCAATTGGATGGCTGTTTTTAATTCCTGCATTTCATCTTGAACTTCCTCATCTATCTGAGCCTGGGTGGCCCACATAGTATAAGCTTCTTTAGTCCAGTTTTGAATAAAGTTTTGTGTTTGAATTGAAGTTTGTAAAGCTATGCCTGTGACAGCAGCAATGGTGCAAGTGGATATTAGCCCCAGAATGCCAAGAATTAGCCATCCAATTAATTGTTTAGATTGTCAGAATAATTTAGTGAGTAACCGGGAGGCAAGTCCTACCATGAGACCCTCTTCCCAGCGTCGTTGGAGATCTACAGGCCACCACAGACTACGTCAAGATCAATGAATCAAAATGGATTTGTTTCTTAGAGAAATAGAGTAATTAAGACAAGTGTACAATTTGCAATCTATACAAGTCACAGAACATAAAGTCTTATTAAATTGTAAGTTTCCTATGGCTATAACAAAAGTAAAGGGAACACAAATTTGTGTAAAATATAAATGAATATAATGGAAGGAATAGCTACAATGACTGGTCCTTGTGAAATATCCAATCCAAGTTCCAAGTTTTTCAGTACTTGCAGAAAGTTTCCAGATGTTCCATTGTTCAGGACGAATTCATTTACTGAGGACAGTTCAAGGGCAGGAAGTGCTATTCCACCATCAAGCCAGCCAAGGAGTCTTTTGTCATAGAAGTGTTCCACTGAACTGTTGGTAATCTTCTATGTTACTTGAGTAACATAAGTATATGTAGTGCCATTAATATCATCTGAGCAGTTAGATAGCCACATATCACGGAGCCCCAATCAACAATGGTATAATTGGCCACAAATATTAATTTCCCTGATTTAGCTTGACACCTATTTCAATAAATAGGAGTATATTAAAAATCCTTATAAATAAACCCCTTACATTTCAACTTTTGTCCTTTTCCTAAAGTTTTGGCAGTATTGACATGGTTCTCATAAAAGGACAGGGCAGTAAACATTCCAAGCAATGTGTGGAAGTTGCTTTTTGGAGGATGAGAACCTGCATTTTTTGACTAACATTAATACATAACTCTCCTGGGCCCTTGCATAGAGGAAGTATTTCATAGCCTAGAGAAATGTCAATTAGTCTTTCTTCTTCCTCAGAATGAGAGGCCCCTCCAAGCTCAAAGGAGGAGGCATATGTACTGAGTTACTAGTGGATATCACCAGTCCAAATCTGTCCATTCTACAACTTGCAATAAAGGGGGGTTAGGTATATAAGCCCAATAAGTGTGATTAATCAAGTCAGCCTGAGAGGGGGAAGCAAAAGCAAGCAAAGCAAGCATGGCAACAAAAATATTCTCAGGATTCTTAGTTATTCCCTGTTGAGAAACCAGATTTTCAGCTTGATTAGTAACAGTTTTTATCTGTCCCCAAGTAGGAACATCATGAGTCAATGACGTCAAGTGTGGCATTTCTTGGAAATTTTTAAACCTATGGCTTGTACTGGAACCTCCTCTATTTCACCTTTTCCTCTCTATCTTGAATACCAGTGGCTCCCTGGGGGTGGATCTTCAAAAGAGGAAGCCAACTGACTTCTTTGGATCCATCTGGAGAAATACAAGCATACCCCTTTCCCTGTAATATTAATTTTCCAGATTTCCATTGTTTAGTCAGTCCATCTTGATACCAAATGGGCAGAGGAAGAGAAGTGTCCTTCAGTTCCTTGAAATGTTTTTCTGCTTTTGTCAAAATATCTCCTTCTGGTAAGTTTAAAAAAAAATAAACCAAGCAAACCTGTATTAACAATAGCTATAGGGTTAGAGAATATATTGCATTGGATAAGGAAGATACAGTAGTAGACTAGTAAAGTCTGCTCTGGTTAAGGAAGATTAAAATGGCCCTATGTATTCTTCCTTTTTTAATTACTTTATTTGTAGTTTCAGTGTATGATGTGCTTGTTCAACAATGTTTTATGCTTGTGGATTATAAGGAATGTTTGTAATATGTTTAATAGAAAATGATTATAGGAATTTTTTGAATTGCCTAGAAATATAGGCAGGGCTATTGTCTGTTTTTTTATAGAACTAGGTGTTTCAATTACAGCAAAACAAGCTAACAGTTGGGTTATAACATGTTGTGTAGCCTCACTTCGAAGAGATTTGTCACATATAAAAGGAATTTGTATCGATTGAGACATGTAAGAAAGAAGAGGGAGAAAGTTCAGGGCAATGAGTTACATCCATTTGCCATAGTTCATTAGGTTGTAATCCTTAAGGATTAAAACCTTGTGCAATAGGTCGAAGATATAAGGTTCTACAAGTAGGGCGATTATTAATGACTTTTTTAGCATGGCAGTATGGAATTTTCTAAATTTGGTGTAATGAACCAGCATTATTGTGTAATAGAGCATATTTTTCTTCAGGAGTAACAAAAGAGACAAGTTTATAAGTTAGTTCATTGTCATGAGCAATAGGGCCAGGAAGACAAGAATGTGTTCGGATATGGGTAATATAAATAGGGGAAGTGCAGTTTCTAATAAGAGATTATAGTTTGAGAAAATGTTGTTGAATAGCAAACTGATTAGAATTTATGGTAGAAGTTTTTATATATCGTAATATATAACTGATTATAAAGAAACTGATTATTTGAGGCGAAACTAAGATGGCGGAGGAATAGGACGGGGAGAACACTCTCTCCCCAATAAATATAACAAAAGAACTTTTAAAGGCCGAGCAAACTGCAAAAAACAGGAACTGAATGCTGGCAGAGGACATCGGGCATCTGGAGAGGCGACCCAGTGCCGATGTGAGGAGGTAGGACAAAAGAAAGAAAAGAAAAAAAAAGTAGAGGGAGAGACAAAGAGCTGGGGATGGGTTCCGTCCCGGAAGGGGAGTCTGGAATAAAGAGGGAAAAAAAAAAAATAGAGGAGAAAGGTTTCTGAATACCAGGGAGCATTCTCTCTGGCAGATCTGCGGTGGATCTTGGAGAGCAATATAGCTGAGAGCAGAAGCAGATTAATAGCTAAGCCCTGCAAGGTTCGTCTCTGGCTAAAAGGAACAGCCGAGAGCCGCAGCACAGCCGAAGCAGACTGCTCCTGCTCAGGGAGGGGCGGGCCGGGGGCTCAGGGAACGGAGCAGCCTGAGGGACCTAACCTTCCAGGAAAAGCTCCCCCTCCCCCCCAGGTCCGTGCACAAAACAAAGGGCGGTGAGGAGTCAACAGAGAGGCTGGGCAGCTGCGGGCTGCGGACCGGCCCAGCCCCCGCCTGAGAGCAGTGGGCATAACCCAGCCCCGGGGAGGCTAACCAAGACTTCTGGGGATTCTGGACAGATCGGTGCTGTATACACCTTAGAAGGAGTGCTCAGCTGCACGAGCGGCCGGGCCGGGGGAGAGGAGAAGCCCCACTCCCCAACTGTGCTGGGCGGACGACCGAGAGCCTGAGCAGAGGGGGCGGGGAAGCCCTCTCACCAGGAGCAGGGCAAACTCCAAAATTAAATCCCTGCCGGTAGAACAGACTGCATAGAGAGCGGCTGGGCCGGGGGAGGGGAGAAGCCCCACCCCCCAACTTTGCTGGGCGGATGACAGAGAGCCTGAGCAGAGGGGGCGGGGGAAGCCCTCTCACCAGGAGCAGGGCAAACTCCAAAGCGCTAAATAGACACTTAAAAGACCAGCAGACAGAAGACGCTAGCAGAACAGCTTTGAAACAGACAGGAGAAGCAAATTAAAGCCCTGCAGGTGGCGATAACTGCATAGAAAGGAGTCCATAAGTCTGTGAAAAGGAGAAGCTGGACCAGGGAATCATCTGAAAATCTACAGACCCTTCCCTTCACCGAATGCACCAGCACCAGAGAAAGCCTTCATTATAACTGTACTAGGAACATCTTTTAAATTTTTAAAACTTTTATATATATATATATATATTGTTTCTTCTTTCTTGTTTTTTTCTTTTTCTTCTTCTTTTTTTTTAGAATTTTTAAGTCCCATATGACCTTGCTATTTTTTTTTTCTTCTTCTTATTTCTTTTTTTTTTCTCCTTTATTTTTATTTTCCGGTTTTTTTTTTTAAGTATTTTTGAGAACCCAGTCTTTACTCTAGATTTTTAATCTTTGCTCATTAGTACCTGGTATCAACTTTGTACCTTTCAAGATCCAAGCACCAGTACCCACTGCTACCTGGGAATGAGATCATTGGCTTGACTGCTTTCTCCCCATTCTTATCTCTTGCTAGTAACAGTGAGGAAACCTAGTCTCACCCACCAGAAAACCACACAAGCCTTTCCACCCAGGAAACTTCGACAAACCACACATCCAACCCCTCCCATAGAGAGGAATCCCCACAATAAAGGGACAACACAGCAAGATAAACAAGATGAAAAGGCAGAGAAATACCCAGCAAGTAAAGGAACAGGATAAATACCCCCTAGACCAAACAAAAGACGAAGAGATAGGAAGTCTACCTGACAAAGAATTCCGAATAATGATAGTGAAAATGATCCAAAACCTGGAAAATAAGTTGGAGTTACAGCTCAATAACCTGCAGGCAAGGATTGAGAAGATGCAGGTAAGCTTTAACAAAGATTTAGAAGAAATGAAAAAGAGACAAAATACAATGAATAATGCAATAAATGAGATCAAAAACACTCTGGAGGGAACCAACAGTAGAATAACAGAGATAGAAGACAGAATAAGTGAGGTAGAAGACAGAATGACAGAAATAAATGAAACAGAAAGGAAAAATGAAAAAAGAATTAAAAGAAATGAAGACAACCTTAGAGACCTCTGGGACAATATTAAACGCACCAATATTCGAATCATAGGAATCCCAGAAGAAGAAGACAAAAAGAAAGACCATCAGAAAATTTTTGAAGAGATAATTGTAGAAAACTTCCCTAAATTGGGGAAGCAAATAGCCACTCAGGTCCAAGAAACACAGAGAATCCCAAATAGAATGAACCCCAAGCGGGACACCCCAAGACACATATTAATCAAATTGGCAAATATCAAATACAACGACCAAATATTAAAAGCAGCAAGGGAGAAGCAAAAGATAACTCACAAGGGGAATCCCATAAGGATAACAGCTGATCTCTCAACAGAAACGCTTCAGGCCAGAAGGGAATGGCAAAACATACTTAAAGTCATGGAAGAAAACAATCTACAACCCCGACTACTCTACCCAGCAAGGATCTCATTCAAATTTGAAGGAGAATTCAAAATTTTCTCAGACAAGCAGAAACTGAGAGAATTCGGCAATACCAAACCAGCCCTCCAACGAATGCTAAAGGATCTTTCCTAGATAGGAAACACCGATGGGATAGATAATCTGGAGGCCAAAACAATAAAATAAATGGCAGCGGGATCATACTTATCAATAATTACCTTAAATGTAAACGGGCTGAATGCCCCAACCAAAAGACAAAGATTGGCCGATTGGATACAGAAACAAGACCCCTATATATGTTGTCTACAAGAGACCCACCTCAAACCTAGGGACACATATAGACTGAAAGTTAAAGGCTGGAAAAAGATATTCCATGCAAATAAAGACCAAAAGAAAGCAGGAGTGGCAATACTCATATCTGATAAAGTAGACTTTAAAATAAAGGCAGTGAAAAGAGATAAAGATGGACATTACATAATGATCAAAGGATCAATCGAGGAAGAAGAAATAACAATTATAAATATTTATGCACCTAACATAGGAGCTCCACAATATGTAAGGCAAATGCTAACAAATATGAAAGGGGAAATCAACAACAACACAATAATAGCAGGAGACTTTAATACACCACTCACACCAATGGATAGATCAACTAGACAGAAAAGTAACAAGGAAATTCAAACTTTAAATGAAACAATAGACCAACTAGACCTAATTGATATCTATAGGTCATTCCACCCCAAAACAAGGAATTTCACCTTTTTCTCAAGTGCACACGGGACCTTCTCCAGGATAGATCACATCCTGGGCCATAAATCTAACCTTGATAAATTCAAAAATATTGAAATCATCCCAAGCATCTTTTCTGACCACAATGCAGTGAGATTAGATATCAACTACAGGAGAAAACCTCTCAAAACTTCCAACATATGGAGGCTCAACAACACACTGCTGAATAACCAACAAATCGCAGAAGAAATTAAAAATGAAATTCAGTTATGCATGGAAACGAATGAAAATGAAAACACAACAGCTCAAAACCTATGGGACACTGTGAAAGCAATGCTAAGGGGAAAGTTCATAGCAATACAAGCTCACCTCAGGAAACAAGAGAAAAATCAAATAAATGACCTTACTATACACCTAAAGCAACTAGAAAGGGAAGAGATGCAGAAGCCCAGGTCTAGTAGAAGGAAAGAAATCTTAAAGATCAGGGCAGAAATTAATGCAAAGGAATCAAAAGTGACCATAGCAAAAATCAACCAAGCCAAAAGCTGGTTCTTTGAGAAGATAAATAAAATTGACAAACCGTTAGCCAGACTCATCAAGAAACAAAGGGAGAAGAACCAAATCAACAGAATTAGAAATGAAAACGGAGAGATCACAACAGAAAACACAGAAATACAAAGGATCATAAGAGACTATTATCAGCAACTATATGCAAATAAACTGGACAATTTGGATGAAATGGACAAATTCCTAGAAAAGTACAACTTTCCAAGACTAAACCAGGAAGAGATAGATAATATTAATAGACCCATCACAAGCATGGAAATTGAAACCGTAATCAGAAATCTTCCAAAAAACAAAAGCCCAGGACCAGATGGCTTCACAGCTGAATTCTACCAAAAATTTAGAGAAGAGCTAACACCTATTCTACTCAAACTCTTCCAGAAAATTGCAGACGAAGGTAAACTTCCAAACTCATTCTATGAGGCCTCCATCACCCTAATGCCAAAACCTGGCAAAGATGCCACAAAAAAAGAAAACTACAGGCCAATATCACTGATGAACTTAGACGCAAAAATCCTCAACAAAATTCTAGCAAATAGAATCCAACAACACATCAAAAAGATCATACATCATGATCAAGTAGGCTTTATCCCAGGGATGCAAGGATTCTTCAATATTCGTAAATCGATCAATGTAATACACCACATTAACAAATT
>ML661726.1:666-13343 GCA_007570785.1 Antilocapra americana | reverse complement strand
GCCACAGGGACATTAAACCAGTGATTTTTCTAGTTAATAGCTAAAGTAACAATGGAATATTACTCAGCATTAAAAAAAAATTCATTTGAAGCAATTCTACTCAGATGGACGAAACTGGAGCCCATTATCCAGAGTGAAGTAAGCCAGAAGCAAAAACAACAATACAGTATATTAACACATATATATGGAATTTAGAAAGACAGTAATGAGAACCCAACATGGGAGACAACAAAAGGAACGCAGATGTATAGAATAGACTTGTGGACTTTGTGGATGAGGGTAAGGGTGGGATGAGATGGGAGAAGGGCATTGAAGCATGTTAATTGTCATGTGTCTAATCAATCGCCAGCCCAGGATTGATGCTCGGGACTGGTGCAGCGAGAATTCCCGGGGGGGAGGGAGGAGGGAGGGGGGACCCGGAGGGGAAGCACATGTAAACCCATGGTGATATCATAACAATGTATGGCTAAAACAATAATAAAAATTAAAAAAAATAAAATAAAATAAAATAGTAATGAGATTTGCCAAGTATAAAATTCAGTTGATTATTTTAAACTAAGTCAAATATAAAGATTATTGGGAAGGGGTAGAAGCTTACAACTGCAAAAATTAAAGGTTTAAAATCTACAAATTCCCCATTTTCATATTGCCTAAAACCATGGTTTCATATCAACTTAGATTATCTGAAGTGGTAGTATTTTAAATACTTTGTTAACAGAATTAAGGGTTCCCCCCTCTCTTTTTTGTACCAGTAACTCGGTGAGGCAGGACAAAACGCAGAACAACAAAGTATATGAATATTTTATTGAGTTGACAAAAGATGAAGGAAAAAGAGATATCTCTATTATTTTTACATATATACATACTTAGAAAAAGAAAGAGGGGTTGGGAAAAAAATCAGTCAATCTTAACAATGGTTCCCAGATTTCTTTTCTGTTGAATTCTCTCCAAACCCAGGTTCTGAGTCTCCATTAACCCCAGCTTCCTGGGTCATTTTCTCATTCTCCACACAGTGGTATTCCAAAAGACACCCTTTGTATTTTCCATCAACTTTATCTTCTTCAGTTCAGTTCAGTTCCTCAGTTGTGTCAGACTCTGTGACACCATGAACTGCAGCATGCCAGGCCTCCCTGTCCATCAACAACTCCCAGAGCTTACTCAAACTCATGTCCATTGAGTTGGTGATGCCATCCAACCATATTGTCTTCTGTTATCCCCTTCTCCTCCCTCCTTCAACGTTCCCAACATCAGGGTCTTTTCAAATGAGTTAGTTCTTCACATCAGGTGGCCAAAGTATTGGAGTTTCAACTTCAGCATCAGTCCTCCCAGTAAATATTCAGGACTGATTTCCTCTAAGATGGACTATTTGGATGCACTTGCTGTCCAAGACTTTTAAGAGTCTTCTACACCACAGTTGAAAAGCATCAATTCTTTAGTGCTCAGTTTTCTTTATAGTACAACTCTCACATCCATATATGACTACTGGAAAAACCACAGCCTTGACTAGATGATCCTTTCTGGCAAAGAAATGTCTCTGCTTTTTAATATGCTTTCTAGGTTGGTCATAGCTTTCCTGCTAAGGAGCAAGCATCTTTTAATTTAATGGTTGCAGTCACCATCTGCAGTGATTTTGGAGCCTAGAAAAATAAAGTCTGTTACTGTTTCCATTGCTTCCCCATCTATGTGACATGAAGAGATGGGACCAGATGCCATGATCTTAGTTTTCTGAACATTGAGCTTTGAGCCAACTTTTTCTCTCTCCTCTTTCACTTTCATAAAGAGGTTCTTTAGTTCTTTGTTTTCTGATATAAGGGTAGTGTCATCTACATATCTGAGGTTACTGATATTTCTCCTGGCAATATTAATACCAGCTTTTGCTTCATCCATCCCAGCGTTTCTCATGATATACTCTGAATATAAGTTAAATAAGCAGGGTGACAATATACAGCTTTGACGTACTCATTTCCCCATTTGGAACCAGTCTGTTGTTCCATGTCCAGTTCTAACTATGGCTTCCTGACCTCAGATTTCTCAGGATGCAGGAGGTGGTCTGTTATTCCCATCTCTTTAAAAATTTTCCAGAGTTTGTTGTGGTTCACACAGTCAATGGCTTTGGCATAGTCAATAAAGCAGAAATAGATGTTTTTCTAGAACTCTCTTGTTTTGATGATCAAACAGATGTTGGCAATTTGATCTCTGGCTCCCCTGCCTTTTCTAAATCCAGCTTGAACATCTGGAAGCTCACAGTTCATGTACTGCTGAAGGCTGACTTGGAGAATTGTGAGCATTACTTTGCTAGTGTTTAAGATGAGTGCAATTGTGTAGTAGTGTGAGCATGCTTTGGCATTGCCTTTCTTTGGGACTGGAATGGAAACTGATCTTTTCCAGTCCTGTGACCACTGTTTTCCAATTTTGCTGGCATATTGAATGCAGCACTTTCACAGCATCATCTTTTAGGATTTGACATAGCTCAAATGGAATTCCATTACCTCCACTAGCTTTGTTCATAATGATGCTTCCTAAGGCCTACTTGAGTTCACATCCAGGATGTCTGGCTCTTCGTGATTCTCTGGGTCGTGAAGATCTTTTTTGTGCAGTTCTTCTGTGTATTCTTGCCACCTCTTTGTAATATCTTCTGCTTCTGTTAGGTCCACACCATTTCTGTCCTTTATCATGCCCATCTTTGCATGAAATGTTCCCTTGGCATCTCTAATTTTTTTTTTGAAGAGATCTCTAGTCTTTCCCATTCTATTGTTTTTCTCTATTTCTTTACACTGATCACTGAGGAAGGCTTTCCTATCTCTCCTTGCTATTCTTTGGAACTCTGCATTCAAATAGGTTTATCTTTCCTTTTCTCCTTTGCCTTTCATGTCTCTTCTTTCCACAGTTATTTGTATGGCCTCCTCAAATAACCATTTTGCCTTTTTGATTTTTTTTCCTTGGGGATAGTCTTGATCCCTGCCTCCTGTACAACATCACAAACCTCCATCCATAGTTCTTCAGGTACTCTATCAGATCTAATCCCTTGAATTTATTAGTCATTTCCACTCTATAATCATAAGGGATTTTATTTAGGTCATAACTGAATGGTCTGGTGGTTTTTCCTACTTTCTTCAATTTAAGTCTGAATTTGGCAATAAGGAGCTCATGATCTGAGCCACTGTTAGCTCCCAGTCTTGTTTTTTCTGACTGTATAGAGCTTCTTCATCATTGATTGCAAAGAATATAATCAATCTGATTTCGGTGTCGACCATCTGGTGATGACCTTGTATAGAGTCGTCTCAGTGTTGTTGGAAGAGGGTGTTTGCTATGACCAGTGTGTCCTCTTGGCAAAAGTCTGTTAGTGTTTGCCCTGCTTCATTCTATACTCCAAGGCCAAATTTGCCTCTTACTCCAGGTGTTTCTTGAATTACTACTTTTGCATTCCTGTCCCCTATAATGAAAAAGACATATTTTGGGGGTTTAGTTCTAGAAGGTATTTTAGGTCTTCATAAAACCATTCAACTTCAGCTTCTTCAGTATTCCTGGCCGGGGCATAGACTTGGATTACTGTGATATTGAATAGTTTGCCTTGGAAATGAACAGAGATCATTCCGCCATTTTTGAGATTGCATCCAAGTACTTCATTTCAGACTCTTTTGTTGACTATAATGGCTGCCCCTTATCTTCTAAGGGATTCTTGCCTACAGTAGTAGATATAATGGTTATCTGAGTTAAATTCACCCGTTTCAGTTCATTTCAGTTCGCTGATTTCTAAAATGTTGATGTTCACTCTTGACATTTCCCGTTTGACCACTTCTAATTTGCCTTGATTCATGGACCTAACATTCCAGGTTCCTATGCAGTACTGCTCTTTATAGCATCAGACTTTACTTTCATCACCAGTCACATCCACAACTGGGTGTTTTTATTGCTTTGACTCTGTCTCTTCATTCTTTCTGGAGTTATTTCTCCACTGATTTCCAGCAGCATGTTGGGCACCTATAAACCTGGGGAGTTCATCTTTTGGTGTCCTATCTTTTTGCCTTTCCATACTGTTCATGGGGTTCTCAACAAAAGAATATTGAAGTGGTTTGCCATTCCCTTCTCCATTGGAGCACCTTTTGCCAGAACTCTCCACCAGGACCCATCCGTTTGGGTGGCTCTACATGGCATGGCTCATAGTATCATTGAGTTAGACAAGGCTGTGTTCCATGTGTCAGATTGGTTAGTTTTCTGTAATAGTGGTTTTCAGTCTGCCTACCCTCTGATGAGAAGGATAAGAGGCTTATGGAAACCTCCTGATGGGAGAGACTGACTGAAGGGGAAGTGGGTCTTGTTCTGATGGGCAGGGCCATGCTCAGTAAAACTTTAATCCAATTTTCTGTTGATGAGCAGGGCTGTGTTCTCTCCCTGTTATTTCACCTGAGGCCAAACTATGGTGGAGGTATTGAAGATAATGGTGGCTTCCTGCAAAAGGTCCCATGCAGACACTGCTACACTCAATGTCCCCAACCCTGCAGCAAGCCACCGCCAACTGATGCCTCCCCTAGAGACTCCTGGACACTCACGGGCAAGTCTGGGTCATTCTCTTGTGGGGTCACTGCTCCTTTCTCCTGGGTCCTGGTTCACACAAGTTTCTGTTTGTGCCCTCCAAGAGTCTGTTTCCCCAGTCCTGTGTGAGTTCTGGCAGCTCTATAGTGGGGTAATGGAGGCCTCCTCCATGGGTGCTTATGCATACCCAGGTCTGCTGAACCCAGAGTCCCTGTCCCTGTGGCAGTCCACTGCTTAGGTATGCAGTCCATACCTCCTTAGGAGACATTCAAACACAGTTCTGTCTCAGTCTCTATGGGGTCTTTGGGTCCTGGTGCACACAAGGTTTGTTTGAGCCCTCTGAGCATCTCTGGTGGGTATGATATTTGACTATAACCATGATTACGTCCCTCCTACCATCTTGCTGGGGCTTCTCTGCCCTTGGGCATAGGGTATCTCCTCACAGCCACTCCAGCACCGTGCAGCTGCTGCTCCAGCATCTACCATCTTACTGGGGCTTCTTCAGAAAGTGGTTTATATGTACATTTTTTTATATTGTTATAGTTTGGAGACCATCACAGATATTAAGAATATAACTAAAATTTATGAGTATATAAACAGTGGATTAAACTGACACTGTGGGAAGGTAAGGTTACATATTCAGTCCATTAGCCTATCGGGTCTGCCTTGTTTGCATTTCTAATTAGTGCCCAGTTTCTACCATTGTCTCCTTAAATCCATTCTCCACAAAACAACCAAAGCAAATTTTAGGAGCAAAAATTCTGTCATGCAATTTCCTAGTTTAAAGCCCTAAAACTGCTTGTTTTTCACTTTACTTTGGATAAAACTCAAAAATTTAACATGATCTAAAAAATTCAGTTGACCTGGTCTTTTCACACATGACTTTCACTCTAGGTCACTCTCCTGAGTACTGCCTCACTGTCTTGTCAGCAAAGCTCTTCTTCATCTCCTATTTGTCCCTTTTATAGGACCACTCTTATCCTGAATTTTCACTGATACATCTTGTCCTTCATGTCTTAGCATCACTGTAAGAGAGAACACAAGGGCCTACTGCATTGCAGAGGTAACTCTGCTCAGTATTCTGCAACAATCTAATTGGGAAAAGAAATTTTAAAAGAATAGATGCATATATATATGTTACATATATATATATATATATATATATATATGTTACATATATATATATATACACATATATAGAGAGAGCTTCCCTATTAGCTCAGTGGTAAAGAACCTGCCTGCCAATGCAGGAAATATAATAGATGTGGATTCAATCCCTGGGTCAGAAATATTCCCTGGAGAAGGAAATGGCAATCCACTTCAATATTCTTGCCTGGAGAATCCCATGGACAGAGGAGCCTGGTGGGTTTAGAGTGCATGGGATTGCAAAGAGTCAGACAAGTGACTTAGCACAAAAATGTATAACTGACTCACTTTGTTGTGCACCTAAACTAACACAACTATTTGTCAATATAAAATAAAACGTTTTTAAAAATTTAAAGTAAAAAGTAGAAGGAAAAAAAGTGAGAGAATACCCTGACCTTGCATCCAGGCCAGGTATTTCTTATACAGTTTCTTGGGATCACTTTTATTTTTCTTCACTGAACTTTCCAAAACATGTAATTGCTTACTGTTAATTCTATCTATTGAGTTTAAGTCTCATTTACTGACCCATAAACTCCCTGAAAGTACACACTATCTCTCTTTAACATGTCACTATTATACTCTTTTTGCCTTGAAACAGTAGGTGGTCAGTATATATTTGCTGAATAAATAAATAAATTAATGAAACCCCATGATGCCACTTAAGGATATAAAACAGCTCACTATTTTATTATTGAGCAAGGTGGATTTTTCACTTTGAGGCTAGGATAATTTATTATGAATTTTCAAATAATCATAAGCCACACTACTAATATCCTATATATATTAGGGAAAATTGGCATCTAAAGCAACAGGCAAAATCAAAAGCAAAAATCTGACCAGCATTTTGATGAGGCATACATTTGCATGCATTTTACATTTCATAAAATGAATACTAAGGTATAAAACATGTTCAGCAAAATGAATGAAGTCCAAATAAGCTTCATATTAACATATATTTAAATATCATGAAAACTGTCCAATTTTGCACATTTCTAGTTTTCTAAAAATTGTTACATGGTGAATTTCAACTCTCTATCCCAATACATTTCTAATGGAACTTTTCTGCATGATAACACAACAAAAGGAACCAGGGCTAATACAATCTCTACTGTATATCTACGTAAAGATCATATATAAGTAAATCCTTAAGAAAACATTACTTTTAATTCTAGAGAGTACTGGCCATTGTCTACAATTTAATGTTTAAAAATTCAAGAGAGTTTATTTTTTAGGTGAATTTGAATAAAAGTTGAAGCTAGTGAATACAAAAATAATTGTAAAGAAAAAGAATATCATTTCATTTATTATGAAAAAGCTGTGATTTGTCATGTCCATCACTATGCCATGCTAGATATATTACTAACCCCCCTACACATACACATTGCAAACATACACACATATATGTCATTTTATGAATTTCTAAGTTGGCAAGAACAAAAGATTATTCAAAAACAAACAAAACTAGCCAAGTAGGGAATCCAGAAAGAAAGCTGTGCCCTAAACCTAGACCTTGAGATCATAACTAAAAGCTCATAAATATTGTTCAGAACTTCACTGTTTAGTTCCTTATAGAACTTGGGAGATAAACAAGAAGACTCACATACATTCAAGTTGAACTGTTTAATAGGAGGGACTTCTATTAAATAAAGGGTATCTATAGTTGATCTGTTATTGTAAAGGTTCAGTAAGTCTCTTACACCATCCTAAATGGAAAAAATCCCTATACAGTAGGTTCTTATCTCTGTTAATTTTATGCGTTAATTTGACTGGGCTATAGGGTGCCGGAGTTTTTGGTTAAACATTATTCTAGATAGAGTGTAAGAGTGTTTTCTGAAGGAGATTCACATGTGAATCAGTAGACTATTCTCTCCAGTGAAGACAGGTCTCATCCAATCTGTTGGAAACTTGAATAGAACAAAAGGTGGGGTAAAGGAACTTTTGTCCTCTCTTATTTCAAGTAAGGACATTGGTCTTTCACACTTGGACTGGAACTTACTTTATCAGATTTCTTGGTTCTCAGGCCTAGGGCACTTGGACTAGAACTTATACCGTCAGTTCTTCTGGTTCTCAGTATTTCAGACTCAGACTAGAACTATATCACTGGTTCTCCTTGGTCTCCAGCCACAGACAGACAGATCATGGGATTTCTTACACTCCGTAATTACATGGGCCCATCCTCATAATAAATCTTTATATATAGATAGGTAGAAAGATACACAGAAGTAGATATGTATCCTACATAGGGTCTCTCTCTACATACATATATTCTATTGGCCTATTTTTCTGGAGAATGCTGACTACTGCATCACTTTGTGCAAAAATGAAGACAATTTTTTAAAAGTCAGATGTAAAGAAAAAATAAATAAATAAATAAATAAAACCAATAACCAACAAGGACCTACTGTATAGCACAGTAGGAACTCTGCTTAATAAAAAATAAAAGTCTGACGTAGGCAGTTTAATTTGGAGATGATTTCAGGAGGGACAGGTGATAATATGAGCAAAGCAAAACAGAGAGAAGGCCAATGAATTTGCCATTAATGAATAATTCTTAAAAAATGAGGCTCTATTACACTAGTTACCTAAGAAAGCCTTTGGAATATTTTTCAGTATGTGAGATCATCCACTGAAGATTTTTCTGGGATACTAACCCTCTCACATTACTGGGTTTTGCTTGCCTGAGGCCTAGCCAACTCCTGTGGTGCTGACTACAGCCAGAGAACAAAAGGAACCCAGTCACTTTTAGGGGGGCAGCATCTAGCTGTTGGAAACCTATGGCTGCATATGAACTTAGGCCAAGGGCATTACAGTGGTAATGAATACAACGTTGGTTAAAAAAAAAAAATTTGTACAAAGCCTACTATAAAAATTCTTCCTGGAGAAAAAGTGAGCCTCTTCCCAAATATAAAATACCCAAATTTATAGTTGAAGTTCAAAGAAATGTGATTTTCGGTAAAAACTGTCAAAACACAAAGACAAAAAGACATAATAAGCAGGTGCCCAGAAAATAAAAGAGAATATTTATAGCCGGAATGTATTCAATAGATTCAAAAATATGTATTTAATATTTTATGCATCTAATTAAATATTAAAATATTAGTACACTTAATTATTAATTAATAATTATTTTAGTTAAATACTAGTTTAATGGTTTAATTAAATAAATGTTTAATGTTTTAAGTATATTTGAAAACAATGTATTTAATATATTTAAAAATAAAAAGGGACAAAAAACCAAAGAATAAGATAAATTAATAGGAAAATTTGAAAATGAACCAAATATTTCTAATTATAAAAACAATAAAAATGAAAATTAGACACCTAAGGACTTGGCTTCTGTCAAAAATAGAATAACAGAGATGAGATTTATCCTCTCATCTGAATCAACAACAAAACATAAACATGCATGAAACAACTGTCAGGCATGGAGCAGCAACAATAATGGACACTAATCCTTAAGAGAAGAGAAACAAATAAGGTGAGTCCTACAGTTACCAAAGTCTACTGCCTTGAAAGAGTTTCCAGGTCATAATGTACAAAGAAGAAAGTCAGGAGGAACCTGGCAAACTCTTAAAGTTTAAAAGTCATTTTGAGTTCAGAGGGATAAAGGAAGATAAGTATTCTTAGGACAGAATACTAGAGAAGAGAGTTTCATAGAGACATAACCCTGGAAACCAGCAGAGTTCCTATAAAAAGGTGAAAAAAAATGTACCAAGCAAATATAAAGCAATAGCAAACATGTACTTTTATTAATATCAGAGAAAATTATCTTAAAAGTGAAAGCATTACTAGAGAGAGTCTATATAAACTGATGAAATGTTCAATTTTTTTCAGAAAGTTTTATATAGTTAAATTTTCCTGCACTCAATAGCACATACTCAAATATATAAAGAAAACTTTCAAAATTGTAAAAAAGGAAAAATACAGTAATATAATCAGAGTTAGGTAGGTGTTTGCTTCTTGCCAAGTGTTACTTTTCCCCCCTCCAAATTCAAATTGCGTTAAATGCCTATATCAGTATTTGGCAATGTGGGTGTGTACTTAGTTGTTCAGTCATGCCTGATTCTTTGAGACCCCATGGATGACCCACCAGGCTCCTTTGTCCATGGGATTTTCCAGGCAAGAATATTTGAGCAGGTTGCCATTGCCTAGTCCAGGGGATCTTCTTGACTCAGGGATCAAACTTGCATCTCTTGTGTCTCTTGCATTGGCAGGCAGATTCTGTTACCACTGCACCAACTGGGAAGTCTGTATTTGACAAAGCATTTACCATAAAAATCTCAGATGGAATCTAAAGTTCCAGAGTGTAGAAAGTATAGAAAAAGTATAGAAATCAACTGCCAACTTGAGCTTCCTATTGAAGATTCACAATATGCATTACCATAGAGTTTCGAAAAGCTGTATAATTAAAAAAAAAAAAAAAACACCTGCTAAAAAGCAAACGCATGCCTAACTTATTTAGCTACAGAACCCTTTCTTTGAGGAGCAACTGGCAATACTTTTTGTAATATATCTAGTGACATATCTATGCTTCTGGGGTGTACACTCTGAGAACATTGCCCAGAGTCTTCAGTCTTACCAGGCAATCATAGTACTTTGTGTATATTTTGAAATTATAAATGTTTTATGATTTCTTCATCTTATTTATAAATTTTCTTCTCAGAGGCAAATATCACACTAAAAAAAGAAAACATCACACAGCAAACCAAAATATTTATATATATTTTTTCAAAATCTTCACCCCACAACTTATGCTGTATTAAAAATTCATTTTATTGAAGAGGAGGTAAGACTTACCACTTAGAAATACTGTCACCATGGTAATAATTGGCTCTAATAATATATCACTGAATGGTCTATTTGGTCATCATTCATTAGGCCTATAAAAATCACATCTGCAGTTTTCTTAGAATCAGTAGTATATATGCACATGCAATCATAAAGTGGTAGAATTCCACTGAACTAATTATTTTGGAGCTCACTATGTTATTTGGCTGGGGCTTTCTCAGGCAGCACAGTGGTAAAGAATCCACCTGCCAGTGCAGGCAATGTAAGAGATGCGGGTTCGATCCCTGGGTCAGCAAGATCCCCTGGAGGAGGCAATGGCAACCTACTCCAGTGTTCTTGCCTGAAAAATCCCATGGACAGAGGAGCCTGGTGGGCTATAGTCCTTGGCATCCCAAAGGGTTGAACATGACTAAACAGTTGAGCACAATATTATTTGGCTACACTAGAATCTTGTGTCAAATATTTCTTGAGATAGGCAACTGGTTCACTGAACACAGTAACCAGATATTGAAAATCTTTGCCTCTGTATCCACATGAAGAACTTTTTAAGAAGCAATATTTGTAGAAATGGAATTCAATAAAGAAAGATATTGAGATACATATAAATATCAAAGATAAACATGATAACATTGAATGTAATAGAGAAGTTAAAATTAAATCATAAATAAGTTTTGAAACATATCTCTGAAGGTTGAGGCAATATCTGTAATTGTTGAAAAACAAAGTCCTCCTCCATACTCCTTATTTCTAGTCTAAGCAAGATCTACATTTTGGGACTGCGGTTATATTCAGTTTGAGTACTTGATGTCATTTTTCAAAGTTTGCAGCTGTAAGATATTTTGGTGTATCTAAACAAACAGACTATAAGAACAGAAATCAGGAAAAATAAAGCTATATTCTGCACATCTGAGCGTTGCTTCTGATCATCATATAATTTATAAATGTATAGATATACATCATAGGCTTATAGCCAAATAAAGCTTCCATTCTGGAGGTAAGAAATATGTATTATATAATATTGCTATTTATGTATCTACCTAGCTAAGCTTCATCTATCACTGAGAAAAATTCACTTATATACAATTTACTTAAACCCACCATTATAGAACCATAAAATAGGTGCAAAAGATATAAGCAAACACATGGTGACACTGTATACAGTGTCAACTTGTAATTATTAGTTTCAAATTACTAATGTCTGATTGACCCTTACTTTTGTATAATTCTTCAGTCTTAAAAATATAGTTATGTACATTAACCAATTTAGTTACAAATTACCAAAAAATGTCTAGCACAGTAATTGATCACCTAAAATAATCAATTAGGTAAAGCAATACTTTTGCCAATTGATGCAAAAAGCAAGATCCTGATGCTGAGAAAGGCTGAGGCAAAAGGAGAAGGGTCAGCAGGATGGTTAGATAGCATCACTGACTCAATGGACATGAATTTGAGCAAACTCCAGAAGATAGTGAACAACAGGGAAGCCTGGTGTGGGGCAGTCCATGGGGTCACAAAGAGCCAGACAGGACTTCAGGACTAACAACAAAGCAGATTATCTTCTCTTAGCTGTGTTAAGTGGTGAAGAAAAGGCTCAGGATTGTCAAGGGGATTATACAAATCACAGAAATACTCTATGGTATTACTCACGTAAGAGTAGACATGAGGGAAAAACAACAACAAAAAAATGTTTAGAAACAATACAGGAAAATATGTTTGTTACTTGCAATCAAATTACAGTGCATCCATATTCTGAAAGAGACATCATGAGGAATGGAAATGAATTAGCAATGGTGAACATTCTGAAGCACTGAGGCAAATGTTCTTGCTCTCTGACCCTCAGAGCCATCATTTAGATAGATGTTAATCCCATTTTGCAGATAAGAAAACAAAATCAAATATAGAGAAAACTAGTTACATACATGAAAAATTACAACAAAATAAAAATAGATTAAGAATAAACATAGAGATTTTCCATGTAAGAGATTAATTAAGAGAATTGTTAAGAACTTTCTAACACCATACACAAAAATAAACTCAAAATGGATCAAAGATCTAAGCATAAGACCAGAAACTATAAAACTCCTAGAGGATAACATAGGCAAAACACTCTCCAACATAAACCAAAGCGGGATCCTCCATGACCCACCTCCCAGAATATTGGAAATAAAAACACGAATAAACAAATGGGACCTAATTAAAATTAAAAGCTT
>ML661721.1:0-11267 GCA_007570785.1 Antilocapra americana | reverse complement strand
ATATATATATATATATATATATATATAAAAGTTTTAAAAATTTAAAAGATGTTCCTAGTACAGTTATACTGAAAGCTTTCTCTGGTGCTGGTACATTCGGTGAAGGGAAGGGTCTGTAGATTTTCAGATGATTCCCTGGTCCGGCTTCTCCTTCTCACAGTCTATAGACTTCTTTCTATGCAGTCAGCGCCATCTGCAGGGCTTTAATTTGCTACTCCTGTCAGATTCAAAGCTGTTCGCTCCGCTCGCCTCAGCGTCCTCTGTTTGCTGGTCTTTTAAGTGTCTATTCAGCGCTTTGGAGTTTGCCCTGCTCCTGGTGAGAGGGCTTCCCTCGCCCCCTCTGCTCAGGCTCTCTGTAGTCCGCCCAGCACAGTTGGGGAGTGGGGCTTCTCCCCTCCCCCGGCCCAGCCGCTCGGTTTTCTCAGCGTGCAGCTAAGCAGGCCTTCTTGGTCGGGCTTGTCCTTCTCACAGTCTACAGTCTCCTTTCTATGCAGTCTGTGCTATCGGCAGGGATTTAATCTGCTACTCCTGTCAGTACCAAAGCTGTTGGCTCTGCTAGCTTAAGCGTCTTCTGTCTGCTGGTCTTTTAAGTGTCTATTCAGCGCTTTGGAGTTTGCCCTGCTCCTGGTGAGAGGGCTTCCCCTGCCCCCTCTGCTCAGGCTCTCTGTCGTCCGCCCAGCACAGTTGGGGAGTGGGGCTTCTCCTCTCCCCTGGTCCAGCCGCTCGGTTTTCTCGGCATGCAGCTGAGCACTCCTTCTAAGGTGTGTACAGCACCAATCCGTCCAGAATCCCCAGAAGTCTTGGTTAGCCTCCCCGGGGCTGGGTTATGCCCACTGCTCTCAGGCGGGGGCTGGGCCGGTCCGCAGCCCGCAGCTGCCCAGCCTCTCCTCCTCACCGCCCTTTGTTCTGTGCATGGGCCTGGGGGAGGGGGTGCTTTTCCTGGGAGGTTAGGTCCCTCGGGCTGCTCCGTTCCCTGAGCCCACGGCCCGCCCCTCCCTGAGCAGGAGCAGTCCGCTTCGGCTAGTGGGGAGTGGGGCGCCCTGCCGCTCGGGTGTGCCTTGTAGCCAGAGACGAACCTTGCAGGGCTTAGCTATTAATCTGCTTTTGCTCTCAGCTATATTGCTCTCCAAGATCTACCGCAGATTTGCCACAGAGAATGCTCCCTGGTATTCAGAAACCTTTGTCCTCTTTTTTTTTCCTCTTCACCCCAGACTCCCCTTCTGGGACGGAACCCGTCCCCAGCTCTTTGTCTCTCCCTCTACTTTTTTTTTCCTTTTCTTTCTTCTGTCCTACCTCCTCACGTCGGCAATGGGTCGCCCCTCCAGATGCCCGATATCTTCTGCCAGCATTCAGTTCCTGTTCTTTGGAGTTTGCTCGGCCTTTAAAAGTTCTTTTGGTATATTTATTGGGGAGAGAGTGTTCTCCCCGTCCTATTCCTCCGCCATCTTAGTTCCCCTCCCAAAGCAAGTGGAATATATATTTTAAAATATTCTTAATATGCATTTCCAAATTACTCTTGAGAAAACACTGTTACACACCTACTATTAGAGGCAAAAGGCCTTTATATGGAACATTTTCCCAGACATTATTTTGTCTATTTTTAATAATTTGATAAGCAAAATCTTCTATTTCACTTTAACTCTAATTTTAATTATTTGCAATTGAAACACTGATGCATTCTATTCAATACTTATGGTTTCACATTTATCTACTGAAAGTTTATTAATTTTCATATTGATTTGTATATGCATTATTCATATATGGAAGAGTGAAGTCTTTGTTACATTTTAAGAAATATTTTTTCAGAAATTTTGATTTTTAAAAAATTTTATTTATTATTAATGTTCAGAAATATGTTATTTTATATACATTAATTCATCAATCTTTTTCTTGGTATATTTTTTAAAAATCTAAATGGATGTTCAGCCTTTTGAAATCAAATAGATACCCATATTTTCTTCTACTTTAATTATTAAATGTTTATAATATTAAGCTAACTTACTAAAATAGCAAGTTAAATATATTACATATTGTTTATTAATTACACACATATATAAAAATCAGTGCTTGCTAATATATGCCTTCTACTGTTTTTGTTATTCACTCACTAAGTCATGTCCAACTCTTTGCAACCCAGGGGACTGCAGCATACCAGGTTTCTCTGTCCTCCACTATCTCCCAGAGTTTGCTCAAGTTCATGTCTTTTGAGTTGGTGATGTGATATAACCATCTCACCTGCCATCCTCTTCTCCTCTTGCCTTCAATCTTTCAATGCTTTCTATACTGAGTACTTAATAATCTGCCTATCTTTTTTTTTACAATCAATGAGAAATTAATCTCTTTTCATGCCAGTGTATCTTATTTCTGTTAATACCTTATATACAGATAAACATTTCTGGGGCAAAGCTGGATAATTAAGACAAAACAATCTCTTCTATAGTTTTAATTTTTTTAGGTCTTTAGTTTTTCAACACTGTTTTATGGATTTCTGAGTACAAGTTTTGTCCTACTTCTGTTAAATATATATCTAATTATTTTACTTTTTGACACTTTTGTAAATATTATTTTAATTTAATTTTCAGAATGTAATTGCCTGAATATAGAAAGACAATTGATTTTTTTGTAGTTTATTCTTATATCCTAAGCCTTGCTCAACACATTTATTAATTCCGATAGCTTTTCAGCCATTTTATTAGAATTTCATGTATATTAGTTCATTTTGTATTCAAATATATCTAGTTTTACTTCTTCATTTACAATCTGGATGCTTTTTTTTTTGTTGTTAAATGTCCATCCTAGAACCTCCAGTACAATATCAAATAAAAGCAGCAAGAGTACACACTCTTACATTTTTCCTAATCTTTGGAAGAAACATTTCACTTACAATATGATGAGACCTGTAGGATCTTCACAGGTGCCGTTTATCAGGTTGAGGAAGTTCATTCTAATTTGATTGCCTTTTATCACGGTTTTGGATATTGTCAAATGCTTTTTCTTCATCTGTTGTGATGATAATATGAATTTTTTACATTATTCTATTAATAGGGTGTATTACATCAGTTGATTTTCAGATGTTAAACAAGTCTGAAATCCTAGCGTAAAATCCATTTGATATTGTTAGGCTAACTAATCTTGTACATTGCTGAATTCAATTTGCTAATATATTAAAAATGAATTTTTGCACATATAAAAACATTGCTCTGTGCTTTTCTTTTCTTTTCTTTTTTTGTAGTTTTGGCTTTGGGATAATACTTGCCTCATAAAATAAGTTGAGAAGTGTTTCTTCTAGAAGTTTTTAAGTCTCTGATATTAGTATAGCCCATCTAGCTCATTTACACTTGTTTTCATGGTATAACTTTTTCTATCCTCTTACTTTCAAACTACTTGTATATTTGACTCTAAAATGTGTCTCCTATGGACAGAATACAGATGGGTCTTTTTTTTAAAAAGAAATCTAATCTCTCAAAATCTGTCTTTGAATAGATGTCTTAAACCATCAAATTTAATATTATTATTTATGTGATTAGATTTAAAGCTGCATTCTTGCTTTTGGTTTTTTATGTGTCCCACGAGATTTTCTCCCTCCTCTTTCCTAAGTGTAAAGATTTGTAGTGTGACATTTTCGTTTCTGTAATGATTTTTTAAGTTATATTTTTGAGTTATTTTCTTAGTGAATTCTCTTCAGTTTACAATGTGCATACTAAATTATCCCCTCTAGTTTATATTGACATGTACAACAAAATATAGAAACTTTACTACTATATAGCTCCACTCCCTCCCAATTTTGGTGCTATTATTGCTATTCATATTATGTCTATATGTAACAAACTCAGCAGTACATACTCTTTTAAGGAAGCTGAGAGGAAATGAGAGCAAATATATGGTTATAGTGTGCAGTACTAAGCTTGTTATTTACCCTCTCTGGTTCTCTTCGATACTCCCTATGAACTTAAGTTACTATGTGTTGCTATTTCTTTACTGGAATACAGTTTTGTTCCCACCTACTCGTTTGTGCTGTTATTGTCAAATATATTCCATTTCTGTAATGCTAAACAATACAGTTACATTCATAATGTTTTATGCAGTTGCTTTCTAAATCAGTCAAGTGGAGAAAAGTTTAAAACATTATGCAATTACACCATCATTGTATATTACCTACATAATTACCTTTATGTTGCTCTTATTTCCTTTCATGTGGCTTCAAATTACTGTCAGATGTCACTTGCTTCATGCTTGAATAACTTTCTTTAGTACTTCTTATGAGGTAGTTCTGCTAATAACAACTTCCCTGTTTGTGTTTATCTGGGAATTGTTATTTCTCCTTCATTTTTGAAAATTAGCTTTGCTGGCTATAAAATTCTTGGTTTTTAACTTTCCTCCTTTTCTATGGTCTCCACTGTTTCTGTTAAGAATTTCACTTTTAAAATTACTGTTGTTCCCTTGTACATGATGAGTCATTTTCTCTTGTTACTTTCAAGATTTTTTTGTGTGGCTTCAGCAGTTTGGCTATGGTGTGTCTGTGTGCAGAAGTTTTTATGTTAATTATACTTGGAATTTTTTGAGTGTTTTGTGGTTTGGCACATAGATTGTTTTCCATCAAATTTGAGAAGACTGAAGCCATTATGCCTTCAATTTTTCTGAGCCTTTGTCTTTCTCCTCTCTTTCTGATACTTACATTACATACGTATTGATACTTGTAATGAAGTCTCACATTCCTCTGAAGCTCTGTCTTATTTTACTTATTCTTTATTACTCTATGTTCTTCTGAGGCATGACTTCTATTGCTGTATCCTCAAGTTTGATGATTCTTTTGACAGTTCAAATCGGTTTCTGGGAACTTAACATTGCATTTTTCTTTTTTGCTATTGTATTTTTCCACTTGTGATTTTACCTTTATATATGTGCCAAGGGATGTCTCAATCCCTGCTTTGGGAAGATCCCCTGGAGGAGGGCATGACAACCCATTCCAGTGTTCTTGACTGGAGAATCCCATGGACAGATGAGACTGATGGGCTAAGGTCCATAGGGTCACAAAGAGTCAGACATGACTGAAGTGACTTGAAATGGCTAACAAACACATGAAAAGATGCTCAACATCACTCATTATCAGAGAAATGCAAATCAAAACCACAATGAGGTACCACTTTACACCAATCAGAATGGCTGCCTTCCAAAAGTCTACAAGCAATAAATGCTGGAGAGGATGTGGAGAAAAGGGAACCCTCTTATACTGTTGGTGGGAATGCAAACTAGTACAGCCACTATGGAAAACAGTGTGGAGGTTCCTTAAAAAACTGAAAACAGAACTGCCATATGACCCAGCAATCCCACTGCTGGGCATACACACCGAGGAAACCAGAATTGAAAGAGACACGTGTACCCCAATGTTCATTGCCTCATTGTTTACAATAGCCAGGACATGCCCATCAACTGACGAATGGATAAGAAAGCTGTGATACATATACACAATGGAATATTATTCAGCATTAAAAAAAATTCATTTGAATCAGTTCTACTCAGGTGGATGGAACTGGAGCCTATTATCCAGAGTGAAGTAAGCCAGAAGGAAAAACAACAATACAGTATACTAACGCATATATATGGAATTTAGAAAGATCGTAAGGAGAACCCTGCATGCGAGACAGCAAAAGAAACGCAGATGTATAGAACAGACTCGTGGACTCTGTGGAAGAGGGCAAGGGTGGGATGATATGGGAGAATGGCATTGAAACATGTTAATTATCATATGTGAAATCAATCGCCAGCCCAGGGTTGATGCTCGGGGCTGGTGCACCGGGATGACCCATGGGGAGGGAATCGGGAGGGAGGGGAAGGGGGGTTCTGGAGGGGGAGCATATGTAAACCCATGCCAGTTTCATGTCAATGTATGGCAAAACCAACATAATAAAGTAAAGGAAATTTAAAAAAGAAAAGAAACATTGTCACCATACTTTTCTTTAGTTCTGTAAGCTAATGATTTCCTTTAGCTTTTGAATATATCTGTAACTGCTACTTTGGTGTCTTTGTCTGCCAAGTCCAATATCTGGGCCTCTCAAAAGCAATATACATTGCCCACTTTCTTTTCCTATGTATGGGTCATGGTTTCCTGTTTCTTTTCATATCTCGTATTTGTTTTTTGAATACTGGGCACTTTTGATAATATATTGTAGTTACCAGGTACTGTTGCCCTAAGGAATTGTTTTCTTGTTTGTTTGCTTCTTTGTTTGTGACTTGGCTGAACTGATGTTACAAAGTTTATTTCCCCTGCAGCGCATTGCTTACAATGCTCCTAATCAGACCCTTTTACTTTTTTTCTTTAGGCTTGTTTCATAGGGATTGCCCATGGGCCAACACAGGCTACTTATTGGCCAAAGGTTATGCTTAAATCCCCTTAGGCAGTTAGTTTTTTACCTTTCACCACTGGACCTGAAATTTGATATCACAGTTCAGAGAATCTATTTTCCTATTCCACACACTCTGCCCCCACCCTCTTGCCTCCCAGCCACCTGGTGCTTTTCATCCAGAGAAAAGGCGTGTGGAGGCTTCCTCGCTGAGTTCTCCTGGAAGGGCACTGTCTTGTACATATACAGTCTTCCAGACTGCTAGGGATGAGTGTAATTTTATTTTTCAATCTGGTTTTCTGTGAGTTCCTTCTATGCCAGAATACTTTTTTATTAAACAGTGTTTTGTCAGAGGTTGTATTTAATGCCAACGTGGGGCTTCACCCCTGTATTGATAGTTTCATATGTCCCTTGCAGCATGCTGTCTCATCTGCCTGATCTTGCTGTGAATACTCCTGAATGATTGCCTGGGTGTATGCATGCTCAGTCTCTTCAGTCATGTCCTACACTTTGCAACTCCATGGACTTCTCTGTCTGTGGGATTATCCCAGCAAAAAATACTGGAGCGGGTTGCCAGGTCCTCAACGGGTGCCATCAGGCAAATGAGCACACCCTTTTGCCTACCAGAGTTATCTATGATCAGAGAAGGGCTCTTCTTTGCTATCTCTATAACACTTTTGGCTGCGCTGATGTTTTGCTTATATCAGAGCTACTGACTACTCTCAGCTTTCCGCCAAGATACCATTTTTTTTTTTTTTATTTTGAGGACACTCTTAAGCATGAAGTTCTTTACTCTCTATTTCAGTTAAAGTTAGTACCTTCAAGTAGAGCTGTGGGGATCTTTGTTCGTATGATCTCTCTCTTCTCTCCTGCAGCACTATACCAGGTTTGGGGACTGTGACCCCTTTTCCCTAAGATGACATGTGTGACACTGGTGTGAGTCACATTCCTTCGGCTTCTCTCTCTGGTCCTTCTGACATGGAACTTCCATCATGTGAGTGAGCTGGGCAAAGGCTATCAGGACCCCCGTATTTAAACTAAGTAGAGAGAGAGCTCTGTTCTCAGCTCTAGCTGCCCAGGACAGAACTTCTGCAACATAGGGCTGTAAGGGTATGGGATGCGGTGAGAAATGCCAGCAACCTGCCCCTACTGGGGTGAAAGAAGAGTCAGACTGGGAGTGGTTGGGAAAGGGAGTCCCGTCTTCTAGACTGCACATGCCAGGGCAGAATTTCTGTAACACAGGGCTGATGAGTGTAATTAGCAAGTCATGATTCACATGCCACAGACATTCACTGTTCCTATTGACATTTAGTAGATTTTCTTCTATGTGTATTTCTTCATTTGTTGTATGACCTTAAGGAAATTTCCAGAAACTTTGGAAAATAGCTTTCTAATTTCACCACTTAATTTATTGTTTTCCTGGGAAGGGCATCTACTATATTCTTTACTCCCTCATTTTGGAGGTCAGACGCCATTTGATTTTCTTATTGTGTTTCTGCTGATACTTCTGCTTTTTTTTGTTAAGATTTCCAGACATTGGAAATTTGTTTTGTTTTACTTAATTGAGAATATTTATAATGGCTGCTTTAAAATTCTTATCTGTTAGTTGCAACGTTTGGTCCATCTTGGACTCAGACAATTGCTTTTCTCATTTGAATATGCTCCATTTTCTTGGTTCTTCATGTATCAATTTTGGATTGTATCTTGAACATTATCAATGCTGTCTAGGTTCTGAATTCTGTTGCTTTAATCCAATGAATATTATTTCCATGCTTTTACCAGATAACTTTCAGGGCTGAACTTGAACTGCAAACTATATTTCTTACGTTGCAGATTCAGTCTCAGTTCAGATCTTCTGAATGTCCCTGGATTATTTAAGGTCTGTTTCTCACATGCAAAGGTATGACTCCTTTACTGTACTTAGTCTGGACTAGAAGTCACAGAGGTGAGAGTTTACTTATATGGTTTCCTACTCTCTCTTTGCCAAGCAATTAGGAACCCTCTACCCAAAGCTGTCTGCTTCTGTTTCCTCTCAAACACATTCTAGCTCCTTTTTCATTATGTTCAAATTTTATATAGTAGATATTCTATGCAGGCAATCTTATCCAGTAGTTACCTTATTCTGTCATACCCAGTATGTGAAACATTTATAAGAAGAATTTTAACCAAAATCCAGTCTCTTTTATAGATATAGTGAGATCCAGTGCTTGATAGTAATATAGCCACTCTTGCTTTTTTAAAATTAGTCTTAGGATATTATATTTTTTGTTATTCTTTTACTTTTAGGTGGAAGTGAAAGTATTAGTTGCTCAGTTGTCTGACTTTGCGACCCCATAGACTGAGTCCGCCAGGCTGCTTTGTCCATGGGATTCTCCAGGCAAGCATACTGAAGTGGGTAGCATTCCCTTCTCCAGAGGATCTTTCTGATCCAGGGATTGAACCCAGGTCTTCTGCACTGCAGGTAGATTCTTTACCATCTGAGCCACCAGGGAAGTCTTTTCAAGTTATTTCTTTATAGTTAAAGTTTTTTATTTGTAGACATTATATAATCGAACCTTGCTTTTTAAAATCCAATATAATTGACTCTGTAGTGCTTAACTGTTTGCATCTAATGCAATTATCAACAAATTTCAGTTTAAATCTTGCTATTTATTTTCAGTGCATCTAATAAGATGCTTGTTTCTTTTCCCTCTTTTGTCTTCATTTGTATTAATTTATTTTATGATATCATTTTATCTCCATTTTATTAGTTATACTCCTTTATTTATGCTTCAAGAATAGTATAAGAAGCTTAAAATTCAATAATTCCATTTCTCCACTTCCAGGCCATACTAGTATTTTTATACCTCATGTTCTTTCATATTTACAAAGCTACAATACATGTTATTATTTTGCTTTGAATGCTTTTCATTAATAGGGAGAATGTCTTATTTTGATATTTTCCCACATTTTATTTTTTCCCACACATATTTACCATTTCTGGCCTTCCTCCTACATTTGTGTAGAGCCATATTTCCAACTATTATAACTTTTAGTAATGACTTTCTTTAAAATTTCTTGTGGTGCTGGCCTACTGGTAGTGAATTATCTCAGATTTTGCATAGCTAAACTTGTGCCTTTACTTTATAATGATAATCTTTTCTGGGTGCAGTGTTCTAGCTCTGCTCCCTCTTTGTCCTCTCCTTCTTCTTCCAATGATTTGAAGATATTTCACCATTGGGTATTGACTTTTTGGTTTTCTGTCATGAAAGATGCTATTTTCATACTTATTCTTCTATACCTAACATTTTACTTTCCTGGCTGTTTTTAAGATTTTTCCTTTCTATTCACTGCTTTTCAGCAATTTGTTTATGGTGTGATTTGATGTCATTTTCCTCATGTTTTTTCTTAAAATTTGTTTAGCTTCTTGAATTTGTGGATGTGTAGCTTTTAAAAAACTTAAAAGAATTCTGAACACCATTTCTTCAACTCCCCCATCTCCATCTGAGACTCAATTTACATATTTGTTTAATCTCTTAATGTCAGCAGCTCATTGACACCATGTTATTTTTTCAGCCTTTTTTTTTTTACTTTTATTTGAATAATTTTTATTGCCAAATCTTTCAGTTAATTTTTCTTTCCACAGTGTCACATCTGTTGCTAATGTCATTCAGTAATTTTTTTTCAAAAATTGCAGTCCTTATCCTTAGAAATTAGAGATGGGTCTTTTATATATCTTCTACTTCTCTGCTTATCATGCTTACGTTTTCTTATATCTTCTTGTTTTATGTCCTTGTCTACGATTTCTATCATCTTCATCATTTCTGGGCCAGTTTCTATTGACTCTTTTGTCTTTTGCTGCTAGTCCTATTTTCTTCAGCTCTGGTATTTTAGAGCACAGATTCAAGCCAACTTTGCCTCTCAGCATTTTGAACTCTTCAGCTAAGCAAGATGGCCAGTATGTTCAATTCCCCCTAACTGCTCTGTGTTATGGAAACTTTCTCTAGACAGTGAATTGGAGTATTCATAAAACTCACTTGATTTGTTTCCTTTCCTCTTCAGGGATGCCCTTCCTATTCTACTCACTGTCCAATGTCTGGAAATTGTAGTTTTACTTATTTTGTCTAGTTTTGTATTTGGTTAAGGTTAGAGGGTAAATCAAATTTCTTTTGCTCTTGCATGGGCAGGAGTTGAAGACTGAGTTTTTGCAGTCTTAATGTAATTTTGGTTCTTTGGGTTTTTTTCCCTTTCCATGTTTTTCTGTTTACTTTTGATTTAGAAAAAACACATCTTGAACTTGAAAAGTTCTAATTTTTCCATCTTTACTCATTATTCAATTTCTTTTTTCAAACCTTATTTTTCTTTAGTGCTACTTTCCTATTGGTTTCTTATGTAAAATTATTTAATCTATTTTGTTTTAAAATAAAATCTTTTAGCACTTGGAATTTCTTTGTGTTCAAGTTTTAGCTTCATTTCACAACTTTACACATCTAAATATTTTATTTTATAAATTGGTCTGTTACTGTGTTAGTAATTTCTTTTTTTTTTTTTTTAATTTTATTTTATTTTTTTTATTATTGTTTTTGTCATACATTGTCATGATATCACCATGGGTTTACATATGCTTCCCCTCCGGAACCTCCCTCCCTCCTCCCTCCCCCCCGGGAAATCTCGCTGCACCAGTCCCGAGCATCAATCCTGGGCTGGCGATTGATTAGACACATGACAATTAACATGCTTCAATGCCCTTCTCCCATCTCATCCCACCCTTACCCTCATCCACAAAGTCCACAAGTCTATTCTATACATCTGCGTTCCTTTTGTTGTCTCCCATGTTGGGTTCTCATTACTGTCTTTCTAAATTCCATATATATGTGTTAATATACTGTATTGTTGTTTTTGCTTCTGGCTTACTTCACTCTGGATAATGGGCTCCAGTTTCGTCCA
>SRVM01015487.1:0-11205 GCA_007570785.1 Antilocapra americana | reverse complement strand
AAGTTTGTATATATAAACCAGATACAATTTGTTTGGCTTATACATTTGTGGTAGAATTATTGTGAATATTGCTTTTTTATGTTCTCCATATTGAGATTCTATTTTATTTTATCTTCTTTATTTTACATTGAATTTATTTTATTTTCTTAATATTGTACTGACAAATCCTCTGAGATGATGAGATACATAAAAAAAACTATCATTTCAGCCTGCATGTATATAGAGCACTTTAAACACATGGTGGTTGCCATCATTGTTAATACACCCTTAGTTCCACCTCTTGCAGAAACCACATGCTTTTAATTTTCAGATATTCAGAACATGTACTAAAATAAATCTATTCTCTGCACATAAATGAATACACAAAAGTTTTCCCTGCCTTTCAAAAATAATTAGTGTCTACTTACCTTTGTCTCAGTGTTTGCCTTTGGGGAAACCTAATCTTCTCTTTATATAGACTAATGGTACAATACAGAGTGAGGTTCTCTTTTTATTCTGAAAAAGTTCACAATGATCCAAAAGTAGACAGAATGTGGTAATGAACTTCTATGTACCCAGCCCCCAGCTTCAACAATTAGCAAGTTAATTAGCATGAACACCTCTCAGGAAAGTATATAGGATTAAAATATATAAAACAAAATAAAAAATAGGAAAGCTTTCAGAATAAAGAAGAGAGATTTTAGTATAATATTTGACTCATAAGTTAGCCAAAGCCAAATAAAGATATAAGTATATATATATTTTTTTATTATTGTTTTTGCCATACATTGTCATGATATCACCATGGGTTTACATATGCTTCCCCTCCGGGTCCCCCCTCCTTCCTCCCTCCCCCCCGGGAAATCTCGCTGCACCAGTCCCGAGCATCAATCCTGGGCTGGCGATTGATTAGACACATGACAGTTAACATGCTTCAATGCCCTTCTCCCATATCATCCCACCCTTACCCTCATCCACAAAGTCCACAAGTCTATTCTATACATCTGCGTTCCTTTTGTTGTCTCCCATGTTGGGTTCTCGTTACTGTCTTTCTAAATTCCATATATATGCGTTAATATACTGTATTGTTGTTTTTGCTTCTGGCTTACTTCACTCTGGATAATGGGCTCCAGTTTCGTCCATCTGAGTAGAATTGCTTCAAATGAATTTTTTTTTAATGCTGAGTAATATTCCATTGTGTATATGTACCACAGCTTTCTTATCCATTCGTCAGTTGATGGGCATCTAGGTTGCTTCCATGTCCTGGCTATTGTAAACAATGCAGCGATGAACATTGGGGTGCACGTGGCTCTTTCAATTCTGGTTTCCTCGGTGTATATGCCCAGCAGTGGGATTGCCGGGTCATATGGCAGGTCTATTTGCAGCTTTTTAAGGAACCTCCACACTGTTTTCCATAGTGGCTGTACTAGTTTGCATTCCCACCAACAGTGTGAGAGGGTTCCCTTTTCTCCACATCCTCTCCAGCATTTATTGCTTGTAGACTTTTGGATGGCAGCCATTCTGACTGGTGTAAAGTGGTACCTCATTGTGGTTTTGATTTGCATTTCTCTGATAATGAGTGATGTTGAGCATCTTTTCATGTGTTTGTTAGCCATTTTTATGTCTTCTTTGGAGAAATGTCTGTTGAGTTCTTTGGCCCATTTTTTGATTGGGTTGTTTATTTTTCTAGAATGGAGCTGCAGGAGTTGCTTGTATATTTTTGAGATTAATTGTTTGTCCGTTGCTTCATTGGCTATTATTTTCTCCCCTTCTGAAGGCTGTCTTTTCACTTTGCTTATAGTTTCTTTTGTTGTGCAGAAGCTTTTAATTTTAATTAGGTTCCATTTGTTTATTCGTGCTTTTATTTCCAATATTCTGGGGGTGGGTTCATCGCTGCATTGTTTACAATAGCCAGGACATGGAAGCAACCTAGATGCCCATCAACTGACGAATGGATAAGAAAGCTGTGGTACATATACACAATGGAATATTACTCAGCATTAAAAAAAAATTCATTTGAATCAGTTCTACTCAGATGGACGAAACTGGAGCCCATTATCCAGAGTGAAGTAAGCCAGAAGCAAAAACAACAATACAGTATATTAACGCATATATATGGAATTTAGAAAGATGGTAACGAGAACCCAACATGCGAGACAGCAAAAGGAACGCAGATGTATAGAAGAGACTCATGGACTCTGTGGATGAGGGTAAGGATGGGATGATATGGGAGAACGGCATTGAAACATGTTAATTATCATATGTCTAATCAATTGCCAGCCCAGGATTGATGCTCGGGGCTGGTGCATCGAGATTTCCCGGGGAGAGGGAGGAGGGAGGGAGGAGGGAGGGGAGTTCTGGAGGGGGAGCATATGTAAACCCATGGTGATATCATGGCATTGTATGGCAAAACTAATAAAAAAAATTAAGAAAAAAAGAAAATATCATCCTACTCCAAAGGATTTATAAATTTCACCTAGTAATTGAGTATTTTTATACATTTATATTATATAATTTACCTGTATATATGTGTGTGTGTTATATATAAAATGTACAATAAATTGGAGACCCTCTCAAACAAGAGGAATGGAACACTGATACATGCAGCAGCACAGATGAACCTTGCAGATGTAATGTTCAGGGAAAGAAACTATACACAAAAGGCCGTATACTGCTTGATTACACTGACATGTGCGCTGTGCGTGAGTGTTCAGTCGTGTCTGAGCCTTTGTGACCCCATGGACTGAAGCCTGCCAGGCTCCTCTGTTCACAGAATTTTCCAGACAAGAATACTGGAGTGGGTTGCATTTCCTTCTTCAATATAATAAATTAGATACTCATTATTTTATTGACTTGTGAGTACTTTTTATACAATAGGAATATCAAATTGAATTCAAATATTTTTCACAACTGATTGCCTTATAATATCTTTATATTATGTCATATATTTGTAAAACACATGTGATTCAAATATGTCATCATTTTCCTTTATTCTAGTCTGTCATCTTAGAAAAAAAAGCTTCCTACCTAAGTATATTGAAATATTGAATAAAGTTTCCTTCATCTGCTATGCATTTAGGGCCAGTTTCAGAGACTTGAAAACATTTTTTCAAAATATATTGTTTTCACCAGTTTTACTGGGGCATGGGCTTTTGGAGCAACTCATGCTGCCATATGGAAGCAGAATTCCTCTCATGGTAGTTTTTATTTGCATTTCATTGATGGCTAATGATACTGAGCATTTTTTCATATGCTGATTGACCATTGGCATATTTTCTTAATCAGGGAAATATCTATTCAAATACTTTGCTTATTTTAAAAATTGCTATTCATCTTTATTGTTCAGTTGTAAGGCTTTCTTGTATTTTCTGGATATAAGACCTTCTTCAGATGATATACAGTTTGCATGTATTTTCTCCCATTCTTTGATTGTGTTCTCATTTTATTGATAGTGTCCCTTAATGTACAAAGGTTTTTAGTTTTGATGAAGCGGTATTTATTACTTATTTATTTTTGGTTGCTTGTGCTTTAGGTATCATATCTAAGAAATTGTTGCCTAATCTAAGGTTGCAAAGACTTATACTTTAGTTTTCTACTAAGGTTTTGTAGTTTTAGCTCTTGCATTTAGGTATTTGGCTCATTTCAAGTTAATATTTGCACATGGTATGAAGTAGATGCTCTAGTTCATTCTTTTGTATATGAAGATCCAGTTATGTAAGATTATTTACTGTAATTTTATTAAAATTATTTAAATATCTATACCTCAAGAAACAAGAAAAAAGTCAAATAAATAACCTAACTTTACACCTAAAGCAACTAGAAAAGGAAGAAATGCAGAACCCCAGGGTTAGTAGAAGGAAAGAAATCTTAAAGATCAGGGCAGAAATAAATGCAAAAGAAACAAAAGAGACCATAGCAAAAATCAACAAAGCCAAAAGCTGGTTCTTTGAGAAGATAAATAAAATTGACAAACCATCATCAAGAAACAAAGGGAGAAAAACCAAATCAACAAAATTAGAAATGAGAAAGAAGAAATCACGACAACACAGAAATACAAAGGATCATAAAAGACTATTATCAGCAACTATATGCAAATAAACTGGACAACTTGGAAGAAATTGGCAAATTCTTAGAAAAGTACAACTTTCCAAAACTAAACCAGGAAGAGAGAGAAAATCTTAACAGACCCATCACAAGCACGGAAATTTAAACTGCAATCAGAAGTCTTCCAGCAAACAAAAGCCCGGGACCAGATGGCTTCACAGCTGAAGTCTACCAAAAATTTAGAGAAGAGCTAACACCTACCCTACTCAAACTCTTCCAGAAAATTGCAGAGGAAGATAAACTGGCAAACTCATTCTATGAGGCCTCCATCACCCTAATACCAAACCCTGACAAAGATGCCACAAAAAAAGAAAACTACAGGCCAATATTACTGATGAACATAGATGCAAAAATCCTTAACAAAATTCTAGCAAACAGAATCCAACAACACATTAAAAAGATCATACATTATGACCAAGTAGGCTTTATCCCAGGGATGCAAGGATTCTTCAATATCTGCAAATCAATCAATGTAATACACCACATTAACAAATTGAAAAATAAAAACCACATGATTATCTCATTAGATGCAGAGAAAGCCTTTGACAAAATTCAACATCCATTTATGACAAAAACCCTCCAAAAAGCAGGAATAGAAGGAACATACCTCAACATAATAAAAGTTATATATGACAAACCCACAAACATTATCCTCAATGGTGAAAAACTAAAGTCAGGAACAAGACAAGGGTACCCATTCTCACCACAACTATTCAACATAGTTTTGGAAGTCTTGGCCACAGCAATAAGAGCAGAAAAAGAGATAAAAGGAATCCAGATTGGAAAAGAAGAACTAAAACTCTCACTATTTGTAGATGACATGATCCTCTACATAGAAAACCCTAAAGACTCCACCAGAAAATTACTAGAGCTAATCAATGAATATAGTAAAGTTGCAGGATATAAAATCAACACATAGAAATCTCCTGCATTCCTATACACTAACAATGAGAAAACAGAAAGAGAAATTAAGGAAACAATTCCATTCACCATCGAAAAAGAATAAAATACCTAGGAATATATCTACCTAAAGAAACAAAAGACCTATATATAGAAAACTATAAAACACTGATGAAAGAAATCAAAGAGGACACAAATAGATGGAGAAATATACTGTGTTCATGGATCGGAAGAATCAATATAGTGAAAATGAGTATACTACCCAGAGAAATCTATAGATTCAGTGCATTTCCTATGAAGCTACCAGCGGTCTTTTCCAGAGAATCAGGATAAATAATTTCACAATTTGTATGGAAATACAAAAAACCTCGAATAGCCAAAGCAATCTTGAGAAAGAAGAATGGAACTGGAGGAATCAACCTGCCTGACTTTAGGCTATACTACAAAGCCACAGTCATCAAGACAGTATGGTACAGGCACAAAGACAAAAATATAGATCAATGGAACAAAATAGAAAGCCCAGAGATAAATCCACACACCTATGGACACCTTATCTTTGACAAAGGAGGCAAGAAGATACAATGGAGAAAAGACAATCTCTTTAATAAGTAGTGCTGGGAAAACTGGACAGCCTTGTGTAAAAGAATGAAACTAGAACACTTTCTAACACCATACACAAAAATAAACTCAAAATGGATCAAAGATCTAAACATAAGACCAGAAACTATAAAACTCCTAGAGGATAACATAGGCAAAACACTCTCGGACATAAACCAAAGCAGGATCCTCCATGACCCACCTCCCAGAATATTGGAAATAAAAGCACGAATAAACAAATGGGACCTAATTAAAATTAAAAGCTTCTGCACAACAAAGGAAACTGAAAGCAAGGTGAAAAGGCAGCCTTCAGAATGGGAGAAAAATAATAGCCAATGAAGCAACGGACAAACAATTAATCTCAAAAATATACAAGCAACTCCTGCAGCTCAATTCCAGAAAAATAAACAACCCAATCAAAAAGTGGGCCAAAGAACCAAACAAACATTTCTCCAAAGAAGGCATACAAATGGCTAACAAACACATGAAAACATGCTCAACATCACTCATTATCAGAGAAATGCAAATCAAAACCACAATGAGGTACCACTTTACACCAGTCAGAATGGCTGCCATCCAAAAGTCTACAAGCAATAAATGCTGGAGAGGATGCGGAGAAAAGGGAACCCTATGGAGAATAGGGTGGAGATTCCTTTAAAAACTGGAAATAGAACTGCCATATGACCCAGCAATCCCACTGCTGGGCATACACACGGAGGAAACCAGAATTGAAGGAGACACATCTACCCCAATGTTCATCACTTCATTGTTTACAATAGCCAGGACATGGAAGCAACCTAGATGTCCATCAGCAGACAAATGGGTAAGAAAGCAGTGGCACAATGGAATATTACTCAGCCATGAAAAAGAATACATTTGAATCAGTTCTGCTGAGGTGGACAAAACTGGAGCCTATTATCCAGAGTGAAGTAAACCAGAAGGAAAAACAAAAATACAGTATACTAATGCATATATATGGAATTTAGAAAGATGGTAATGATAACCCTGTATCCGAGACAGCAAAAGAGATGCAGATGTATAGAACAGTGTTTTGGACTCTAAGGGAGAGGGCAAGGGTGCGATGATATGGGAGAATGGCATTGAAACATGTAAATGATCATATGTGAAATCAATCGCCAGCCCAGGTTTGATGTTTGTTACAGGGTGCTCAGGGCTGGTGCACCAGGATGACCCAGAGAGATGGAATCAGGAGGGAGGTGGGGAGGGGGTTCCGAAAGGGGAACACATGTATACCCATGGCAGATTCATGTCAATGTATGGCAAAACCAACACAATAATGTAAAGAAAAATTAAAAAAAAAAAGGAAGTGGTCAAACAGGAGATGGTAAGAGTGAACATCAACATTTTAGGAATCAGTGAACTAAAATAGACTGGAATGGACAAATTTAATTCAGATGACCATTTTATCTACTACTGTGGGCAAGAATCCCTTAGGAGAAATAGAGTAGCCCTCATGGTCAATGAAAGAGCCCAAAATGCAGTACTTGGGTCTAATCTCAAAAATTCCTGAATGATTTCTGTTCATTTCCAAGGCAAACCATTCAATATCACAGTAATTCAAGTCTATGCCCCAACCAGTAATGCTGAAGAAATTGAAGTTGAATGGTTCTATGAAGACCTACAAGACCTTCTAGAACTAACATCGGAAAAAAGATGTCCTTTTCATCCAGAGGACTGGAATGTGTTCTCATATTCTTATTAAATTGTCAGTTTTTATTATACAACCTCTTCCTAGTTTCTTTTCAAGTTTAACTGTTTCCTTAATTAGATTTTCTAGAGGTGTTCTTATTTATTGAATTTTTTTTTAAAGGGTGTAAAAACAGAGTTTATTTATATCTCCACTGGCTTCCTCTGATGTTACCACTCATCACCCATAGTATCTAATTTAATCAAAACCATGAAAATAACATTGGTATACCATTATTGGTTAAGCCACAGTCTTTTTTGAAGTTTCACCTGTTTTGCCTTGGAGGTCCTTCTTTTTCTGTTTGAGGCCCCATGTCGTATTCACTTCTTGTTTTATTTGTCTCCTTGAATCCATGGCAGTTTCTCATCTTTGCCTTGCTTTTGTAGCCTTGACCCTTTTAATGAGTGCTGGTCAGTTATTTTGTAACACGCACCCCGATTTGGTTTCATCTGATGTTTTCTCATAATTAGGTGGAGGTTTGTGACAATGTCACAGACACGATGTGTCTCTCTCAATGTGTCCTGTCAACGGCTGATGACGCCAGTATGTCTCATCACTGGTGATATTAGCCTGCGCCATTTGGTTAAGAAGGTGTCTGCGGGGTTTCTCCACTGTGAAGCTGCTGTTCCTTCCTTTGGAGTTGATAAACCTCTTTTGGGAGCTGTGTTGAAACTGTGCTAATACCTCATTTCTCCTCAAACTGTTGCCCACTGGTTTTAGCATTCACCCGTGGGTCTTCAACACCGAACTCGTGTGGTTTTTGCCTAATGGTGACATTTCATTTCCCTCATTCCTTCTCCATTTGCTAACTGGACTTAACTCTCCCCTCCTTACTTACTTAACCAGTATTTAGTTAGTTATGTTTCCATAATGGACTTTAAAAAAAAAAACCCTGTGCTCTCTGTTCAGTACCATCATTTGTCTTTATTGAATTTTTAAATAAAAACCCAGCTTCTAGAATTATTTGTATATTCTATCATTTTCCTGTCTTCTAATGCTTTATTTTCTTTTTTTTTACCATAGCTTCTTATTTACACATTTGTATATTTTGTTCCTTCTAAAATATTTTCCATTAAATGTGCAATTTGTTTATTATTTTCTAGGTTTTTAAAATAATAGCTTTAATAATTATGCAGTTTTTCAGGGTACAGCTCTAATCAGAGGGGACCCTTATTTCCTTATTTGTATTCATGATACAACTTTGATTTCACTGCAGTAAGGAGGCAGGAATGGAGTGTATATATATATATATATATAAAGTTTGTATATATAAACCAGATACAATTTGTTTGGCTTATACATTTGTGGTAGAATTATTGTGAATATTGCTTTTTTATGTTCTCCATATTGAGATTCTATTTTATTTTATCTTCTTTATTTTACATTGAATTTATTTTATTTTCTTAATATTGTACTGACAAATCCTCTGAGATGATGAGATACATAAAAAAAACTATCATTTCAGCCTGCATGTATATAGAGCACTTTAAACACATGGTGGTTGCCATCATTGTTAATACACCCTTAGTTCCACCTCTTGCAGAAACCACATGCTTTTAATTTTCAGATATTCAGAACATGTACTAAAATAAATCTATTCTCTGCACATAAATGAATACACAAAAGTTTTCCCTGCCTTTCAAAAATAATTAGTGTCTACTTACCTTTGTCTCAGTGTTTGCCTTTGGGGAAACCTAATCTTCTCTTTATATAGACTAATGGTACAATACAGAGTGAGGTTCTCTTTTTATTCTGAAAAAGTTCACAATGATCCAAAAGTAGACAGAATGTGGTAATGAACTTCTATGTACCCAGCCCCCAGCTTCAACAATTAGCAAGTTAATTAGCATGAACACCTCTCAGGAAAGTATATAGGATTAAAATATATAAAACAAAATAAAAAATAGGAAAGCTTTCAGAATAAAGAAGAGAGATTTTAGTATAATATTTGACTCATAAGTTAGCCAAAGCCAAATAAAGATATAAGTATATATATATTTTTTTATTATTGTTTTTGCCATACATTGTCATGATATCACCATGGGTTTACATATGCTTCCCCTCCGGGTCCCCCCTCCTTCCTCCCTCCCCCCCGGGAAATCTCGCTGCACCAGTCCCGAGCATCAATCCTGGGCTGGCGATTGATTAGACACATGACAGTTAACATGCTTCAATGCCCTTCTCCCATATCATCCCACCCTTACCCTCATCCACAAAGTCCACAAGTCTATTCTATACATCTGCGTTCCTTTTGTTGTCTCCCATGTTGGGTTCTCGTTACTGTCTTTCTAAATTCCATATATATGCGTTAATATACTGTATTGTTGTTTTTGCTTCTGGCTTACTTCACTCTGGATAATGGGCTCCAGTTTCGTCCATCTGAGTAGAATTGCTTCAAATGAATTTTTTTTTAATGCTGAGTAATATTCCATTGTGTATATGTACCACAGCTTTCTTATCCATTCGTCAGTTGATGGGCATCTAGGTTGCTTCCATGTCCTGGCTATTGTAAACAATGCAGCGATGAACATTGGGGTGCACGTGGCTCTTTCAATTCTGGTTTCCTCGGTGTATATGCCCAGCAGTGGGATTGCCGGGTCATATGGCAGGTCTATTTGCAGCTTTTTAAGGAACCTCCACACTGTTTTCCATAGTGGCTGTACTAGTTTGCATTCCCACCAACAGTGTGAGAGGGTTCCCTTTTCTCCACATCCTCTCCAGCATTTATTGCTTGTAGACTTTTGGATGGCAGCCATTCTGACTGGTGTAAAGTGGTACCTCATTGTGGTTTTGATTTGCATTTCTCTGATAATGAGTGATGTTGAGCATCTTTTCATGTGTTTGTTAGCCATTTTTATGTCTTCTTTGGAGAAATGTCTGTTGAGTTCTTTGGCCCATTTTTTGATTGGGTTGTTTATTTTTCTAGAATGGAGCTGCAGGAGTTGCTTGTATATTTTTGAGATTAATTGTTTGTCCGTTGCTTCATTGGCTATTATTTTCTCCCCTTCTGAAGGCTGTCTTTTCACTTTGCTTATAGTTTCTTTTGTTGTGCAGAAGCTTTTAATTTTAATTAGGTTCCATTTGTTTATTCGTGCTTTTATTTCCAATATTCTGGGGGTGGGTTCATCGCTGCATTGTTTACAATAGCCAGGACATGGAAGCAACCTAGATGCCCATCAACTGACGAATGGATAAGAAAGCTGTGGTACATATACACAATGGAATATTACTCAGCATTAAAAAAAAATTCATTTGAATCAGTTCTACTCAGATGGACGAAACTGGAGCCCATTATCCAGAGTGAAGTAAGCCAGAAGCAAAAACAACAATACAGTATATTAACGCATATATATGGAATTTAGAAAGATGGTAACGAGAACCCAACATGCGAGACAGCAAAAGGAACGCAGATGTATAGAAGAGACTCATGGACTCTGTGGATGAGGGTAAGGATGGGATGATATGGGAGAACGGCATTGAAACATGTTAATTATCATATGTCTAATCAATTGCCAGCCCAGGATTGATGCTCGGGGCTGGTGCATCGAGATTTCCCGGGGAGAGGGAGGAGGGAGGGAGGAGGGAGGGGAGTTCTGGAGGGGGAGCATATGTAAACCCATGGTGATATCATGGCATTGTATGGCAAAACTAATAAAAAAAATTAAGAAAAAAAGAAAATATCATCCTACTCCAAAGGATTTATAAATTTCACCTAGTAATTGAGTATTTTTATACATTTATATTATATAATTTACCTGTATATATGTGTGTGTGTTATATATAAAATGTACAATAAATTGGAGACCCTCTCAAACAAGAGGAATGGAACACTGATACATGCAGCAGCACAGATGAACCTTGCAGATGTAATGTTCAGGGAAAGAAACTATACACAAAAGGCCGTATACTGCTTGATT
>ML661719.1:3129-17058 GCA_007570785.1 Antilocapra americana | reverse complement strand
TTGGCATCTAACCTATACAGTGGGTTGGATGGCTCAGATTGATGCAGTATCACAAGTACAGAAGATGTGATTTCATATAGCTTTGATGTGACTTCATATACATTGGGGATGACGTCAGGAGTACATTGGATGTGATGTCATAAAGGTAGGGATGTGACGTCATAAAGAGGTGATGTCACGACATAGAGAGCATATGACGTCAAGCAGGTACTGGGTGTGATGAGCATCGAGTGGTTGTGATATCATCTGTACAGTGGGTGGAATGACACTGATACAGTGGGAGCGATGTCAGATATAGTGTGTGTGATGTCCAAGAGAATGGGTAGGGAAACCCATATACTGCGTATGATGTCATACCTATGTTGGATATGATATTCATGCATGCAATGTGTGTGATATCATCGAGAGAATGGTAGTGAAGATGCAGTCGAGTGGGTGCAATGTCATAAACACTGTGACTTAGTGTCATAAATAGTGAATGTGATGTCGACTCTAGTGCATGTGATGTCATACATATGCCCAGTGTGATGACACAGGATTGGGATGTGCTGTTATTTGTATAGGAAATGTGATGTCATATACAGTTCATGGGACTTCACATATAGTGGGTGTGATGGCATGAATACAATGCAAGTGATGTCATAAATACAGTGGTGTGATACGAGAATGAGTGGATATGTTGTCATAAAGAGCCCATATGACGGCATAGATATATTGGGCACGATGTCATACATAAGGTACTTGTCATCTAACCTATACAGTGGGTTGGATGGCTCAGATTGATGCAGTATCACAAGTACAGAAGATGTGATTTCATATAGCTTTAATGTGACTTCATATACATTGGGGGTGACATCATGAGTACATTGAATGTGATGTTATTAATGTAGGGGTGTGACGTCATAAAGAGGGGATGTAACATCATAGAGAGCATATGACATCATGCAGGTACTGGGTGTGATGGGCACCGAGTGGTTGTGATATCATCTGTGCTGTGGATGGAATGACACTGAAACAGTGGAAGCGATATCAGATATAGTGTGTGTGATGTCCAAGAGAATGGGTAGGGAAACCCATATACTGCGTATGATGTCATACCTATGTTGGATATGATATGAATACATGAAATGTGTGTGATATCATCGAGAGAATGGTTGTGAAGATGCAGTCGAATGGGTGCAATATCATAAACACTGTGACTTAATGTCATCGATAGTGAATGTGATGTCGAGTCTAGTGCATGTGATGTCATATATATGCCCAGTGTGATGACACAGGATTGGGAAGTGCTGTTGTTTGTATAGAAGATGTGATGTCATATACAGTTGATGGGACTTCACATATAGTGGGTGTGATGGCATGAATACAGTGGTGTGATGTGAGAATGAGTGGATATGATGTCATAAAGAGCCCATATGACGGCATAGATATATTGGGCACGATGTCATACATAAGGTACTTGTCATCTAACCTATACAGTGGGTTGGATGGCTCAGATTCATGCAGTATCACAAGTACAGAAGATGTGATTTCATATAGCTTTGATGTGACTTCATATACAATGGGGATGACGTCAGGAGTACATTGGATGTGATGTCATAAATGTACGGGTGTGACGTCATAAAGAGGGGATGTGACGTCATAGAGACCATATGACGTCATGCAGGTACTGGGTGTGATGTGCATCGAGTGGTTGTGATATCATCGGTACAGTGGGCGGAATGACACTGATACAGTGGAAGCGATGTCAGATATAGTGTGTGTGATGTCCAAGAGAATGGGTAGGGAAACCCATATACTGCGTATGATGTCATACCTATGTTGGATGTGATATTCATGCATGCAATGTGTGTGATATCATCGAGAGAATGGTTGTGAAGATGCAGTCGAGTGGGTGCAATGTCATAAACACTGTGACTTAATGTCATCAATAGTGAATGTGATGTCTAGTCTAGTGCATGTGATGTCATACATATGCCCAGTGTGATGACATAGGATTGGGATGTGCTGTTGTTTGTATAGAAGATGTGATGTCATATACAGTTGATGGGACTTCACATATAGTTGGTGTGATGGCATGAATACAGTGGTAGTGATGTCATAAATACAGTGGTGTGATGTGAAAATGAGTGGATATGATGTCATAAAAAGCCCATATGACGGTATAGATATATTGGGCCCATGTCATACATAAGGTACTTGTCATTTAACCTATACAGTGGTTTGGATGGCTCAGATTGATGCAGTATCACAAGTACAGAAGATGTGATTTCATAGAGCTTTGATGTGACTTCATATACATTGGGGGTGACGTCATGAGTTCATTGGATGTGATGTCATAAATGTAGGGGTGTGACGTCATAGAGAGGGGATGTGACGTCATAGAGACCATATAACGTCATGCAGGTACTGGGTGTGATGGGCATCGAGTGGTTATGATAGCATCTGTACAGTGGGTGGAATGACACTGAAACAGTGGATGCGATGTCAGATATAGTGTGTGTGATGTCCAAGAGAATGGGTAGGGAAACCCATATACTGCGTATGATGTCATACCTATGTTGGATATGATATGCATACATGCAATGTGTGTGATATCATCGAGAGAATGGTAGTGAAGATGCAGTCGAGTGGTTACAATGTCATAAATACTGTGACTTAATGTCATAAATAGCGAATGTGATGTCGAGTCTAGTGCATGTGATGTCATTCATATGCCCAGTGTGATGACACAGGAATGGGATGTGCTGTTGTTTGTATAGAAGATGTGATGTCATATACAGTTGATGGGACTTCACATATAGTGGGTGTGATGGCATGAATACAGTGCAAGTGATGTCTTAAATACAGTGGTGTGATGTGAGAATGAGTGGATATGATGTCATAAGGAGCCCATATGACGGCATAGATATATTGGGCACGATGTCATACATAAGGTACTTGTCATCTCACCTATACAGTGGGTTGGATGGCTCAGATTGATGCAGTATCACAAGTACAGAAGATGTTATTTCATATAGATTTTACGTGACTTCATATACATTGGGGGTGACGACATGAGTACATGGATGTGATGTCATAAATGTAGCGGTGTGACGTCACAAAGAGGGGATGTGACGTCATAGAGAGCATATGACGTAATGAGGTACTGGGTGTGATGGGCATCGAGTGGTTGTAATATCATCTGTACAGTGGGTGGACTGACACTGATACAGTGGAAGCGATGTCGGATATAGTGTGTGTGATGTCCAAGAGAATGGGTAGGGAAACCCATATACTGCATATCATGTCCTACCTATGTTGGATATGATATTCATGAATGCAATGTGTGTGATATCATCGAGAGAATGGTTGTGATGATGCAGTCGAGTGGGTGCAATGTCATAAACACTGTGACTTAATGTCATAAATAGTGAATGTGATGTCGAGTCTAGTACATGTGATGTTATTCATATACCCAGTGTGATGACACAGGTATGGGATGTGCTGTTATTTCTATAGAAGATGTGATGTCATATACAGTTGATGGGACTTCACATATGGTGGGTGTGATGGCATGAATACAGTGCAAGTGATGTCATAAAAACCGTGGTGTGGTGTGAGAATGAGTGGATATGATGTCATAAAAATCCCATATGACGGCATAGATATATTGGGCACGATGTCATACATAAGGTACTTGTCATCTAACCTATACATTGGGTTGGTTGGCTCAGATTGATGCAGCATCACAAGTACAGAAGATGTGATTTCACATAGCTTTGATGTGACTTCATATACATTGGGGGTGATGTCATGAGTACATTGGAAGTGATGTCATAAATGTAGCGGTGTGACGCCATTAAGAGGGGATGTGATGGCTTATAGAGTACGTATGACATACACATAGAGGGTGTGATGTCATACGTATAGCGGTTTTGATGAAAGGATACAGTGGAGATCATGTCAGATAGAGTGTGTGCGATGTCAGACAGAGTGGTTCTGCTGTCATCCCCACAGGGCTCCTGATGTCTCATTTGTGGATATAACGTCATTGACATAGTGAGTGTGATGCCACAGATAAATTGCCTGTGATTTCACACGCAGCTTGGATGTGATGTCATAAAGCGGATGAGACATCATATAGAGTAGGTGTGACATCATTATTACAGTGGATGTGATGTCATATGGTGGACATGGAGTCCTAAGTGTGGGTGTGATATCATGAATACACCTGATTTTATGTTTGAAACACTGGGGCGTGATGTCATAATGAGGGGATATGACATCATAGAGAGCATATGACGTCATGCAGGTACTGGGTGTGATGGGCATCGAGTGGGTGTAATATCAACTGTACAGTGGTTGGAATGACACTGATACAGTGGAAGCGATGTCAGATATAGTGTGTGTGATGTCCAAGAGAATGGGTAGGGAAACCCATACACTGCGTATGATGTCATACCTATGTTGGATATGATATTCATGCATGCAATGTGTCTGATATCATCGAGATAATGGTTGTGAAGATGCAGTCGAGTGGGTGTAATGTCATAAATACTTTGACTTAATGTCATAAATACTGAATGTGATGTCGAGTCTTGTGCATGTGATGTCACACATATGCCCAGTGTGATGACACAGGTATGGGATGTGCTGTTGTTTGTATAGAAGATGTGATGTCATATACAGTTGATGGGACTTCACATATACTGGGTGTGATGGCATGAATACAGTTCAAGTGATGTCATAAATACAGTGGTGTGATGTGAGAATGAGTGGATATGATGTCATAAAGAGCCCATATGACGGCATAGATATATTGGGCACGATGTCATACATAAGGTACTTGTCATCTAACCTATACATTGGGTTGGATGGCTCAGATTGATGCAGTGTCACAAGTACAGAAGACGAGATTTCATATAGCTTTGATGTAACTTCATATACATTGGGGGTGACATCATGAGTACATTGGATGTGATGACATAAATGTAGCGGTGTGACATAATAAAGAGGGGATGTGATGGCGTATAGAGTACGTATGACATCATACACATAGAGGGTGTGATGTCATATGTATAGCGATTTTGATGAAAGGATACAGTGGAGATCATGTCAGATAGAGTGTGTGTGATGTCAGATAGAGTTGTTGTGCTCTCATCCCCACAAGGCTCCTGATGTCTCATTATTGGATATAACGTCATAGACATAGTGAGTGTGATGTCGCAGATAAATTGCCTGTGATTTCACATGCACCTTGGAAGTGATGCCATAAAGTGGATGAGACAATATGTAGAGTGGGTGTGACGTCATGGTTACAGTGGATGTGATGTCATACCGTGGACATTCATTCCTAAGAGTGGGGTGATATTATGAATACGCCTGATTTGATGTTTGAAACACTGGGGTGTGATGTCATAAAGAGGGGATATGACGTCATAGAGAGCGTATGACTTCATGCAGGTACTGGGTGTGATGGGCATCGAGTAGGGGTGATATCATCCCTACAGTGGGTAGAATGACACTGATTCTGTGGAAGCGATGTCAGATATAGTGTGTGTGATGTCCAAGAGAATGGGTAGGGAAACCCATATACTGCGTATGATGTCATACCTATGTTGAATATTATATACATGCATGCAATGTGTGTGATATCATGGAGAGAATGGTTGTGATGATGCAGTCGAGTCGGTGCAATGTCATAAATACTGTGATTTAATGTCATAAATAGTGACTGTGATGTCGAGTCTAGTGCATGTGATGTCATACATATGCCCAGTGTGATGACACAGGTAGGGGATATGCTGTTATTTGTATAGAAGATGTCATGTCCTATACAGTTGATGGGACTTCACATATAGTGGCTGTGCTGGCATGAATACAGTGCAAGTGATGTTATAAATGCAGTGGTGTGATGTGAGAATGAGTGGATATGATGTCATAAAGAGCCCATATGACGGAATAGATATACTGGGCAGGATGTCATACATAAGGAACTTGTCATCTAACCTATAGAGTGGGTTGGATGGCTCAGATTGATGTAGTATCACAAGTACAGAAGATGTGATTTCATATAGATACGATGTGACTTCATATACATTGGGGGTGACGTCATGAGTACATTGGATGTGATGTCATAAATGTAGCGGTGTGACGTCATAAAGAGGGGATGTGATGGCATATAGAGTACGCATGACATCATACACATAGAGGGTGTGATGTCATACATATAGTGGTTTTGATGAAAGGATACAGTGGAGATCATGTCAGATAGAGTGTGTGTGATCTCAGATAGAGTTGTTGTGCTGTCATCCCCACAGGGCTACTGAGGTCTCGTTAGTGGATATAACATCATAGACATAGTGAGTGTGATGTCACAGATAAATTGCCTGTGATTTCACACGCAGCTTGGAAGTGATGTCATAAAGTGGATGAGACATCATATAGAGTGAGTGTGACGTCATGATTACAGTGGGTGTGTTGTCATACCGTGGACATGGAGTCCTAAGAGCGGGTGTGATATCATGAATACACCTGATTTGAAGTTTGAAACACTGGGGTGTGATGTCATAAAGAGGGGATATGACGTCATAGAGAGCATACGACGTCATGCAGGTACTGGGTGTGATGGGCATCGAGTGGGTCTGATATCATCTGTACAGTGGGTTGGAATGACACTGATACAGTGGAAGCGATGTCAGATATAGTGTGTGTGATGTCCAAGAGAATAGGTAGGGAAACCCATATAATGCGTATGATCTCATACCTATGTTGTATAGGATACGCATGCATGTAATGAGTGTGATATCATCGAGAGAATGGTTGTGATGATGCAGTCGAGTGGGTGCAATGTCATAAATACTGTGATTTAATGTCATAAATAGTGAATGTAATGTCGAGTCTAGTGCATGTGATGTCATACATATGCCCAGCGTGATGACACAGGTATTGGATGTGCTCTTATTTGTATAGAAGATATGATGTCATATACAGTTGATGGGACTTCACATATAGTGGGTGTGACCGCATGAATACAGTGCAAGTGATGTCATAAATACAGTGATGTAATGGAGAATGAGTGGATAAGATGTCATAAAGAGCCCATATGACGGCAAAAATATATTGGGCACGATGTCATACATAAGGTACATATCATCTAACCTATACAGTGTGTTGGATGGCTCAGATTGATGTAGTATCACAAGTACAGAAGATGTGATTTCATATAGCTTTGATGTGACTTCATATACATTAGGGGTGAGGTCATGAGTACATTGGATGTGATGTCATAAATGTAGCGTTGTGACGTCACAAAGAGGTAATGTGTTTGCATATAGAGTACGTAATACATCATAAACATAGAGGGTGTGATGTCATACGTATAGCGGTTTTGATGAAAGGATACAGTGGAGATCATGTCAGACAGAGTGTGAGTGATGTCAGAGTGGTTTTGTTGTCATCCCCACAGGGCTCCTGATTTCTCATTTGTGGATATAACGTCATAGACATAGTGAGTGTGATGTCACAGATAAATTGCCTGTGATTTCACACGCAGCTTGGAAGTGATGTCATAAAGTGGATGAGACATCATATCGAGTGGGTGTGACATCATGATTACAGTGGATGTGATGTCATACCGTGGACATGGAGTCCTTATAGTGGGTCTAATATCATGAATACACCTGATTTGATGTTTGAAACACTGGGGTGTGATGTCATAAAGAGGGGATATGACGTCATAGAGAGCATACGACGTCATGCAGGTACTGGGTGTGATGGACATCCAGTGGCTGTGATATCATCTGTACAGTGGGTGGAATGACACTGATACAGTGGAAGCGATGTCAGATATAGTGTGTGTGATGTCCAAGAGAATGGGTAGGGAAACCCATATACTGCGTATGATGTCATACCTATGTTGGATATTATATGCATGCATGCAATGTGCATGATATCATCGAGAGAGTGGTTGTGATGATGCAGTCGAGTGGGCGCAATGTCATAAATACTGTGATTTAATGTCATAAATAGTGTATGTGGTGTCGAGTCTAGTGCATGTGATGTTGCATACGCCCAGTGTGATGACACAGGAATGGGATGTGCTGTTATTTGTATAGAAGATGTCATGTCCTATACAGTTGTTGGAACTCACATATAGTGGGTGTGATGGCATGAATACAGTGCAAGTGATGTCATAAATACAGTGGTGTGATGTGAGAATGAGTGGATATGATGTCATAAAAAGACCATATAACGGTATAGATATACTGGGCACGATGTCATACATAAGGTACTTGTCATCTCACCTATACAGTGGGTTGGATGGCTCAGATTGATGCCATATCACAAGTACAGAAGATATGATTTCATATAGCTTTGATGTGACTTCATATACATTGAGGTTGACGTCATGAGGACATTGGATGTGATGTCATAAATGTAGCGGTGTAACGTCATAAAGAGTGGATGTGATGGCATATAGAGTACGTATGACATCATACACATAGAGGGTGTGATGTCATACGTATAGCGGTTTTGATGAAAGGATACAGTGGAGATCATGTCAGATAGAATGTGTGTGATGTCAGATAGAGCGGTTGTGCTGTCATCCCCACAGGGCTCCTGATGTCTCGTTAGTGGATATAACGTCATAGAAATAGTGAGTGTGATGTCACAGATAAATTGCCTGTGATTTCACACGCAGCTTGGAAGTGATGTCATAAAGTGGATGAGACATCATATAGAGTGCGTGTGACGTCATGATTACAGAGGGTGTGATGTCATACCATGGACATGGAGTCCTAAGAGTGGGGGTGATATCATGAATACACTTAATTTGATGTTTGAAACACCGGGGTGTAATGTCATAAAGATGGGATATGACGTCACAGAGACCATATGATGTCATGCAGGTACTAGGTGTGATGGGCATAGAGTGTTTGTGATATCATACGTACAGTGGATGGAATGACAATGATACAGTGGAAGCAATGTCAGATATAGTGTGTGTGATGTCCAAGAAAATGGGTAATGAAACCCATATACTGCTTATGATATCATATATATTGGATATGATATGTATACATACAATGTGTGTGATATCATCAAGAGAGTGGTTGTGATGATGCAATCGAGCTGTGCAATATCATACATACTGTGATTTAATGTGATAAATAGTCAATGTGATGTTCCATCAAGTGCATGTGATATCATACATATGACCAGTGTGATTACACAGGTATTGCATATGCTGTTATTTGTATGGAAGTTGTGATGGCATATACAGTTGATGGGACTTCACATATAGTGGGTGTGATGACATGAATATAGTGCAAGTGATTTCATAAATACAGTGGTGTGATATGAGATTGAGTGGATATGATGTCATAAAGAATCCATTTGACAGCATAGATACATTGAACACCATGTCATACATAAAGTACTTGTCATCTAACCTCTACAGTGGGTTTGATGGCTCAGATTGATTCAGTATCACAAGTAGAGAAGATATGATTTCATATAGCTTTGATGTGACTTCATATACATTGGGGGTGAGGTCATGAGTACATTGGATGTGATGTCATAAATATAGCGGTGTGACGTCATAAGACGGAATGTGATGGCATATAGAATATGTATGACATCATACACATAGAGGGTGTGATGTCATACGTATAGCGGTTTTGATGAAAGGATACAGGGAAGATCATGTCAGATAGTGTGGGTGCGATGTCAGATAGAGTGGTTGAGCTGTCATCCCCACAGCGCTCCTGATGTCTCATTAGTGGATATAACGTCATACACATAGTGAGTGTGATGTCACAGATAAATTGCCTGTGATTTCACATGCAGCTTGGATGTGATGTCATAAAGTGGATGAGACATCATATAGAGTGGTTGTGATGTCATGATTACAGTGGATGTGATGTCATACCATGGACATGGAGTCCTAAGAGTGGGTGTGATATCATGAATACATCTGATTTGATGTTTGGAACACTGGGGTGTGATGTCATAAAGAGGGAATATGACGTCATATAGAGCATATTATGTCACACAGGTACTGCGTGTGATGGGCATAGATTGGTTGTGATATCATCTGTACCATGGGTCGAATGACCCCGATACAGTGGAAGCAATGTCAGATATAGTGTGTGTGATGTCGAAGAGAATGGGTAAGGAAACCCATATACTTCATATGATGCCATACATATATTGGATATGATATGCATACATGCAATGTGTGTGATATCATCGAGAGAGTGGTTGTGATGATGCATTCGAGTGTTTGGGCCCGGCCGGCTAACGCCATCAGCCAGAGCCATTACGGTCGGATCACTCCAAGCCTGCTGCCATATAAGGCACTGATTATTTGCCAGCTATACATTCGACTGGCAAATCACCAAAAGGATCATGAGGCGAACATATATCAGACAGGCCTATCGCCCACAAGACACGTATTCCTTACATGCCCATCAGAACTCCCCCCTCCCTTTTCCCACTCCCTTCCCTCCTTCCCATATATAATCGCCTTGCGGTCAATAAAGTTTTGCAGCTTGATCAGAACCTTTGTCTTGCTGCCATTTTTCACGCCTCTTGTCCCACCCCAATTTGATCCGTTTTCAGGTGGATTTGGAGCTCACGTTGATTGCTCTGTGGGAAAGAGCGACTGCGCCCAGCTAGAGGCCAGAGCAGTCGAGTGGGTGCAATGTCATAAATACTGTGATTTATGGAGTCCTAAGAGTGGGGGTGATATCATGAATAAAACTGAGTTGATGTTTGAAACACTGGGGTGTGATGTCAAAAAGAGGGGATATGACTTCATAGAAAGCATATGACTTCATGCAGGTACTGGGTGTAATGGGCATCGTGTGGGTCTGATATCATCTGTACAGTGGGTGGAATGACACTGATACAGTGGAAGCGATGTTAGATATAGTGTGTGTGATGTCCAAGAGAATGGGTAAGGAAACCTGTATACTGCGTATGATTTCATACCTATGTTGGATATGATATGTATACATGCAATGTGTGTGATATCATCGAGAGAATGGTTGTGATGATGCAGTCGAGTGGGTGCAATGTCATAAATACTGTGATTTGATGTCATAAATAGTGAATGTGATGTCGAGTCTAGTGCATGTGATGTCATACATATGCCCAGTGTGATGACACAGGTATTGGATGTGCTGTTATTTGTATAGAAGTTGTGATGTCATATACAGTTGATGGGACTTCACATATAGTGGGTGTGATGGCATGAACACAGTGCAAGTGATCTCATAAATACAGTAGTGTGATGTGAGAAGGAGAGGATATGATGTCAAAAAGAGCCCATATGATGGCATAGATATATTGGGCACGATGTCATACATAAGGTACTTGTCATCTAACCTATACAGTAGGTTGGATGGCTCAGATCGATGCAGTATCACAAGTACAGAAGATGTGATTTCATATAGCTTTGATGTGACTTCATATACATTGGGGGTGACGACATGAGTACATTGGATGTGATGTCATAAATGTAGCGGTGTGACGTCATAAACAGGGGATGTGATGGCATATAGAATACGTATGACATCATACACATAGAGGGTGTGATGTCATATGTATAGCGGTTTTGATGAAAGAATACAGTGGATATCATGTCAGATAGAGTGTGTGTGACGTCAGATAGAGTGGTTGTGCTGTCATTCTCACAGGGATCCTGATGTCTCATTAGTGGATATAACGTCATAGACATAGTGAGTGTGATGTCACAGATAAATTGCCTGTGATTTCACATGAAGCTTGGATGTGATGTCATAAAGTGGATGAGACATCGTATAGAGTGGGTGAGACGTCTTGATTACAGTGGATGTGATGTCATACCGTGGAAATAGAGTCCTAAGTGTGGGGGTGATATCATGAATACACCTAATTTGATGTTTGAAACACTGGGGTGTGATGTCAAAAAGAGGGGATATGACGTCCTAGAGAGCATATGACGTCATGCAGGTACTGGGTGTGATGGGCAACGAGTGAGTCTGACATCATTTGTACAGTGGGTGGAATGACACTGATACAGTGGAAGCGATGCCAGATGTAGTGTGTGTGATGTCCAAGAGAATGTGTAGGGAAACCCATATACTGCGTATGATGTCATACGTATGTTGGATATGATATGCATGCAGGCAATGTGTGTGATATCATCGAGAGAATGGTAGTGATGATGCAGTCGAGTGGGTGCAATGTCATAAATACTGGGATTTAATGTCATAAATAGTGAATGTGATGTTGAGTCTAGTGCATGTGATGTGATACATATGCCCAGTGTGATGACACAGGTATGGGATGTGCTGTCATTTGTATAGAAGATGTGATGTCATATACAGTGATGGGAATTCACATATAGTTGGTGTGATGTCATAAATACAGTGGTGTGATGTGAAAATGAGTGGATATGATGTCATAAAGAGCCCATATGACGGCATAGATATATTTGACACGATGTCATACATAAGGTACTTGTCATCTAACCTATAGAGTGGGTTGGATGACTCAGATTGATGCAGTATCACAAGTACAGAAGATGTGATTTCATATAGATTTGATGTGACTTCATATACATTGGGGGTGACGACATGAGTACATTGGATGTGATGTCATAAATGTAGCGGTGTGACGTCATAAAGAGGGGATGTGATGGCATATAGAGTACCTATGACATCATACACATAGAGGGTGTGATGTCATACGTATAGCGGTTTTGATGAAAGGATACAGTGGAGATCATGTCAGATAGAGTGTGTGTGATGTCAGATAGAGTCGTTGTGCTGTCATCCCCACAAGGCTCCTGATGCCTCATTAGTGGATATAACGTCATAGACATAGTGAGTGTGATGTCACTGATAAATTAGCTGTGATTTCACAGGCAGCTTGGAAGTGATGTCATAAAGTGGATGAGTCATCATATGGAGTGGGTGTGATGTCATGATTACAGGGGATGTGATATCATACCGTGGACATTGAGTCATAAGTGTGGGGGTGATATCATGAATACACCTGTTTTGATGTTTGAAACACTGGGGTGTGATGTCATAAAGAGGGGATATGACGTCATAGAGAGCATATAATGTCATGCAGGTACTGGGTGTGATGGGCATCGAGTGGGTGTGATATCATCTGTACAGTGGGGTGAATGACACTGATAGAGTGAAAGCGATGTCATGTATAGTGTGTGTGATGTCCAGGAGAAAGGGTAGTGGAAACCATACACTGCGTATGAGGTCATACCTATGTTGGATATGATATGCATACATGCAATGTGTGTGATATCATCGAGAGAATGGTTGTGATGATGCAGTCGAGTGGGTGCAATGTCATAAATACTGGGATTTAATGTCATAAATAGTGAATGTGATGTCTAGTCTAGTGCATGTGATGTCATACATACGCCCAGTGTGATGACACAGGAATGGGATGTGCTGTTGTTTGTAGAGAAGATGTGATGTCATATACAATTGATGGGACTTCACATATAGTGGGTGTGATGGCATGAATACAGTGCAAGTGATGTCATAATTACAGTTTTGTGATGTGAGAAAGAATGGATATGATGTCATAAAGAGCCCATATGACGGCATAGATATATTGGGCACGATGTCATACATAAGGTACTTGTCATCTAACCTATACAGTGGGTTTGTTGGCTCAGATTGATGCAGTATCACAAGTACAGAAGATGTGACTTCATATAGCTTTGATGTGACTTCATATACATTGGGGGCGATGCCATGAGTACATTAGGTGTGATGTCATAAATATAGTGGTGTGACGTCATAAAGAGTGGATATGATGGCATATAGAGTACGTAGGAAATCATACACATAGAGGGTGTCATGTAATACGTATAGTGGTTTTGATGAAAGGATACAGTGGAGATCATGTCAGTTAGAGTGTGTG
>SRVM01015468.1:0-41239 GCA_007570785.1 Antilocapra americana | reverse complement strand
GCAAATCAAAGCCACAATGAGGTACCACTTTACACCAGTCAGAATGGCTGCCATCCAAAAGTCTACAAGCAATAAATGCTGGAGAGGATGTGGAGAAAAGGGAACCCTCTTAAACTGGTGGTGGGAATGCAAACTAGTACAGCCACTATGGAAAACAGTGTGGAGATTCCTTAAAAAACTGCAAATAGTCCTGCCATATGACCCAGCAATCCCACTGCTGGGCATATACACCGAGGAAACCAGAATTGAAAGAGCCACGTGTACCCCAATGTTCATCGCTGCATTGTTTACAATAGCCAGGACATGGAAGCAACCTAGATGCCCATCTGCTGATGAATGGATAAGAAAGCTGTGGTACATATACACAATGGAATATTACTCAGCATTAAAAAAAAATTCATTTGAATCAGTTCTACTCAGGTGGATGGAACTGGAGCCTATTATCCAGAGTGAAGTAAGCCAAAAGGAAAAACAACAATACAGTATACTAACGCAGATATATGGAATTTAGAAAGAATGTCTGCATGCGAGACAGCAAAAGGAATGCAGATGTATAGAACAGACTCGTGGACTCTGTGGAAGAGGGCAAGGGTGGGATGATATGGGAGAATGGCATTGAAACATGTTAATTATCGTATGTGAAATCAATCTCCAGCCCAAGGTTTGATGCTCGTTGCTGGTGCACCGAGATGTCCCAGGGGGAGGGAATCAGGAGGAAGGAGGGAGGGGGGTTCTGGAGGGGGAGCATATGTAAACCCATGGTGGTTTCATGTCATTGTATGGCAAAACCAACACAATTAAAAAAAAAAAAAGGTATTTGTAACTTTTGCCCCTCAACTCAGTTCCAATCTGACATCATTCCTATAGCACAGAAAGGACACAGAGAAAGTAATTTACACAGAACTGGGGCTTCCCAGGAGGTTCATTGGTAAAGAATCTGCCTGAAATGCAGAAGACCCAGGTTCAATCCCTGGGTCAGGAAGATTCCCCTGGAGATGGGAATAGCTACTCAATCCAGTAGTCTTGCCTCGAGAATCCCATGGACAGAGGAGCCTGGTTGGCTACAGTCCATGAGGTCACAAAGAGTCAGACACACCTGAGCATGCACACACAACAGTTAAGTCAGCCCATGGCAGGAACTTAAATCGGAAATTTCCTAGTGTCCAGCCCAGTCATTTGCAACTTTCAGCTTCCTCTGGCAACTTTGTAAATTTTTCTTCTTCCCAAATTTGTGTTTCTCATCCAAAGAAGAAAGTGAGAACTTGTAATCAAAGTCAGATGAAAATTAGACAGATTTCCTGAGTGACAGGATGATCCTCTGGCCTTTTCTGGGTAATATTGTTTCTTGCCAACCAACTGGCAGAGAAAAAGGTGACAGCAAGCCACATAAGTGCAAGTATCCATGGGTGGAGAAATGTCAGAAACAAAGAAAGCTCTTTACAATATTAAATGCAAACTCATTTACTGGTGGCTGCAGATAAGATGGAAGAGTTTACCATCAACAGGGACTGTGACATTGATGAATGAAAGCATTCTCGAACTGTGAAGGAAAGTGGCCTGCGAGAAGGGGGACAGGCATTTAAGGAGGAACATGAGGATGCTGTGGGCGGGGGGAACAGGAAGAGAATGAGAACTAGTTACATGTGGGCTGAGGAATTTTCAGTGGTAGAACAAAAAATATAGAAATAATGCTGCTGGTACTTAAAAAGCCCAGGCAGGCATCAATTGCCACCCACTCATAGTCCCCCACACTCTAAAATCAGGGAAGGTATAGCTTCAAAGAAAAATGAGGGGGAAGGGAAAATGCATAAGGTACATTTTGACAAATGAAATTATATGTGGTCAGTTATCAAATCCACAAAGAAAGAAAAGGATCCCATGGTAAGGGCCAGTATAACGGCAGATGTAATCTGTGAATACACAAACAGCTATCCCTCTGCACTTAAAAGGGACTGTTATCGAAGAACTAGTGAAGTTTGAAAGTCATTGTTCCAAGTTCTTTTCACTCCCTGTTTAAAAGATGACATGCTGCCAGAAATAAAGCAAGCCTGAGTCATAGTTTGGAATTGAAAGAAAGTGTTGAAAATGGAAGTTGAGTTATGGAAATGGATTTGTTTCTCATAAATGAAAATTAAAATTTTTGGCTCATTGTAATTCTCTAAAAGCTACTGGGAAGACACAGAACTCTGCACAGTTCATTTTTAAGTACTTGACTATTTTGGTGACTATAAGCATGTGTTTTAGGTTCATTCTCCCGTTTATCTCTTGACAAAGCTTCGGTATTTGTGTTTCTCAAGCAAAGCTCCATCATGTTGTCTGAAATCCTTCCATTCACTCTGCAAGCACTGAGTGTGCTCCTACTGGGTGGCACACATGTGTCAGATGTTACCAGACTGGAGAGTGCAGAAAGAAATGTCAGACACAATTTACAGATTAACTGCGAAAACATCAACAGCTATGAGGCAGGTAAATCCCAATTCATGGACAAGTTGACAACACACAACAGATCCCAAGGCTGGGCAGTAAATGAAAGGGGCAACCAGGAAGTGAAGCAAACTCTGAAAACTAGGAAAATCTTCATGGTCTTGAGTGGTCCTGAACACACACTAGAGGAGATAAGCTTTAAGCAATGGGTCAGATCTGAACCAGGAGGGAGGAAGAAGAAAGACCATTCCAAAATGGGAAGGTCCTTCTATAACAAGTTTCTCTTCTTTGAGCCAAAGAACCGTAGCTTGATGAGTTAAAAAAAATCCAAAGGCCAAGTTTTCTATATTTTTCACACCTTTTAATAGCCTTAGAGTTGACGGTTATTTTTTTTCTTGCCTTTTACATTCAAAACTACATTTCCTGGTTTATAATCTTTTCCTACTTGCAAGTGTGCATGCTAAGTCACTTCAGTCATGTCCAACTCTTTGTAACCCCATAGACTGTAGCCCATGAGGCTCCTCTATCCATGGGGATTCTCCAGGCAAGAATACTGGAGTGGGTTGCCATGCCCTCCTCCAGGGGATCTTCCCAATCCAGGGATCAAACGTGCTTCTCTTATGTCTCCTGCATCGGCAGGTGAGTTCTTTACCACTAGTGCCACCTGGGAAGCCCTACTTGAGTAGTCCTCATACTGATCATGAACCTGAGTTCATGTACTTGTGGAGTTTGTTAAACAGGCAGATACCTGGTCTCTTATTCAGCTCCTTGAGGCCAGGGCCCCCAAAGTGCATTTTTGACCAGATTCCTCTCCCAAATGAATTTTTTATAAGTGGTCAAAGACAGCCAAGCTTTGAGGAAATATTGGTGCTACTCCAACCAAAAATGGATCCCATAAGCCTCCTGATAGATAGAACTCAGCCAGAAAAAAACTTGGAGAATAAATTTACAGAGATTTCAGATTTGACCCTGGACATTCCTCACTACCACCCTCAACCTCCACTGCTTTATTCCATGGAATACAGGAAAAGTGAGTCCCAACTGTCAGAAGGAATAAACATCAAAACAGTACACACATACACATGCACTCAAAATACAAAGAACACCAAACTAATATTTAAAAACTGGCCCCAGTTTAACTCAAAACCTACAAAGTTCACATAGGTTCAAAGTCCAGCCAAAAAAATAAAATGTACCCTCCCATCCAAGCTGAGCTGCCTTGGCCTGAATGGTGACCTCAGAGCCATCAATCGAATAGCAACTAATAAAAGAAAAAATCTATAATAGTTCTAAGTCTTCAAAACCCAATGCATCATATCTTCAATATTAGAAGCTATGAGGCCATTTCTATTGCCCCTGAGGTTAGAGAAAATAGTTCAGTACTTAACCCACACTTCCTAGGCTGTCCAAAACCCCCCCTAAAGTGCAGCTCTGAGCAAGGTATTGACTGCTCCAAAAACTGCCACCAACAACCCATTGTCTACTCTATAGAATAAAATACCTCTTAATCCCACAGACAAATGCTTCCCTTTGATATGATCCCCACCTATAAAACCTCATCTACTACTAATTCTACACTCCATACTTCTATGACACAAGACTATTCCCCTTGTACAGACCTATGCTGGACTTTTCCACCTCTATTGGCATTTAACATGCTAGTCCCTCTAATCAAAATGTCCACAAATTGTGCCCTCTCCCCTTGCCTTCACATGCCTCCATGGAGAATCCCTTGCCCCCAGAAAAAAGTAACTTCCTTCTTGTTGGTGCTTCCCCGTATTTGGTAGCTCCCTTACGACACTTAGTATATTCAGCCTGCTTTGTGTGTCATCATGTATATCTCTTGTCTCTCCTATTAAATTTTTAACCCCCTGAAGTGCCATGTCTTATATCTCACAGTTTCCAATGCAGTGATTTACAAGATTTGTGAATGTTTTCATGCTGGTACAGAAGGGGTTAAACACAGGCTGTATAATAACTGACAGACGGTCTGAGAAGTTTTCTTCTATCAGTAGAACTGGCATCTCTCCAATACAGACAGACTGGATCTTGCTACTTAAAGCACATTTTCCTACAGATACTATAAGATGTGATTCTTTCATTTTTTTTCAGTTTTCAATAATAAGAATCATATGAAATTTCTGAGATACGACAGTGAGACTAGAGCAGCCAATTTTGAAAGTCCAAGCTGTTTTCCATACATCCATCCTTCATTTCCCTTGCATTAGTTTTTATTTAAGCCTTGGACTTAGTGATGACTGCGCTCTAGGATTTGAAGCATAGGACACTCAATCTTGATTGAACTATATCGCAGTGCTGTCCTCCACTCTGCTTTAGACATAAGGCAAAAAAAGAGAGAGAGAAAGCCCACATAAATCAGCAAGATTAGCCAGAATCTCCTCAGAGGCTCTTGCATGTTCTAGAGCACTCTGGGAAACCCCAGACAAGTTGGAGGCAGACAGTCCCTTTCCACAAGGAGCTCGCACTATAGATAGAGGAACAGAATCCATAGGCCCTGATTCTTTAAGGAGACTTATTAACCGAGTGTTAATAGATCACTACGGTAATCGATCAGTGGGCACAGTGTTCAGGGTTGACCCTAAACACAGGCTTAATGGACAACTGCCTATATCATTTGGTATGAGGACAAAGGAAAAAATGTCTCTAATCAGCCTGCCTTAGTACACAAAATTTCACTGTTTCCTAAAGGTAAGGCATTAAGGATACCCATCTAAAATGCAAACATTCCCTAGAGCTAGGAGTATCTTGAATAATTGCATGGAAACTTCAGAAATCTGTAAAGATTCTGTGAGAAAGCAAGCATCTACTGATCAGGAAGGGAGTCCAAACTGTGGGAGCTTCTTATAGACACTTAAGATCACTGCCTTGGTCCTCTCTATACTGCTCTCCACCCTCTGAAATATTTTGAGTTCCTTTAGGCCCATCTTTAAGAAGGTTATAGTCTAATGGGGAAGAGAGATATGTAAATAGTTTCCATTTCATGGGGTACATAACAAGACAGAGGTATACACTGGTGCCATGGAACTCAAAGGAGAAATATAGCCCCATCTGAAGGGGCTGGAGAATGCCTCTTGGAGGAGCTGATATCTGAGCTGTGTCTTGAAGTAAGAACAGGAACTAGTAAAGAATGTAGAAATGATGTCATGGGCAAGAACAGAAAACAGCCTTTTGTCCGTAAAGTGTGTAATAGGGGAGCTGAGGCAGAAAGATCTGTAAGCCACTCCATATTATACAGTAATGTCACTCTTTGCAACCCCATGTACTATACAGTCCATGGAATTCTCCAGGCCAGAATACTGGAGTGGGTAGCCGTTCCCTTCCCCAGGGGATCTTCCCAACCCAGGGATCGAACCCAGCTCTCCCACATTGCAGGCAGATTTTTTTGCCAGCTGAGCCACTCATTACAGGGAAGCCCCACAGTAATGTCACAGGAAGCATCAAATGTAGGCCAGAAAGGAGGAAGAGGGGCAATAGATCACAACAGGAGACAGATTGTGAAGAGCCTTGCACATCATGTCAGGAAGTGTAGACTTGATGTTCAGCTTAATAGGAAACAATGAAGGGTTTTTAGCAGGGGAACGAGACAATCAGATTTATGTTTAGGAAAATCAATGGTACATGTGTGGAGAATGGACTGAAGAGAGACAGGACTAGAGGTAGAGAACACATTGAATTGGTCGACTCAATAAGCTGAATCCTGTCCCCTCTGGCTTTCTCCTCTACCCCATCTTCACACCAGTCAGTGCCTGAGGCTACCCCTTGATTCCTGTTGGCAATGCAGGTGGCTTTCCGACTGGAGGGAGAACTGGCCGATGCTTGGTCTTTGTCGTCACAGAAAATACTCAACCAACTTGGCACCTAAATGCTCTCCATAGTAATAGCAACAGGGAGGGCTCCAGCGGGAACAACTCAATCACCCACTCACTAGGGTGTGGCTCTTACCCTGAAAACCTCCTCCAGACCCTCCTGGATGTCTTCTATATGCAGTCTCGCAAAAAATAATCTCAGCTCAAATAATTCTGTTATTTGACTAGAGCAACAGAGGCATTTAAAACAGAGGCAAATCCACTGTCTTTGTTAATTTATCACAGAAGCCCTATTTTCATTTCCCCCTCTATTTTGCAAGGCCCTGGTAAACATCTGATTTTTCCTGAATTCCTTACTGTCTCCCTCTCTCTTCCAGCAGGCTGCCTGAAAGCAGCTTGCCACTTAACTTAGGCACTTTCCCATAATTGATTTTTCACCTTAGATACCATCTTTAACTGCAAAATATCTGAGAAAAATAGCCCAGGTTGAAGATTAACACCTTCAGTTTGACTGATACTGCTGACCTGTGGTGATTGATAGGAGAATCTTAAAGTGAAGCTAACCTTGATCTCAGCTCAGCTTGGTGTAGATGGAGGCATTGCTAGTTCACATCCAATAAGAGGTCCCCAGCAGCTGTCCTTGAGGCTGAACAAATTGAGTACAGTGTTTCCTTCAAGTAAAGTGTGCCACAGGCAGAGGGGCCTTCCAGGCACAGAAATCTTAGGTCGTATGGTAGCACGCTTGTATCTTCATCAGTCTTCACAGATGAAATCTATCCCACTGGGCATGTTGGGTATGTCTTACCAGATTGTTTTAGTGGGGCAGCCAAAGCTAGGGAAGAGAGTGATATCTGGACTCCCATAGAGACAAAAAGTCTACTCCATTCTCTGGGTATGATCGTGAGGCCCAGAGCCCAGTCTTTACTTACTTGACTACTAATATTTTCTGGGTGCTCAGCTCTCAAGTGATCACACAGCAGGTGACCTGAGAGACAATGCCCATATATAACAAAAGAACTAGGACTCCACTGCCAATCAATTCAAAAGTGTCAAGCTATGGCGTAAAGAACCCACCTGCTAATGCAGGAGACGCAAGAAACACAAGAGACGTAGGTTTGACCCCTGGGTTGGGAAGATCCCCTGGAAAAGGGCATGGCAAACCACTCCAGTATTCATGCGTGGAGAATTCCATGGACAGAGGAGCCTGGTGGGCTATAGTTCATAGGGTCACAAGGAGTTGGACATGACTGAAGTAACTTAGTACACATGAGGTTTCCCAGGTAGTGCTAGAGGTAAAGGACTGGCCTGCCAATGCAGGAGCCACAGGAGACAAGGGTTCAATCCCTGGATTGGGAATATCCCCTGGAAGAGGAAATGGCAACCCACTCCAGTATTATTGCCTGGAAAATTCTATAGACAGAGAAGTCGGGCAGGCTATGATCCATGGGGTTGCAAAGTCAGACACGACCAAAGCAACAGAACACATGTGACATCAAAGCAGACAATATGGGATGGATGGGGTTAAGAAAAAGCCTTCAAAAGCGTGACAAATTAGGGGAGAGAGGAGAGGTTTCAAGGGGAGTACAAGTAACTTTTTAAAAACTTATGATTGACTGAATATCTACCATGGTTAAGGCACTATTCTTTTACATTATTCCTTTTAAGCTAATATCAGTACTATGTCCCATTTTACAAATGAGGATTTGAGGTTGGGCTTGTTTAAATTACTTGCCCAAACGTAAATAAGGTGACATGTAGCATGGCCAGAAGTCAAACCCAAACCAGCCTGACTTTAGAGCCCATGCTCTTAGAACTACACTCCACTCTTCTTCCAGAATGATCCTGTGCTGTGGAGCAAGATGCTTGAGCTGACTGGGAAGACAGAGTTGGAAAAGATACTGGAAGGGGTTTTATACACCCATGTATCTCTCTCCTCAACCGTATCAAGAATTCATGCAAATCTGACTCTAAAAAGTCCTGAGTGCCCTCTTTGTCCTCTGAGCACAAAGGCTTCACTAACTGCCAATGAATGGAAAGCCATGAATCTCCTTTTCAGTTTTGATAAAGTTAGCACAAGTTTCAAACAACACACAAAGGAAAACAAATCTAAGAATTTTTAGTTCAAGCAACAATTCTGTTTCCATGGAAACACATAAGGGCAAACTGTAGAAATGAGAGCATAGGCAGGCTTCACCTCCACCCTATGAGCTGCAAAGCTATTTTTCCCTTTAAAATGAAGAAACCCTGTGTAAACAAGCTGTTAAGGCTGGGTGGCTGGGGGGGGTTATCAGGAAAGAAGGGATTTAACAATAATGGGATTACAAGAAGGATTTGAATTCAACAGAATTCCTGGTGCTTTGAATTATTTTAGTTAATTCAGTTAATTCTCCTTTGATAGATCAAGTTTCTTTGCTGTATAAATATCAGCTTCCTAAATTTCCAGCAATGAACTACCACGAGATCTGGTTATTTTGGGGACAGAAGGGGCTAATTTGTGCCTGACCTAAATCATGTGCAACCTCCAATGAAAGAGCCAAGCCTCAAACAGAATCCAGTTAAATGGAGCCTTCAACTAAATGCATCCCCTTTCTGCAGAGGGTGCCCAGTGACAAGAAAAAACACATTAAAGAAATTTAGTATAGTATGAGTATATGGCAAGGGAGGAGGGAATATAGCTGCGTGACTTTGGGCAACTTCTTTATACTCTGTCCCTCCATTTCCTTATCTATATAGCAGTTGTTAGCATTAATGTAGCGTGCTTCACACAGCACCTGGAACTTAGTAAGAACTCAATAAATCTTAGCAAATATTTATACTCTTTTCGTCTATAAGGCCACTCAAAACCATCTTCCAGGGGCTGATTTGCCATGAGTACCCACTCAGCCTTCACCTTCTCCATCCCCATTTCCCAAAATAAACAGTGACCCATCACTCTGAACAATGTGACCAATGCCCAGCAAGGACTTTCTCACCAAAGAATCTGTAACATTACTTTCTAAAGCAGGAAAGAGAGCTCAAACATAAATATCTGAGATGGTATAATGCCCAAACAATATTTATGTTCCATTCCCTTTTATGTTTTTTTTTAATCTCACTGACCCCTATTTCCCCCAAATGAACTGATCTTGAACTTTGTTTGATGCAGATCACACATTTAGCACTGGCTGACTTAACACTTCCATCCAACAGCCCAGTGTCTGAGACAGTGTGTTAGGCTCACAGCAGAAATGAATAGGCCTGTGAAGTTCTCTAAGTACAGCATTATACCCAATTAGGAACTTAATTGGGCACCACATCCTGTTGATGATAATTATCTTTATTATCCCCACCATCAGCCTGAGGCAAAACTGTTCAAAAGACAAGCTGTTTTCTAGCCTCAAACAACCAATAGACACTTTTCTTTCCCAGTGTTGTCCCTCAGGTGGCCAGTGCCCCAAACTCTCCCATACTCATTCACACTGAGGTATAGAGGATCAATGATAGTTAAAAGGGGCTTCCCCCGGGTCCCTCAGTATGCTAAGTTGCTTCTGTCATGTTGGACTCTTTGTGATCCCTCAGACTGAAGCCTGCCAGGCTCCTCTGTCCATGGGGTTCTCCAGGCAAGAATACTGGAGTGGGTTGCCATTTCCTTCTCCAGGGGATCTTCCTGACCCAGGATCGAACCTGTGTCTCTTTTGTCTCCTACACTGTCAGGTGGGTTCTTTACCACTAACACCACCTGGAAAGCCCTGGTGGTCCAATGGTTAAGAATCCACCTTGCAATGCAGGAGACACGGGTTCAATCCCTGGTCTGGGAAGATTCCACATGCCGCAGAGCACCTAAGCCCAAGAGCCACAACTACTGAGCCTGTGCTCTACAGTCCAGGAACTGCAACTACTGAGCCCACATGCACCAACTACTGGAACCCTCACACCCTAGAGCTCGTGCTCCCCAAAAGGGGAAGCCACAACAATGAGAAGCCCATGAACCACAACTGGAGAGCAGTCCCAGCTCTTAATAACTAGAGAAAGCCCCCTCACACCAACGAAGACTCAGCAGAGTCAAAAATAAATAAATAAAGATTGTAAGTGGATTTAAAAAATACATAGAATGTGCATGCTCAGTCACTCAGCAGTGTCTGACTGTTTGCGACCCCATGGACTATAGCCCACCAGACTCCTCTGCCTACAGAATTTCCCAGGCAAGGATACCAGAGTTGGGTGTCATTTCCTCCTTCAGGATATATTCCTGACCCAGGGATCAAACTGGCATCTCTTGCATCTCCTGCACTGGCAAGCAGATTCTTTACTACTAGCCCCACCTGGGAAGTCCATATATAGAACTAAGGGTCCTCAAGGTCAGTTTTCATAATAATCCCAAAGAAGGGCAATGCCAAAGAATGTTAAAACTACTGCACAATTGCACTCATTTCACATGCTAACAATGTTATTCTCAAAATCCTTCAAGCTAGGCTTCAGCAGTATTGAACCTAGAACTTCCAGATGTACAAGTTGGATTTGGAAAAGGCAGAGGGACTAGAGATCAAACTGCCAGCATCTGTTGGATCATAGAAAAAGCAAGGGAATTCCAGAAAAAAATCTGCCTCATTGACTATGCCAAATCCTTTGACTGTGTCAATCACAACAAATTGTGGAATATTCTTAAAGAGATGGGAATACTAGAACACCTTACCTGCCTCCTGAGAAACCAATATGCAGGTCAAGAAGCAACAGTTAAAACCAGACATGGAACAACAGACTGTTTCAAAATTGGAAAAGGAGTAGTACATCAAGGCTGTATATTGTCACCCTGCTTATTTAACTTATATGCAGGGTACATTATGTGAAATGCCAGGCTGGGTGAAGCTCAAGCTGGAATCAAGATTTCTTGGAGAAATATAAACAACCTCAGATATGCAGATGATAGCACTCTATTGGCAGAAAGCAAAGAGAAACTAAAGAGCCTCTTGATAAAGGTAAAAGAGGAGAGTGAAAAAGCTGGCTTAAAACTCAACGTTCAAAAAACTAAGATCACGGCATCTGGTCCCATCACTTCATGACAAATAGAATGGGGAAAAGTGGAAACAGTAACATATTTTATTTTCTTGGCCTCCAAAATCACTGTGGATGGTGACTACAGCCCTGAAGTTAAAAGACACTTGCTTCTTGGAAGGAAAGTGATGACAAACCTAGACAGCATATTAAAAAGCAGAGATATCACTTTACCAACAAAGGTCTGTATAGTCAAAACTATGGTTTTTCCAGTAGTCATGTATGGATATGAGAGTTGGACCATAAAGAAGGCTGAGCACTGAAGAATTGATGCTTTTGAACTGTAGTGCTTGAGAAGACACTTGCGAGTCTCTTGGACAACAAGGAGATCAAATCAGTCAATCCTCAAGGAAATCAATCCTGAATATTCATTAGAAGGACTGGTGCTGAAGCTTCAATACTGTGGCCACCTGATGCAAAGAGCCAACTCATTATAAAAGACCCTAATGCTGGAAAAGATTGAGGGCAGGAGGAGAAGAGGGTGACAGATGATAAAATGATTACATAGCATCACGGACTCAATGGAAATGAATTTCAGTAAACTCTGGGAGGCAGTGAAGTACAGGGAAGACTTGCATGCTGCAGTTCATGGGGTCACAGAGTCGGAGATGACTTAGCACCTGAACAGCAACAAAAGTGTTTTAGAGGATGGAAAAAGACCTCCAGGAACCCCTGACATCATGCCACCTAGGCATGTACTACTTCAAGGTAAGAAGAATCAGCCACACAAACAAGCACAGAGCTACACAGGATTCTCAGTATTTCTCAATGAGTCACTACTGCCCAAGAAAACCTAAGACAAAACTAAAACACAATGTATATGATGATACCTATTTACCTGATATCATATGAAGAACACTAAAATGTCTATCCCAATAGTCATCAAGAGCAACTTTGAATGATAAGATATATAAGTGGTATGGTAAGTCATTCAGAGGCACAAAAACCAGTTAGATTTCCTGTAAGTTTCCAAGCAAATATAGTGTCCTGGCAAAATGACACAACAGTTAGCAACACTTGGATTTGAAAACTAAAAGGGAAGGGAAGCCAGGAACCCCAGGAACCCTATTCAGTTGACACCACACCTCTTGGAGGAGATCCTAGATTTGTCTGTCTTCCTTTTTCCTTCCTTCAATCCTTCTGGTAGTGGGAAAAACAGGGCAAGAAAACAACAAAAGAGAGAACTACTTCATAGTTTGCTTCATACCAGTCCTGCCCTGGACTCAGGTCTCCATTCTCATATTAATGGTCTGCCCACATGCTTTCATTCTTTACAAATTCCCCAAATTCACTTGAGTTAAAAAATATCTAGCTAAGTTTCATCAGCACTCTCTTTGGAAAGAAGATACCTAGTGAAAGTGAAACTGTGCATGTCTGGCCCCACAAAGGGTGAAATATTTGGATAACGTGTTGGGCATTTCAAATAACTTTCATTTTCTGCTGAAGTAGCCTGACTTGCTGAGAATATGTTCTCTGGGAAGAAAAAAGTTAAGTGGTCTATTCCAGATCCTCAGTGGGGCAGTGAGCTTGACAGAACATCAACGAGAGGAAGCCAATTAGCGTACTTTTTACCATGACAACCCGGGCACCTTCCTGAGAAATCAGTGAGATTCACACACTGACAGAGGAGAAGGGAGAGGAATGTCAGAGAATGTGCTGACTTTGAAAGACCCCTTTTTGAAATGAGTCAATATTATGCATTTTCTCAAAATGTCTAGAAATGGAGAATTATTGTTGTCAATGACATGACATTCATTTAGCTCAGGCATGCATAGTTTCTGGATGGTAGAAAGCATCAGCAAGAGTGAGAGACTGAAAAAGTACCCCAATTATATGCATGGTTTACAGTTCAGCTGGAGTGGAGGGCCTTAGGACAGGGCAGATCCAAACACATCTTGGCAAACATCACTCAGATTAAGAGATACAGACATCACTGAAATTTTAAGGCATGAATTAGAAGACATTATCTTCATTCATTCATTAATTACCATCTCTGCTAAATAAATTTCCCCATCCCAAAAGCTCTCCTCTCCCAACCCAATCCAAAATGCAAGTTCTTATCCCTCTTTGAAGCCTCCTTTCTAAAGTTATCTCTGGCTCCAATGATCAATATTTTTCAGACCTTCTCTTAGAGTCCACACCACACAGCTCAGTACTGAATTCTACATTAGTTTACAATACTATTTAGTATATTTATGTCATATTTCCCATTGTGACAGTAATTTCTTCAAGGGCATTCTTCTTCTGTATCTCTGAGTACTACATAATGTTGGGTTAAATGCCTAATAAAAATGTACATGGTGCTTGATTGCTTACAGAGTTCATGGACCTGTGTCTAATTTAAGGATGACTATATGACCTTGAACCTAGTGCCTCTATTACTGCAGCAGAAAATAAGAATGCCTTACTATGCTCTCCATGGAAAGTAAAGGAGGAAGAACAGCAGTAGGCACGATTTTGCTACCATTGTGGATTTCCTCTTTGTAAATTGCTAGGATGATGAAGAAGCAAAGGATGAGTCATAACTTGCAGTCCAGTCCCAGTAGGTATTTATAGCCAACTCTAGAAATAGTGTTCTCACAACTGTGTGCCTTAATTCTATTCTTCCTTCAAGGCTCAGCTTAGCTGTCACTTCCTCTATCTATGATTTCCTTCCTTGTTTCCTCATCCAGAAGGACTCCCAAGCTTTTTTCAACTACTGGAGCATTTTATCATGCCTCCTCTTTTTTCTTTGTGTTTTAGTTAGTTACGTCCTTGTTTTCTCTCCCCTACTAGACACATATAGTTACATATACTAGGTACACAATACTAGAAATACCTAACACCTATTGACGTTTATATCTATTATTTGATTTAACCCTTAAAGAAATTAAGTTGAAGTAAAGACTATTCACATGTCAATTTTACAAATGGGAAACTGAGACTCTGAAAGATTAAATCATTTGCTCAGGATCATACAATTAATTAGTGTCAGAGGTAGAATTTGATTTGAGAGTCAGTAGTCTTAATAACTATGCTATAATGACTCAACCAATGCTGAATGAAGGAAAGAAGAAATGTAATGAATTAAAATATAGTACTGTCTTATCTGATGTAGGCTTTCCAGCCATTTGCACTTCTTTAGGCTGTGACTGATCAAGTGTCTGATGCTCCCTACTTGTAAAAGAGTAATCAGACCCAATGTCAAAAGCAAGATATCAAGCTACAGACTTTCAATATCACCTGTTATTCAGCCAAGAAAAGAGTCTTGGTTTACATTTTCAGTCTCTGCCTGATCTGCAAACTGCACAAGGTTCTTATGTGCGATTTTTGCATGCTATTTACCAAGAATACACTAGAATTTTGGAACTACTCTCACTCTTAAGGCTGAGAGATCATGATCTAGGCAATATAAGCCTACCAAATTCAGCTAAACTTATATTCTTTTTTCCCAAAACTACTGAAATTAGAATGCACTACCAGTGTTCCACCCTAGATTCAGCGTTAAGGTGGTTCCCGACTGCACACATGCCAGATTCAGTCTGTGAAAAAGTAGCATTCATTGATTAAATCAAAAGTGGTTAGGGACCAAGAAGACATCAATAAATGTTCACATTTTTTAAAGTTAGTTAAAAACAGCTTATTCTTAAAGTATAACACTTTAGCCTCTATCTGAAGTCCTCTACAGTGGCAGGCCCACCGCTGGCTATGCACAACATTCCTCTGGATGGTCAATGTGGATACCTAGAAAAGAATGCAAATATGGTCTCTACTAAAAATTGTTGTTCTCTCACCATTCCATTGTACAGGTATAATTGTGGTTGTAGTATAGTGTTTCAGACAATGAGTTCTGATGTCAGCCAACCTGGATTCAAATCCTGGCACAACAACTATCTTGAACAAACTACCTAACTGCTCTGTGCATCCATTTCCTCATATCTAAAATCAGATAATAAGAGTCCTACTTTGGGGACTTCCTGGGTGGCACCGTGGGTAAGAGTCTGCCAGCCAAGGCAGAGGACATGGGTTTGATCCCTGGTCCAGGAAGATCCCACATGCCTTGGAGCAACTAAGCCTGTGCACCACAACTACTAAAGCACGCATTCTAGAGCCCATGAGCCGCGACTGCTGAGCCTTCATGCTGCAACTGCTGAGCCCTCATGCTGCAACTGCTGAGCCCTCATGCTGCAACTGCTGAGCCTGCGTGCCTAGAGCTGGTGCTCCACGACAAGAGAAGCCACCTCAATGAGAAGCCCATGCACCACAAGGAAGAGTGATCCTCACTCGCGGCAATGAGAGAAAGCCTGAGCAAAACAATGAAGACCCAGCACAGCCAAAATGAAATAAAATTAATTTTAAAATCAAATCGTTTTTAAAAAAGAGTCTTACTTTCAAAATTGTTAGGATTACATGAGTTATATGTGCATACCACTTATTCCTGGCCACAAACAAGTGTCATATAAGTATTGTTATTATTATTTTAATATGTAAGTAGTTTAAATACTCAAGATCTGTATAGTGCAGTAGCTCTCAACCTGGAATAATTTTTGCCTCTCAGAGGACACTTAGCAAAGTCTTGGGACATTTTTGGTTGTCATCAATAAAGAGGGGAGGAGATGCTATTGACATCTAGGAGGCAGAATTCAGGGAAAATGCTAAACATCTTACAATGCACAAAAGAGACCCCCTACGACAAAAGATTACCTGGCCCCCAAAATTAATAGTGCTGAGGCTGGGAATACCAGGCAGATGCAACCTCTACTTTGTGAGAACTCAGTGGACCAAAATTCCAAGTGACAAATGCCAATAAATAACAGATGATAATTTCTCTTCAAAAAGCTTTCACCAAAGGGTCCTTTCAATATCAGAACTTAATAGATTTATGGCTTACAGATTAATTATAGCTTCATTCACATATTTATAAATATTTTATACACATATAACAATGGGAACTTTATAAATTCAATACTAGCAAAATACTTAAGGCAAAATATGGGTAGAAATTTTGTCAATGATTTCATAATGCAAATATGTAAACCTCCCCATTTCAGCTTCTTAGAGAAATTACAGGGTAGTGAGCAAGATAAAAACTTAAAGGTAACATCTTATACATCAGTGCCAGCTGAAGACAAAGCATATCTAAATCAATAACTCACATTAAAGAGAAAAGAGAGGGTTTGCATCAACATTTACTTCTCAGGAATTGATCAACTTGTTGAATGTAGCCCATCTATAAAGCCAACTTGAATTATCTAAGTAGTGTCTTATCTACTCTCTGATTGGTTATTAACTGAATTATTCAGCCCACCTAGTCAATGTGCCTTATGTGTCTGAGACCTGTCACTACAACAGCAACTGGTCAATGAAGAGGAAAATCAATCAATTACCCTTGCACTGTCTACATCTAGTTCCCTCATCTCACCTCAACTTTTCCCAGACAAACCCATACACACAGTTCTTTGGATTCTTTCTAGGTTCTATCCAGTTGTTTTGGGTTTAACCCAAAACTTCCTTCCTCCTGGAATCTCCACTTTTAGAACCACAGCTTGGCTTCTCTCTTCAAGTTAAATTGTATGTCTTATGTACCTATTGTATGCTTGGCACTGCATATTTTTAAAAAGCTTAAGTCTAGAGGTAAAAGTCAAGCTTATTCACATGAAAGAATTAAAGGATAAGTTGTGAGAGTGTATAGCCAACCCCTGAGCAATGCAGGGTTTAGGCATACAGATCCTAGCACAGTTGAAAACCCATATGTAACTTCAGTCAGCCCCCGTATCTGCAGTTCCACATCCACAGACTCAACCCACCATGGATCATGTAGTGCTACTTCTGTAGTACATATTTATGGAAAAACCATCTGTGTATAAGTGAATCCGCACAGTTCAAACCTGTGTTGTTCAAGGTTCAAAATTTTATTTAATTTTTCAATTCAGCAGATCAGGCCGAGCTTTATAAAGTACAGATGATTAGCCAACTTACTGAACAAGAGTTCTACAGGTGAATTTAATGAGATAGAGCTACAGGATAGTATGTCAAAGTGGTCTTTGGAATAATACTGACATGAATTGAAATCCAAGCTCCACTATTTCCTAGCTACTTAACTTTGAGCAAGTTACTTTAACTTTTCTGAACTTCAATATCCCCATCTGTTTGAAAATGAAGATAAAAATAGGATTTTCCTCATTGGGTGGTTGTGAGGATCAATCAAGATAATGAAGAAAACAGCACAGTTTACCCTATTCTATATAGGGTGGCCACAAGTTCCTATGCATACCAGTTAGACATTATCTGCATATTCCCCTCCATTACACAAATTTAATTCTTCTTCATTCTTCTGGAATATCCCTTCTTCTTAATGGTTAGAAATCATTTAAGCAATACCTGAGAGTTATTTTGGGTCTTCAACTATTGTTATTCAGACTCTTGTTGCATGAGATTATAAAAGAAAACTTTTTCTCAAAAGAGAGATCATTCAGGGAACTTCCATTTAACATGTATAGGGATTGTGTTGCAATTCTTTAAGTAATCATTAATTGCAAGCCCTTGTTTTTATTATCATCGGCAGTTTGTCGTTATTCAGAGGAGAAGGAGAGGTAGGACAAAAAAGAAAAAGAGGAGGTGGAAGAGGAAAAAAGGAGGAAAAGGTGGAAATGGAGAAAGGTAAAGCCTTACTTATAAAGGAAGAGGAAAGGTCAACCAGGCAAAGAGTACAACATAAACAAAGAAACAAACGCAAGAATGAGCGGGTGGAGCATAAACTGGCCAGTCTGATTGGATCACAAGGAACATGTTGGGTGTAATGAGGCATCTTTTGATGCACAAGGAGAATAGAAATAGTGACTTGTTACCAAGTAACTACTTCCCTGTTAAGGAGTCATTAACTTTGAAATACCACATGCCTACCCCTCTATATTTTCAACTGTTTTCCTTCCTGGTGACTTTGAAAAAGGCAAATGCCCACTGATTTTAGAAAATACATTCAAGACATGACAAGCTCACCATCAGTGCTGGTCAGTGAATTGACTGCCCCAGGTACTTCTCCTTGGACTAGAGGGCTTTGGTTTCCCACTACTCTAAACTTGCAATTTCCAGTCACAGTAGGTTGGCTCAATCTCACTTGAAATGAATTACAGACAGATGAAGTCCCCAGCACCCTGGGTAAAAACCTAGAGGCTAGAATGTTTATAAACTGCCAGCTAACCCATGATTTCTGCCACCTCTAAATCAGCCAAAGTTGGCACAGGTGTGTGAGTGTTCTCCCCATAACTCAGCATTTCTTTTGCATTTCAGGGATTTTTTAAAAACAGTCTAACACAATTAGCTTTGCATTTTGGTTCATGTTCCATTCAAATTCTGCCAAATAGAATAAGTTACCCCAAAAGATTTTCAACAGATTTGCTGCTGAGGGAGAGAGAAGGAGTGGGGGAGAGAGAAAAGGGGGAGAAGACAGAGAGATTCAGAGGGCAACAGAGCTGGTACTTCGCAAACATGTCAGGCAATGGAGCCTGTCTTTAATACCTGTACCACCTCCCTAAAACTTGTGTGCTCCCCAAATTGCCACATCTCTGCTACCTGTGCAGTGCTCTCTCCTGTGATGAAATGGAAAGGATGGAGAATCTGAAATCAACAATAAGGATTTATCACCACTTACTATATGACCTTAGTCATATTGCCAACCTCTCTGAGCCTCAGTTGCATAATCTGTAAAAAGGATGTAATACTACCTGCATCATAACATTATGTCAGTTAGGGAAAAAAAAACATTCTTAACATGCTTAGGATAAGGCCTGACACTGAATACTCAAAACAATAAATGGCAACTATCGTGGTTATTACTATTACCATCCAGAACCATCTCCCTCCCAACATCAGGTATGCCTTCTCTGGAAAGGGCTCCATCATTCGTTCATTCATTGGGAATGTACTGAAAACCTACTCTGTGCCCAGAAATGTCCTGTATACCAGAATTATAACAATGAACAAAACAAGGTGGTTGACGGTAAGAAGCTCATACTCTAAACTGAGAGTTATAATGCAATCTTGTGATTGAGAGCCACAGTCAGAATCCTAAGCATATAAGAAGCATGATCCAGTCCCAAGAAGGTGGAGAGGGGAACTGGCAAGAATCAGTCAGGGCTATCTCAGTTCAGAACAGAAGGGGTTAACAGGAAGGCTATGACTTCTTAAATAATCAGGGGTCCTAAGGCATGGCATGTGCGCACGCACGCACGCGCGCGCACACGCACACACACACACACACACACACACACAAAACCAGGTCCAAGTGTAGTGATGCAAAACAAATTAGGCTCCAGTTGGTGACATAGATCCTGCAGTGGTGGGTTTTGATGCTGGAATGGCCAGGTTTAACTCACAAATTTAATGTACCCCAGTTCTAAAGAGTCTGAATAAAAGCCAGGTCTAACGATTTGTAAATAAACAAGATTAGATGATACAAGGCCTATAAATATGTACAAAGTGGTATATGAGCCAGAATCGCTAGTAAGTATTACTGAATACCTACTAGAAGTCAGGCACTACACTGGACGCTTTTGGTTTACAAAGATGCCTTATCTTTGCCTTCACAAAGCTTACAGTACTGGCGGGGAGACAGACATCAATCACATGTAAAAATAGTAACAGACAAGGAAAATTCCATCCAGTGGACCTCCCAAAGTGCCACCCAAATTCACCCATTCCACATATGATATCTGATTCCCAGAGAAATCTAAGTGGGTAGAAGAAATAGTGATCATTTAGAGGGCGACTCCCCTCAGATAACATGTGTCAGGTTTTAGGAGTGGCCATCTGGAGACAGCATTCACCTCAAAGGGATGGCTGTGATGGCGACATTCCAGGCCAAGTAGCACACTAGTGAAAGCTGTATTGTTTAGGCCCTCTTTTCGCAAGCCTCATAGCATGGTGAGGCCATCTGCTCCTGCCCTCATGTTTCCTAAACGACTAACTGTGGAGAGATCTCAGTCATGCATGTCAAGTGAAAACCATGAACATATTTTCCTACCCTACTCCCTTCACAAAAGATAGCAGTTCTCTGGTAAAGAGAGAATCATTTGATTTTGCTGTTCATTCACTTATTTACTTATTCACATATTCAACAAATAATTAATGAGTGCTTACAATGCGCTGAGCATGGCCTGGAACCAAGGGAATATAAAGATACAGTCCCTGCCCTCAGGCAGCTCACAGTCTAACAGGAAAATGAACAAATAGTTACAAGAAAGTATGATGAATCTTGGAATAGAATAATCACAAAGTGCTGAAGACACAAAAGAATAAAACACTTAAGTCCAGGGGAAGGAGGAGCCTGACAAGGCTTCCCAGAGCAAGAAGAATTTCAATGATTAGTAATAGTGCACTTAGACAAAGTAGACAAATGGCATTTCAGGCAGAGGGCACAGCACGGGCAAAGGTATCGATATGAGAACAACACATCATGTATGTATACGGAGGAAGACCAAACCTCCTGGTACCCAAGACACTCCCAGTTACTCTTGATATCCAGGCAGTTATAAACGGCAATCCCTGTCATTCTCAGAACTGTCCACTTGGATAATACATTTATGCAATAACCCTTCATATATGAGGAAATTCAAGTAGTGTGAGAGGCAGCATAATAAAGAAGTTGCATAGACTCTGGAGTGAGAATGGTGTCCATAACTTGGAACCAAGACAAGAGAAGAGGTACTTACTGGACTACTTTGAAACATGCTTTGCCATTTTTAAAATTCTAATCAGAAAGTCAGATTTCCCAGCCATGCCCATACACACTGTAATTCTACTTAAAAACCGGACCATTAGGTTATACTTATACATCCAGCTCTGCCATTTCCTAACTGTATGACCCAGGGCAAGTTGATTAAACATGCTAGTCCCAGCTTCCTATCGGTAACACGAGAATTCAAACATTCAGCAAATACTTATATATTGACTATAATATTCTACATTGAGAATATCCCTATTCATGAGTCCTGCCTTTATGCAACTTATAATCTAACAAAGGAGACAGATATAAAATAAGCAGTGACAGAACATTAAATTTACCATTTTATGAGAAGAGCATAGTTCTGATGTCAAAGCTGATAAAGACAGCACATGTATGCATGCACAAATGTAAACACATACAAAGGATATTGATCAATCTTAGTTACAAATATAGATCTTAAAAAGCTTAATAAAAGATGACCCAATCAAAAAGTGGGCCAAAAAACTAAACAGACATTTCTCCAAAGAAGATATAAAAATGGCTAACAAACACATGAAAAGATTCTTAACATCACTCATTATCAGAGAAATGCAAATCAAAACCACAATGAGGTACCATTTTACACCAGTCAGAATGGCTGCCATCCAAAAGTCTACAAGCAATAAATGCTGGAGAGGATGTGGAGAAAAGGGAACCCTCTTACACTGTTGGTGGGAATGCAAGCTAGTACAGCCACTATGGAGAACAGTGTGGAGACTCCTCAAAAAACTGGAAATAGAACTGCCATATGACCTAGCAATCCCACTGCCTGGCATACACACCGAGGAAACCAGAATTGAAAGAGACACGTGTACCCCAATGTTCATCGCTGCATTGTTTACAATAGCCAGGACATGAAAGCAACCTAGATGCCCATCAACTGACGAATGGATAGGAAAGCTGTGGTACATATACACAATGGAATATAACTCAGCCATTAAAAAGAATTCATTTGAATCAGTTCTACTGAGGTGGACGAAAGTGGAGCCTATTATCCAGAGTGAAGTAAGCCAGAAGGAAAAACAACAATACAGTATACTAACGCATATATATGAAATTTAGAAAGACGGTAACGATAACCCTGTATAAGAGAAAACAAAAGAGACATAAATGTATAGAACAGTCTTTTGGACTCTATGGGAGAGGGCAAGGGTGAGATGATATGGGAGAGCGACATTGAAACATGTAAATTATCATGTATGAAATCAATCACCAGCCTAGGTTTGATGCATGATACAGGGTGCTCAGGGCTGGTGCACCAGATGACCCAGAGGGATGGAATCCGGAGGGAGGTGGGAGGAGGGTTCTGGAAGGCGAACACATGTATACCCATGGTGGATTCATGTCAGTGTATGGCAAAACCAACACGATAATGTAAAGAAAATAAATAAGATAACAACAACAAAAAGGTTAATAAAATACTAATCAATCAAATATAGTAGCATATTAAAATATGATGTCCAGTAGGATTAATTCCTCAAATTTCTTTAATATTAGAAATCCATAACCACAATACATCTTGTATCAACTGAGCAATAAAAAACTATCTATATGATGATCATAATGTATGTTAAAGGTAATTTATTGAATTATATGTTGCATTACTAATAAAAACTCATAGGAAACTTTAAGTAGAAGGATAATAACATGACAAAGAATAATTTTATCTCAACCAAATAGCTAACATCCTAATTAACAGTGAAGCTAGATCAGTGGTTCTATAATACCTAAACAGAAAAACTGTTTTGAGATTTAAAGATTTTTATAGAGCTTGTATAATGAACACAGTTAATATTAATGACAGCTAGTAATATTTGGGAATGATTATAGTTATTATAATCATAATTATTATTTAAGCTATAGTACAAGGAGAATGAATATTGAGGCATGGCTGAAAATTATAGGGATTAAGTAACATCATGGAGTGTTTTACATGTTATACTAAAAAGATGGCCTTCTATGCTATATGTAAAAGTGGAGTTAAAACAAGAACAGCTATAGGAGCATACTGATATTTAACAGATCACTCTGTTGTATGGAGATAGATTGATATGAGAAGAATGGAATCAGGAAAAGCAGTTAGTCACCTAAAAAAATGACTGTGAACTAAAAAAAAATGGTTAACTTGAAATAGGGGGATGATACTAGAGATGGAGACCTATAGATACATTCAGAATGTATTTGGAAAGCAAAATATCCATGACTGTCAGTGGACAGGACATGGGGAGAAAAGAAAAAAGCCTCCTTATATAGAAGTAGGCAGACAATTCAGGGCTTGCAGGCCATGGTGAGATAATTTATATTTAATCTACTAGCAATAGAAAGTGAAGTTGCTCAACTGTGTCCAACTCTTTGCAATCCCATGGACTGTAGCCTACCATGCTCCTCCATCCAGGGAATTTTCCAGGCAAGAGTAATGGAGTGGGTTGCCATTTCCTTCTTCAGGGGATCTTCTTAACCCAGGAATTGAACCCAAGTATCCTGCATTACAGGCAGACGCTTTACCATTTGAGCTACAGGAAAACCCTATATACCAATGTCCAGTTCAGTTCAGTTCAGTCACTCAGTCATGTCTGACTCTTTGTGACGCCGTGAATCTCAGCACACCAGGCCTCCCTGTCCATCACCAACTCCCAGAGTTTACCCAAACTCAGATCCATTGAGTCAGTGATGCCATGCAGCCATCTCATCCTCTGTCATCGCCTTCTCCCCTGCCCCCAATCCATCCCAGCATCAGGGTCTTTTCAAATGAGTCAACTCTTCACATGAGGTGGCCAAAATATTGGAGTTTCAGCCTCAACACCAGTCCTTCCAGTGAACACCCAGGACTGATCTCCTTTAGGACAGACTGTCCAAGGGACTCTCAAGAGTCTTCTCCAATATCACAACTCAGAAGCATGAATTCTTCAGTGCTCAGCTTTCTTCACAGTCCAACTCTAACTTCCATACATGACTACCGGAAAAACCATAGCCTTGACTGGACAGACCTTTGTTGGCAAAGTAATGTCTCTCCTTTTTAACGTGCTGTCTAGGTTGGTCATAACTTTCTTTCCAAGGAGTAAACATCTTTTAATTTCATGGCTGCAATCACCATCTGCAGTGATTTTGGAGCCTCCCAAAAATAAAGTCAGCCACTGTTTACCCATCTATTTCCCATGAAGTGATGGGACCAAATGCCAGGATCTTAGTTTTCTGAATGGTGAGTTTTAAGCTAACTTTTTCACTCTCCTCTATCACTTCCACCAAGAGGCTTTTTAGTTCCTCTTCACTTCTGCAATAAGGGTGATGTCGTTTGCAAATCTGAGGTTATTGATATTTCTCCCGACAATCTTGATTCCAGCTTGTGCTTCTTCCAGCCCAGCATTTGTCATGATGTACTCTACATACAAGTTAAATAAGCAGGATCACAATATACAGCCTTGACATACTCCTTTTCCTATTTGGAACCAGTCTGTTGTTCCATGTCCAGTTCTAACTGTGGCTTCCTGACCTGCATACAGGTTTCTCAAGAGGCAGGTCAGGTGGTCTGGTACTCCCATCAGTTTCAGAATTTTCCAAAGTTTATTGTGATCCACACAGTCAAAGGCTTTGGCATAGTCAATAAAGCAGAAACAGATGTTTCTCTGGAATTCTTTTGCTTTTCAAAGATCCAGCTGATGTTGGCAATTGAGCTCTGGTTCCTCTGCTTTTTCTAAATCCCGCTTGAACATCTGGAAGTTCACAGTTCACATATTGCTAAAGCCTGGCTTGGAGCACTTTGAGCATTACTTTACTAGTGTGTGGAATGAGTGCAGTTGTGCGGTACTTTGGGCATTCTTTGACATTGCCTTTCTTTGGGATTGGAATGAAAACTGACCTTTTCCAGTCCGGTGAACACTGCTGAGTTTTCCAAATTTGCTGGCATATTGAGGGCAGCACTTTCACAGCATCATCTTTCAGGATGTGAAATAGCTCAACTGGAATTCCATCACCTCCACTAGCTTTGTTCGTAGTGATGCTTTCTAAGGCCCACTTGACTTCACATTCCAGGATGTCTGGCTCTAGGTGAGTGATCACACCATCATGATTATCTGGGTCGTGAAGATCTTTTCTGTACATTTCTTCTGTGTATTCTTGCCACCTCTTCTTAATATCTTCTGCTTCTGTTAGGTCCATACCATTTCTGTCCTTTATTGAGCCCATCTTTGCATGAAATTCTCCCTTGGTAGCTCTAATTTTCTTGAAGAGATCTCTAGTCTTGCCCTTTGTGTTGTTTTCCTCTATTTCTTTGCATTGATCGCTGAGGAAGGCTTTCTTTTTTTCTTTTTTTTTAAATTTTTTTTATTAATTGTTTTTGCCATACATTGTCATGATATCACCATGGGTTTACATATGCTTCCCCTCCGGAACCCCCCTCTCTCTTCCCTCCCCCCCTGGGAAATCTCGCTGCACCAGCCCCGAGCATCAATCCTGGGCTGGCGATTGATTAGACATATGAAAATTAACATGCTTCAATGCCCTTCTCCCATATCATCCCACCCTTACCCTCATCCACAAAGTCCACGAGTCTATTCTATACATCTGTGTTCCTTTTGCTGTCTCGCTTGTTGGGTTCTCGTTACCGTCTTTCTAAATTCCATATATATGCGTTAATATACTGTATTGTTGTTTTTGCTTCTGGCTTACTTCACTCTGGATAATGGGCTCCAGTTTCGTCCATCTGAGTAGAATTGCTTCAAATGAATTTTTTTTTAATGCTGAGTAATATTCCATTGTGTATATGTACCACAGCTTTCTTAGGCTTTCTTATCTCACCTTGCTATTCTTTGGAACTCTGTATTCAGATGGGAATATCTTTCCTTTCTTCCTTTGCTTTTTGCTTCTCTTCTTTTCACAGCTATTTATAAGGCCTCCTCAGACAGCCATTTTGCTCTTTTGCATTTCTTTTCCATGGGGATGGCATTAATCCCAGTCTCCTATACAATGTCATGATCCTCTGTCCATAGTTCATCATGCAATGTGTCTATCAGATCTAGTCCCTTAAATCTATTTCTCACTTCTACTGTGTAATCATAAGGGATTTGATTTAGGTCATACCTGACTGGTCTAGTGGGTTTCCCTACTTTTTTCAATTTCATTCTGAACTTGGCAATAAGGAGTCCATGATCAGAGCCACAGTCAGCTCCCAGTCTTGTTTTTGCTGAATGTTTAGAGCTTCTCCATCTTTGGCTGCAAAGAATATAATAAATCTGATTTTGGTGTTGACCATCTGGTGATGTCCATGTGTAGAGTCTTCTCCTGTGTTTTTGGAAGAGAGTGTTTGCCATGACCAGTGCATTCTCTTGGCAAAACTCTATTAGCCTTTGCCCTGTTTCATTCTGTACTCCAAGGCCAAATTTGCCTGTTACTCCAGGTGTTTCCTGACTTCCTACTTTTGCATTCCCGTCCCCTATAATGAAAAGGACATATTTTGGGGGTGTTAGTTCTAAAAGGTCTTGTAGGTCTTCATAGAACCATTCAACTTCAGATTCTTCAGCATTAGCGGTTGGGGCATAGGCTTGGGTTGCCGTGATACTGAATGGCTTGCCTTAGAAATGAACAGGATCATTCTGTCATTTTTGAGATTCCATCCAAGTACTGCATTTCAGACTCTTTTGTTGACCATGATGGCTACTCCATTTCTTCTAAGGGATTCCTGCCCACAGTAGTAGATATAATGGTCATCTGAGTTAAATTCACCCATTCCAGTCCATCTTAGTTCTCTGATTCCTAGAATGTCGATGTGCACTCTTGCCATCCCGTTTGACCACTTTCAATTTGCCTTGATTCATGTACCTAACATTCCAGGTTCCTATGCAATATTGCTCTTTAGAGCATCGGACCTTGCTTCTATTACCAGTCACATCCACAACTGGGTGTTGTTTTTGCTTTGGCTCCATCTCTTCATTCTTTCTGGAGTTATTTCTCCACTGATCTCCAGTGGCATATTCGGCACCTACTGACCTGGGGAGTTCCTCTTTCATCATCCTATCATTTTGCCTTTTCATACTGTTCAGAGGCCATTAAATAGATTAAAGCAGGAATTTGATATGATAATATTTGTATTTTAGAAAGTTTTTTCAGCTACTGGGTAGAAAATTGTTGAGATATAAATGGAAGAGGAAGCAAGAAGAAGAGTTAGGAGGTTGTTTTAGCAGTTGAGGAACTGTCTGCAATTGATTATTATACTTCTAGAGGCGGGGGTCATTTACCAAAAGAATAAATTCTGTAAGAAAAGAAGGTTCAGAGGGAGGACAATTACTTCCATTTCAAAGACATTGTTTAGGGAATATCCAAAAGAAGATATAGGTATAGGTATATTGGTGTGTACATGCATGTGTGCTAGGTCATGTCCAACTCTTTGGGACTCCATGGACTTTAGCATGCCAGGCTCCTCTGTCCATGGAATTCTCCTGGCAAGAATACTGGAGCAGGTAACCATTTCATCCTCCAGGGGACCTTCTTGAGCCAGGGATCAAATATGCATCTCTTACACTGCAGGCAGATTCTTTACCACTGAGCCACCTGGGAAGTGCTAGGTATGTCAGTAGCTGAGCCCAAAAACTGAGGCTGGAGACAGAGATAAGTGAGTCAGATCATAATGGCTGCAATAAAGAGGATGACTTGGAGAGTGCAAAGACCGGGGGCAAAGAGATCGTTTTGCTTTTCAGTGGCAGGAAAAAAATGAAAATGCTATATCCTAGATATACATTAAAATGTTTTAATTATTTTTAGTTTAGTTGATTCCTCTTTTAAAAAAGAGAGATAGAGAATATACAAGAAAGCCCAAAAGATGATCAGCCATGCAAGTAAATTATGTAGGAAATTTTAAAATGAATACCCCACGATGGCACTCAACATACACAACCTGTTTCCCAAGGCTTCCAGGTTATATTACAGTACTCTTTATACTCTCCTCAGTAGGAACAAAGGGTGAAATTGGGTTTATGCTGCTCTTAGAAATTTCTGAAGGTGAGAGTTGTGGCTGCAGCTTGGTGGATTACAGAGCTGTTGTTGCTGTTTGAGAATATGATAATTGCATACTCCCATGCCATCTAGAGTAGCAGTCACAGAGCATTTCTTATTGATTAGATTGAAAGAACTGAGGCTCTGGTAGAAGCCATTCTTTTCTTCCCCCAATATTCCCATTAGAATTCACAGTTCAGTGTCCATCCAAGTCCTAGCATCACAGCAAGTAGGAAAAAAGTAAGCACTGTATGGCACTCGCGAAAATCATGGAAGAAGTTTCTACTGACAATGAAAAACCAAAAGAATAAAGGTAATACAGGTCAAATGTCCAGGAGCACAGTCATTGTCTACTAAAATATGTTATGGGACTTCAATAATTAAAACTGTTGACAATAAGGAAGAGATACATAGATCACTGAACAAGATTAGACAGAATAGAAAGAGACCTAACCAAATAACGAAATAGTTTGAGATCAAAGTGGCATTTCAAGTTGGTGAAAAGAAGAGACATTATTCAATAAATAAGTTGGTGTCAGCTGGTTAACAATTTGAAATATCAGATAGGCTGTAGCCCTACCCCATTTCTTAAATCAAAATAAAATCAGTTGGGGGTTTCCCAGGTGGCACAGTGGTGAAAAATCCACCTGCCAATGCAGGCAACACAGGAGACATGGGTTCAATCCCTGGGTCAGGAATATTCCCTGGAGGCGGGAATGGCAACCCACTCCAGTGTTCAGGCCTGGGAAATCCCATGGACAGAGGAGCCTGGCAGGCTACAGTCCATGGAGTCACAAAGAGTCAGATATGACTGAGCTCACAAACATTTCCAACTTCAATAAAGATGAACAAAATAAAATCAGTTGGATTGAAATATTTAAAATATAAAAAATAAAGAGATATCAAGCATGGTGAAAAGAAGATGATTTTAGCTTTGAAGTGCCTGTGAGACATCAAAGTTGACCTACTGGGGAGGCACCTACAATGGGTATGACCCTCATGGAAGAGATGGGAGCTGAAAATAGAGATTTCAAAATCATCCACATGTATTTTGTAACTTAAGCCATCAAGATGGCTACGACTGAGAAATGTGGAGTGAGAAGGGTGCCTGGAAGAAAATTATGAAAACACCTACATTTCAGAGATGAATAGAAGAGGCTGTAAAAAGAAGAAAGAGTTTCTAGAAGTGGGAAGTAAGCAAAGAGAGATTTAAGTCACAGGAATAGAGATTTAAGCAGGGAGTGGCCAACAATGTCAAATGTTTTTAGGAGGGCAAGTAAGATAAAAACAGAAGTTTCTATTGGATATTGTACAATGAGTCTAGTAAAGTAGCTTTAGAAGAGTGTTGATAATAGGCACTTATTTAAGTGGAATGAGGAGCAAAAGTATAGACAGTGAGTGCAGATAATTCATTCAACAAGTGTAGAAATAAGACATGGAGAATGATACAGGGCAATTGTTAGAAGGTGTTACAGGTTGACCTGTGTCCTCCCAAAAGATAAATCTAATCCCCAGCACCTCAGAATGTGACCATATTTAGAAATAAGTCAATGCAGGTGTAATTACAGTTGAACCTTGAAAAGCACAAAGAATAGGGCACCAACCATCCATGCATTTGAAGATCTATATACCACTTAAAGTCAGCCCTTCATACTCATGGTTCCTCTGCATCCACAGTGCCACATCTAAGAATTCAACCAACTGCAGATTGTGTAGTACTGTAGTATTTAGTTTTGAAAAAAAAATCATCTATAAATGGACCCCAATGCCTTAAACCCATGTTGTTCAAGTATCAACTATATTTAAGATGAAGTCATACTGGAGTGAGGTAGGCCCTTAATTCAATGATAGATATCCTTAAAGAAGAATAAAAAACCATGTGAAGATAAAGGCAAACAGGGAGAATGCCATGAGAAAACACAGACAGAGATCCATTGATACAGCTGCAAATCAAAGAACACCAAGGATCAACAGCCACCATCAGAAATTAGAAAGACACAAGGAAGGGTTCTTGGTAGAGTCTCAGGTGATGGCTCTGATGAGATTAAGATTTCGGACTTATAGGCTCCAGAACTCTAAGAGAAATTTCTATTGTTTTAGGCTATCCAGTTTATGGTACTTTGTTACCACAGCCCTAGGAAACTAATATAAAAGAGGATGGAAAGAAAGTTTTGTTATTGTGCTATTTGTTTTTAACACTGGTAGAAACTTCCCTAACCTGGGAAATGAAACAGACATCCAGATTCAAAAAACAAAGGATCATCACAAAGAGGACCACACCAACACCAACTGTAATGATACAGCAAAAATGAAAGATAAAAAGAGTGTTAAACGAAAGCAGCAAAGGAAAAAGAACAAGTTCTGTACAAGAGAACTACCCTAAGGCTATCAGTTCACTTTTTAGCAAAAACTGCAGGCCAAAAGGAAGTGGCACAATATATTTAAATGCATAAAGGAGAAAAAAGCCTACTACCAAGAATACCTAGCAAGGTTTTCATTCACTTTGGAAGGAAAGATCAAAAGTTTTACAGACAAGCCAAAGTTAAGAGTTCAACATCATACAACCAGCTTTATAATAAATGTTAAAGGGACTTCTCCAGGTGGAAAAGAAAAGGCCACAACTAGAAATATGAAAATCACATAAGGAAAAATCTCAGTGGTAAAGGCAAATATACAGTAAGTATAGTAAATCAACCATTTATAAAGCAATAAGATGGTTAAAAGACAAAAGTAATAAAGTCATATATATGTTCAATGAGTACTTAAGGGATATGCAATGCAAAAAGATGTAAAATATACCAAAAACATTAAATGGGGTAGAAGTAAAATGAATGGTTGTTAAATAAAATACATTTCAACTTAAACTAACAATTCAAAACAATCATGTATATATAGAGATAAAAAGATAACTATAGATAGATACACAGATATATAAAAATTGTTATATATAAACCTCATGGTAACAAATGAAAAATCTTTAACAGATACACACAAAAAAGGGAAAGGAATTCAAACATAACACTAAAGATAGTCATTAAGTCACAAAGGAAAATAGCAAAAGAAGAAGGAACAAAAACAAGCTATAACACAACCCCAAAATGATTTTAAAATGGCAGTAAGTAAATATCCATCAATAACTACTTTAAAAGTAGATGGACCAAATGACAACCAAAAGACACAGAGTGGTTGAGTGGAAACAAAAGCAAAAGTCATATATATCTGTTTATAAGTCACTCACTGCAGATCTAAAGACACACAAACTACAAGGAAGAGGATGGAAAAAGGTATATCATGCAAATGGCAATAAAAAGAAGGCTGGAGTGGCAATGCTTATATCAGACAATACAGAACTTAAAGATTGTAAAAAGATCATAAAGATGAGAGTAAAAATAAATGAAATAAATGAAGCAAAAAACAATAGAAAAGGTCAATGAAACTAAGAGCTGGTTATTTGAAAAGAAAAACACAATTGACAATCATTTAGCTAAACCCATCAAGAAAAAATGAGAGAGCTCAAATCAATAAAATCAAAAGTGAAAAAGCAGAAGTTACAATCATCATCACAGAAATACAAAGATTCACAAGAGAGTACTACAAACAATTATGTGCCAATAAAATGAACAACCAAGTAGAAACAAAAAATTCTGAGAAATGAAAATCTCCCAAGACCAAATTAAGAAAAATAGAAAATATGAACAAACCAATTACTAATAACGTAACAGAATCACTAATTTTTAAAAATACCCACAGTCACAAGTCCAGGACCAGACAGCTTAACATGTGAATTTTACCAAACATTTAGGGAAGAACCAACACCAGTCTTTTCCAAACTTTTCAAAAAAACTGGAGAGGAAAGAATGCTTCTGAATTCATTCTATGAGGTCAGCATCACCTCAATACCAAAATCAGACAAAGATATGAAAACAAGAAAATTACATGCCTGTATCACTGATGCAAAAATTCTCAACAAAATATTAGCAAAACAAATTCAAGAATACACTAAAAATGTCATACACCATGATCAAGTCACATTCATCCCAGGGACGCAAGAATGGCTCAACATCCACAATTCAATCAATGTAATACACAACATTAACAAACTGAATTTAAAAATCAGGGGAAAGGCGGCAGCGGGCCCGCAGCAGTGACCTCCTGACAGGCACCGAGACTTGGGTGGGGCGCGCTGCGGGGCCGGGAGGCCATTTGGAGAGCGTGGGGAGCAGTGGCAAGATGGCTGCATGGGCACCAGTACGTGCACAGACTCTCAGCTAGCCTGGACACCTCTATGGAGAAGAAGCCAACAGCACGGCTGCCCCATTGCCCTTGCCGTTCTAGTCTCCTGTTCCTTCTGTCCTCCCTGGGACGTGCTCCAGAGCCAGAAGATGGGGAGAGGAGAAGCAGGAGCCCTGGTGGAGAAGTCTGAAGGGAAGGAGGAGAAAATGAAATGTTGCCTGAAGACAATGGCCGAGACAGCACGCCCCACGCAGCCGCCAGCACCTCTCCCCCCAGCCCCCATCTCCTTGTCTACAGTCCATACCTATTGTCCTGTGAAGTGTGATGGGACAGCCTCTTTGCAGCTTCTCTGAAAATGGAGACAGGAGCTGTGAGTCTTGCCAAGGTCACAGGATTGGTATTCCAGAGCCATGCCCCTCACTCCAGGACATGCACCATCACCAGAGGCGGAAGAGCCAAGCAGGAAGGGAAGATGCAGTTGCTGCTGTCTTGAAGCTGCAGCAGTCAGGGGCCAGGATGGAGGAGGAGGCCTGGGGCAGAGAGCACAGCGCGGGTCCTGCTCCCACTCCTGCCCTTCTGGGACTTGGCTGGGGACCTGGGGAAACGTGCCCCTACCCCCCTACCCATCCTGCGGGGGTCTTAGCCTTCTACCTGTGGGCCACCCTTTCTGCCCTTGTTACATTGGATGGCTGTTTAGTGCAGGGTGTTCCAGCAAACAGAAGCTCCGCCCCACATCTCTGTCCCCTGGGGACCGAGGGCGTTGTGCCGGGTGGTGGCCCACACAAGGGGCCCCAGCCTTCTAGGAGTTAATGATGCCCTCTCCCCAGCTGTCCTCCCCTTGGTGCTCCTCTTCCTCCCTCCTCCTGCTCACAGCAGGCAGGGCCTGGACCTGGGAGCCATGCCGCTGTGCTGTTGCCAGGGGAGCCGGGAGCCCCATCCAAGCTATGCAGGGAAAAGGCCCGGCCTGTCAAAGTGTCTCAGATGAACTGCCACCGTCCCCATCCCCATGCAGCTGGGCTCAGACGTGTCTCTGCTCTTGTTCTGTGCCTGAGAATGGCGAAGCCCAGTGAGGTTCAAGAGCAAACTCACTATTCATTAGTCAGGGGTTCTTGACGTCCGTGTCTCCCAGGGATGGGTCTCCCCCTCCCTTTTCCTCTCTCTCCTGTGACACATTCCTGGGTGCCTTTGGTGAGGGCTGCATATCCTCCTCCTCCTGCCCAACTCTTCTCCAGAGGCCCCTGAATAAACTCCCCCCAAGGAGACCAGGCAGGGCAGAGACAATGGCTGCAGGAAACCATTCAGGCGGGACTCCAGCCATGCTCTCCCGCCCTCCACTCCCAGCGCGCCTGTGGGCCCACTCCCCTCTGACTCAGGGCACCCCTGGCCTACTAGACTACACAGGCCTGGACAAGACAAAGGCACTGGGCACTGCCCTCAGGGCAACAGGCCAGTCCAGTGCCATTTTCAGTGGGCTCATTGGATGCTTCCATGACCTGTATCTTAGATTGCTGCCTCTCAGTGCTTTCTCTGCCATCACATATCTCTTCTAAGATACTCAAATACCATTGGTGGGAAAGTATGAAATGTGACAATATCAGAATGTAAAGGACACATGTACTTAGTTACAAGCAAATTTAACTTTGCACTACTAGAAATTTACTATATGGTTAACATGTGGACGTTCCCAAAGAGAATGTACAAGAATGTTCATCTGAGCATTTCTTTTTTCAGAATGTAAAAAAATGGAAATGAACCTGTTGTCCATTCATACTGTGTGAAATACTACGCAGCTGCAAAAATGAATGTGGTAGGTCTCTAAATATTAGCTGATATGGAAGGCTGGCCATTATATATTGTTGGGTGAATAGAATAAATCACAGAACAGACAATAAAAAAAATCATATGACCATCTCAATAGATGCAGAAAAAGCTACTGAAAAAATTCAATACACATTTATAATAAAACCCTTAACAAAGTGGGTATACAAGGAGCATATCTGAACATAATAAAGGCCATATATGATAAATCCACAGCTAGCATCATAGTCAATAGTGAAAAGCTAAAATCATTTCCTCTAAGATAAGGAACAAGACATCCTTGTGGGCATCTGCCCACTCTCATGACTTTAATTCTACAAAGTATTAGAAGTCCTAGCCACAGCAGTCAGAGAAGAAATAAAAGCAATTCAAAGTGGAAAGGAAGTAAAACTGTCACGGCTTGCCAATGACATAATGCTAGCCATAGAAAATTCTGAAGACTCACCCAAAAAGTACTAGAAATGGTTAATGAATCCAATAAGGCAGCAGGATACAAAATTAATATACAGAAATACGTTGTGCTTCTATTCACTAATAAGGAACTACCAGAAAGTGAAATTAACAAAACAATCCCATTTAAAACCTCATAAAAAATAAAATATGGGAGTAAATCTAAGAAAATAAAAGACTTGTACTAGGAAAACTATAAAACAATGAAAAAAGAAATTAAAGAAGACAAAAATGAAAAAAATATACCATGTTCTTGGGTCATAAGAATGAATATTGTTAAAATGACCATACTATCCTATGCAACTACAGATTCAATGCAAGCCCAATCAAAATATCCATGACATTTTTCACCGAACTAGAAGAAAGAATTTAGAAATTTGGACAGAAACACAAAAGACCCTGAATAGCCAAACAACCTTAAGAAAAAAGAACAAAACTCGAGTTATCATGCTCCCTGATTCCAAACTATATTACAAAGCTATAGTAAACAAAACAGTTTGAGACTGGCACAAAAACAAATCCATAGAACAATGGAACAGGAAACAGAGCCCAGAAATGAATCCACACTTATGTGGGTTACTAATCTATGACAAAGATAGCAAGAATACACATGGGGAAAACACAGCTTTTTTAATAAATGGTATTTGAAAAATGGGACAGGCATATGCAAAATAATCAAACTGGACTACTCTCTCACACCATTCACAAAAATAAGTTTAAAATGGATTAAAGACTTAAATATAAGACCTGACACCATAAAACTTTTAGACAAAACATTGACAGTATATTCTTTGACAATAATCTTAGTAAAAATTTTTCAACATGTCTCCTCAGGCAAAGGAAACAAAAAACAAACAAATAAATGAGACTGCATCAAACTTAAAAGGTTTTACACAGTGAAGGAAACTATCAGCAAAATGAAAACACATTATTGACTGGGGGATTTTTGTAGAAACTACTGCCTGTGGCTGACAATTTGTTTTGAAAATGAATATTCAAATGTCTCCAGTCAATAATGTTCAGATAACAAAGGACATATTAATACATCTCTGCTCAATAAGTAGTTAACATAAGATATTTGCAAATGATACATCCAACAAGAGATTAATATCCAGAATACTAAAGGACTCATACAACTCAACATAAAAAAAAATCTGATTTTAAAACGGGCAGAGGATCTGAATATTTTTCCAAATGAGACATACAGATGGCCAATAGGAACAGGAAAAGATGCTCATCTTCACTAATCATCAGGGAAATGCAAATCAAAACCAAAATGAGAAATGACCTCACCACCTGTCAGAATGGGCTATTAAAAAGACGGCACATGGAACTCTGCTCAGTGTTATGTTGCAGCCTGGATGGGAAGGGGGTTTGAGGGAGAATGGATACATGTATTTGTATGACTGAGTCCCTTCACCATTTACCTGAAACTATCACAACATTGTTAATTGGCTATACCCCAATACAAAATAGAAAGTTTAAATAATAAAAAATAAATAAATAAAAACAACTGTTAGTTATCTTCCATAAAAAGAGACAACAAATAATAAATGTTGACCAGGATGTGGAAAAAAGGGAATCCTAGTGCATGGTTGGTGGGAATGTAAATTGCTACAGCCACTATGGAAAGCAGTATAGAGAGTTCTCAAAAGATTAATTAAAAGGAGCTCTACTATATGATCCAGCAATTCCACTTCTGGTTATTTTATCCAAAGAAAATGAAAACACTAATTAAAAAAGATATATGCACCCCTATGTTCACAGGAGCATTATTTCCAAGAGCCAAGATATGCAAGCCACCTAAGTGCCCATCAATATGTGAGTGGATAAAGACATGGTGTGTGCATACACACACATACACAGATACACACAGTGGAATATGACAGCCACATTTTTAAAGGATGAAATCTTGTATATATACAAATCATGTATATATACATGGAGGTATATAACAGGTATTATGCTAAGTGAAATAAGTCAGACAGAGGAAGACAAATACCATATGATTTCACATTTAGGTGGAATCTAAAAAATCAAAATAAAACGAAGTAATAAATATAACAAAACAGAAACAGAGTTATAGATAGAGAGAACAAACAAGTGATTGCCAGAGCAGTGAGCTGGCAGGAAGAAAGAAATAGGTGAGGGAGATTAAGAGGTACAAATTTACAGTTACAAATAAATGAGTCATGGCTATGAAATGTACAGTGTGAGAAATACTATAACTATGTAATATCTTCGTGTGCTGACATATTGTAACTAGACTTACAGTGGTGATATTTTTTAAATGTATAGAGATATCAAATCATATGTTGTGTAAGAGGAACTAACAGTGTTGTAGGTATGATACTTCAAAAATAAACAAACATGGAAAATTGTTACTAGGAGATGGGGAGGTAGGGGAATGAAGGTAAACAAAAGGTACAAACTTCCAACTATAAGATAAATAAGTACTAGGAATATAATGTACAACATGACAAATATAATTAACACTGCTGTATGTTATATATGAAAGTTAATAGAGTAAATCCTAAGAGCTCTCATCATAAGGAAGAATTTTTTTTCTTTAATTTTGTACCTATATGAAATGATGGATGTTCACTAAATATATTGTGATAATCATTTTATGATGTAAGTCAAACCATTATGCTGTGCACCTTAAACTTATACAGTGCTGTATGTTAATCACATTTCAAAATTGAAAGGAAAAAAATAATAACAATACATGTAATTTCTTTGTTTAAAACAAAATTTGAAAAATGACTTTTCAGGACTTAATTCAACCTCAGCTACTTAAACCTATACACAATTGTCAACCCATGAAGAGCACCCAGCCCTTGGTGGAAATTCTTTTATTTTGGGGGGGATATTTTGAATATTTGCTGTTTTACCAGGTGAATAGTCAGTTATGAAGTAAACAGTCATTTATAAGCTACATTTTAACAATCTGAAAATTGGAACTTACAAAATAAATTACAGTGGAGAAGCTGGGTAAAACCTTACAGTGTGTAAGAGCTTTAAAAAAGTCTTTGTCCCTTCTTGAATGATCTTCTAAATAAATAGTTGCTACTGTTTAACATCAGGAGACACATTACAGTTAAAGAAGTCCAATACCTGCATTGAACTGATAACACACATCTCTATAACTTAGGGAGGAAAGTAATAAGTATGGCTGCAGAGCCTTATTTCCGCCGTCTCTTCTGAGGAAGATAACTTTTTACGCAAACTCATTTTTCATTTCCACCACATTGTCTTCCTTTTCCAAACAGGATATAAAATGATTTCACAGGCACCTCTGGAAATGAGCACTGAGAAAAGCTTCCCCTCACACAAAAGCCTACCCATCTCTTGAAAGATTCTAAAATTAGAAAAGCATTCTCTTTCACAAAAATGGAAGCGATGCAGCTAACCTACTTTGCACAATTCTTCAAGGCAGGCATAACTACATTTCCTCAGCTTCCTTGAGCTATGACATTCTGAAAAATACTTCAGGCCACCAAGCATCTAACTGGGCCCTTGGAAAGTCCATTTTCTCACTAAGGATGTTAGGCCTTTGAATGATTCTCTCCTTTCAGGAGTTCCTTATCAGAAGGTAGTGGATTCTGTTCCCTCAACATGTTTGCATGCAGACTGCCAGCTATGTCTTTGGAAATCCAGAATTATCTTTGTCTCTTTCAAATGGGTCATTTTCAATTTCTTTAGGCTGCATTTAAGTTACATCCAAGAATTTGGCTGGAGAGGCAGCACTCTGACCTAGGAGTTACAGATGGGAGTTCTAGTCCCAGGTCCTCTGTTTATAACCATATAGTCATGAAGAGTAGTTTAATACTTCTGAGTTTCCTATGCTATAAATAAAGACAAGAGAAACAACAATAACAAACAGCACAAGGTAATTTTAAGAATCAAGTGAGATCATGTGACAAAGTTACTTTTGTCAAAAGTAACCACAGTTTACAGAAAGTTCCTTTTTTTTGATTCCTGATGTTTTTGCATTTCAAAACAGACTTCAAAATCATAAATACGAAAGAGTTGAGGAGAAGAGTCTATTGAAGGCGAAATAGTCAGTTCAGTTCAGTTCAGTCACTCAGTCATGTTGCACTCTTTGCAACACAATGGACTGCAATATGCCATGCCTCCCTGTCCATCAACAATTCCCAGAGTTTACTCAAACTTATGCCCACTGAGTTGGTGATGCCTCCAACCATCTCATAACATGTTGTCCCCTTCTCCTCCCGCCTTCAATCTTTCCCAGCATCAGGGTCTTTTCATTTTTTTTTATTGTTTTTGCCATACATTGTCATGATATCACCATGGGTTTACATATGCTTCCCCTCCGGAACCCCCCTCCCTCCTCCCTCCCCCCCCGGGAAATCTCGCTGCACCAGTCCCGAGCATCAATCCTGGGCTGGCAATTGATTACACACATGACAATTAACATGCTTCAGTGCCCTTCTCCCATATCATCCCACCCTTACCCTCGTCCACAAAGTCCACGAGTCTATTCTATACATCTGCGTTCCTTTTGTTGTCTCACATGTTGGGTTCTCGTTACTGTCTTTCTAAATTCCATATATATGCGTTAATATACTGTATTGTTGTTTTTGCTTCTGGCTTACTTCACTCTGGATAATGGGCTCCAGTTACGTCCATCTGAGTAGAATTGCTTCAAATGATTTTTTTTTAATGCTGAGTAATATTCCATTGTGTATATGTACCACAGCTTTCTTATCCATTCGTCAGTTGATGGGCATCTAGGTTTGGATGAAATGGACAAATTCCTAGAAAAGTATAACTTTCCAAGACTAAACCAGGAAGAGATAGATAATATTAATAGACCCATCACAAGCACGGAAATTGAAACCATAATCAGAAATCTTCCAAAAAACAAAAGCCCAGGACCAGATGGCTTCACAGCTGAATTCTACCAAAAATTTAGAGAAGAGCTAACACCTATTCTACTCAAACTCTTCCAGAAAATTGCAGACAAAGGTAAACTTCCAAACTCATTCTATGAGGCCTCCATCACCCTAATTCCAAAACCCGGCAAAGATGCCACAAAAAAAGAAAACTACAGGCCAATATCACCGATGAACTTAGATGCAAAAATCCTCAACAAAATTCTAGCAAATAGAATCCAACAACACATCAAAAAGATCATACATCATGATCAAGTAGGCTTTATCCCAGGGATGCAAGGATTCTTCAATATTCGTAAATCGATCAATGTAATACACCACATTAACAAATTGAAAAATAAAAATCACATGATTATCTCAATAGATGCAGAGAAAGCCTTTGACAAAATTCAACATCCATTTATGATAAAAACCCTCCAAAAAGTAGGAATAGAAGGAACATACCTCAACATAATAAAAGCTATATATGACAAACCCACAGCAAACATTATCCTCAATGGTGAAAAACTGGAAGCATTCCCCCTGAAATCAGGGACAAGACAAGGGTGCCCACTCTCACCACTACTATTCAACATAGTTTTGGAAGTTTTGGCCACAGCAATCAGAGCAGATAAAGAAATCAAAGGAATCCAGATTGGAAAAGAAGAAGTAAAACTCTCTCTGTTTGCTGATGACATGATCCTCTATATTGAAAACCCTAAAGACTCTACGAGAAAATTACTAGAGCTAATCAGTGAATATAGCAAAGTTTCAGGATACAAAATCAACACACAGAAATCCCTGGCATTCCTATACACTAACAGTGAGAAATCAGAAAGAGAAATTAAGGAAACAATCCCATTCACCATCGAAACAAAAAGAATAAAATACTTAGGAGTATTTCTACCTAAAGAATCAAAAGACTTGTATATAGAAAACTATAGAACACTGATGAAAGAAATCAAGGAGGACACAAACAGATGGAGAAATGTACCGTGCTCATGGATTGGAAGAATCAATATAGTGAAAATGAGTATACTACCTAAAGCAATCTATAGATTCAATGCAATTCCTATCAAGCTACCAGAGGTCTTCTTCAAAGAATTAGAACAAATAATTTCTCAATTTGTATGGAAATACAAAAAACCTCGTATAGCCAAAGCAATCTTGAGAAAGAAGAATGGAACTGGTGGAATCAACCTACCTGACTTTAGGCTATACTACAAATCCACAGTCATTAAGACAGTATGGTACTGGCACAAAGACAGAAACATAGATCAATGGAACAGAATAGAAAGCCCAGAGATAAATCCACGCATCTATGGACACCTTATCTTTGACAAAGGAGGCAAGAATATACAATGGAGAAAAGACAACCTCTTTAACAAGTGGTGCTGGGAAAACTGGACAGCCACTTGTAAAAGAATGAAACTAGATCACTTTCTAACACCATACACAAAGATAAACTCAAAATGGATCAAAGATCTAAGCATAAGACCAGAAACTATAAAACTCCTAGAGGATAACATAGGCAAAACACTCTCTGCTATAATCCAAAGCGGGATACTCCATGACCCACCTCCCAGAATATTGGAAATAAAAACACGAATAAACAAATGGGACCTAATTAAAATTAAAAGCTTTTGCACAACAAAGGAAACTATAAGCAAGGTGAAAAGACAGCCTTCAGAATGGGAGAAAATAATAGCCAATGAAGCAACAGACAAACAATTAATCTCAAAAATTTACAAACAACTCCTGCAGCTCCATTCTAGAAAAATAAACAACCCAATTAAAAAGTGGGCCAAAGAACTTAACAGACATTTCTCCAA
>ML661712.1:502-11366 GCA_007570785.1 Antilocapra americana | reverse complement strand
CATCTATGGACACCTTATCTTTGACAAAGGAGGCAAGAATATACAATGGAGAAAAGACAACCTCTTTAACAAGTGGTGCTGGGAAAACTGGACAGCCACTTGTAAAAGAATGAAACTAGATCACTTTCTAACACCATACACAAAGATAAACTCAAAATGGATCAAAGATCTAAGCATAAGACCAGAAACTATAAAACTCCTAGAGGATAACATAGGCAAAACACTCTCTGCCATAACCCAAAGTGGGATACTCCATGACCCACCTCCCAGAATATTGGAAATAAAAACACGAATAAACAAATGGGACCTAATTAAAATTAAAAGCTTTTGCACAACAAAGGAAACTATAAGCAAGGTGAAAAGACAGCCTTCAGAATGGAAGAAAATAATAGCCAATGAAACAACAGACAAACAATTAATCTCAAAAATATACAAACAACTCCTGCAGCTCCATTCTTGAAAAATAAACAACCCAATTAAAAAGTGGGCCAAAGAACTTAACAGACATTTCTCCAAAGAAGATATAAAAATGGCTAACAAACACATGAAAAGATGCTCAACATCACTCATTATCAGAGAAATGCAAATCAAAACTACAATGAGGTACCACTTTACACCAGTCAGAATGGCTGCCATCCAAAAGTCTACAAGCAATAAATGCTGGAGAGGATGTGGAAAAAAGGAAACCCTCTTACACTGTTGGTGGGAATGCAAACTAGTACAACCACTATGGAAAACAGTGTGGAGGTTCCTTAAAAAGCTGCAAATAGACCTGCCATATGACCCAGCAATCCCACTGCTGGGCATATACACCGAGGAAACCAGAATTGAAAGAGCCACGTGTACCCCAATGTTCACCGCTGCATTGTTTACAATAGCCAGGACATGGAAGCAACCTAGATGCCCATCAACTGACGAATGGATAAGAAAGCCGTGGTACATATACACAATGGAATATTACTCAGCATTAAAAAAAAATTCATTTGAAGCAATTCTACTCAGATGGACGAAACTGGAGCCCATTATCCAGAGTGAAGTAAGCCAGAAGCAAAAACAATACAGTATATTAACGCATATATATGGAATTTAGAAAAACGGTAACGAGAACCCAACATACGAGACAGCAAAAGGAACGCAGATGTATAGAATAGACTCGTGGACTTTGTGGATGAGGGTAAGGGTGGGATGATATGGGAGAAGGGCATTGAAGCATGTTAACTTTCATATGTCTAATCAATCACCAGCCCAGGACTGATACTCGGGGCTGGTGCAGCGAGATTTCCCGGGGGGAGGGTGGGGGGTTGGGGGAGGGAAGAGGGAGGGGGGTTCCGGAGGGGAAGCATATGTAAACCCATGGTGATATCATGACAATGTATGGCAAAAACAATTTAAAAAAATAAATTAAAATAAAAAAAAAAAAAAGCAGAGACATTACTTTGCCAACAAATATCCACCTAGTCGAAGCTATGGTTTTTCCAGTGGTCATGTATGGATGTGAGAGTTGGACTATAAAGAAAGCTGAGCAACGAAGCATTGATGCTTTTGAACTGTGGTGTTGGAGAAGACTCTTGAGAGTCCCTTGGACTGCAAGGAGATCCAACCAGTCCATCCTAAAGAAGATGAATACTGAGTGTTCATTTTAAGGGCTGATGCTGAAGCTGAAACTCCAATAATTTGGCCACCTGATGCGAAGAGCTGACTCATTTGAAAAGACCCTGATGCTGGGAAAGATTGAAGAGGGAGGAGAAGGGGATGAAAGGATGAGGTGGCTCGATGGCATCACCGACCCAATGGACATGAGTTTGGGTAAACTCTGGGAGTTGGTGATGGACAGGGAGGCCTGGAGTGCTACAGTCCATGGGGTTGCAAAGAGTTGGACATGACTGAGTGACTGAACTTAACTGAACAATACATTGTTATTAATGCTATGAATGAAGCAAGAAAAATTCTGAGACAGAAAATCAGGGCATAGTGGGGAAGAGAGCTTATGAAATATTGTCAGGGATGACTGTCTAAGAAACAGACTTGGAAGGTAAAAAGATTAATTTTGAAAAGAACCTAATCATCTGAAGTGTGGATTGAGAGCAACACAAGAGGAATTATCACATGCAGTATTTCAAATTGAAACACTGCAGTATGCTATAGAAGCATATAGATAGCAGTCTAGATAGAATATAATGAACAAGGAGAAAAAAGAGTGGGACAAGCATTGACTGGAAGGAGGTGTTAAAGAAAAAAAATAATTCATTTTGAAAAAATGGTAAGAAAGACTTTTTAAAAGACTTCTTCAATAGAGATATTGCAAAACCTCTAAGACAGATTGTATTCAACTCTCAATATGTTAATGGTAACTGAGGATTTCTAGCCAAGGAGCAGAATGAGGGAGTCAGTGGATGGAAAATCATTAAGAGAACAAATCAGGGGTAGGAGAATTCTTGCTAAGCTTACCTAATGAGAGTATTGATATAAAACACCAAACAGATCTAGGATGAGGAACTTGATCAGATAAAGGTAAAGGACATTTTCAATAATGTCACTTAGCAGAGTTATTGCTAAAGTTAAGCTAGGTGGATGGAAGACAAGACGCAGGGAGAGAAGGCATTCAGAGTCCAGGCCCAGTAAATAAGAAACCTCAGAAGAACAAGACTGAAATTCAGTCAAGGGGAGAGTCTGTCAGTGGGGCAGGGTGTGGATCATGCAGAAACTTCTAGGCCACAGAGAATAATTTACATTTTACTCAAAATATGAATGATAGCCATTGATACATCTTTATCAAAAGAAGTACAAGATCAATGTTTTGTTTTGTTTTTTAAGTACACTTATTTATTTTTGCTTGTGTTGGGTCTTTGATGCTGTGTATCGGCTTTCTCTAGCTTTTGTGTGTGGGCTTCTCATTGTGGTGCTTCTCCTGTTTTGGAGCACAGGCGCTAGAGTAAATGGACTTCAGTAATTGTGTGTGGGGTTCAGTAGATGCAACTTGCAGGCTCTAGAGCATGGACTCAGTAGTTGTGGATAATGAGCTTAGTTGCTTTACAGCATATGGGATCTTCCCAGCCCAGGGATCAAACCCATGTCCCCTGAATTGGCAGGTGGATTCTTAACAACTGGAACACCAGGAAAGTCTCAAGATCATTTTTATTCAAGGGGATGACTTGTGCTCTCTAAATTGGCAGGACTTACTTGATGTAGGTGATATCTAGACCTAATTATCTAAGTATCAAACTAAACTATCAAAACGTAACTATTTTTATGATTTTTTATAGAAGTTACACCAATATATACCTTTCCTATTTCTTTTTTATAAAAGTTAAAATATAAAGTGGAAACTATATTGAATATCTGTCACCCAAGTGTTCATGTTTATACCTTTCCATTATGTCACCGAAATATGTTATTTTGATTTTGAATGTTGTAAACTCAGTGATCGACATTACTATGAATTTAGTTTAAAATAGGAAAAAAGAAATTATCCAAATATAATTCAGAAAGTCATATTGCTAAACAAATTTGTATGGACATCTATTAAGTACCCAAATAAATTTACGTACTGTCATTTTTGGTAGAACAAAATGAATTCAAGTGAAATAGCCATCCTAATTATGTTATCTAATTAGCATGATGATGAAATTGAAAATTCCTCACTGACATATTGTGTACATAAAGACTGATCTTTCTTTAGGCTAATAGAAGTAGCCAGACACTAGATTTATGACCTGTGTGATGGAATAGACTCTGAGAAGCAATACCATACCATTTCATAATAGTACAATTACTACTACATCAATACAGGCATAAGAAATGATTTTTTCTCTTCATTGAATTTATTCAAAAAGCTTGAGATAGATGTATGACTTAATTCAAAAATTTCAAATGTATTTGAAGGCAGGAGAAAGGCTATTTCATTATTCAGTTACCTTGAAACACTGAAGGAGGTTGATGAGTAAGGAGAGGAATAAGTAATATTACCATAACATGACATGCCATGGAATTGTTCTTTCAAGCATCAGAATTATTAATGGAATTTTTAGTGAAACATCTACACCAGCAGGGATATATTACAAGTAAACAAAAGAGAAGATATGAAATTCAATTTTCCTGTCTTTAATTTGTTTTATGGATAAATTGACATTGATTTTGACTATTTCTTTTTTAATATTCCAGCACTCAGGGGATGGAGGGCATTGGATTGGGAAGAGTCTTTTTTTTTTTTAAAACCCTTCACAACACATGAAGTTTACCACTTCTTCCTTATTTGGAATCACTCATCTTGAAACCCACAAACTTGGAAACAGTTGTCTCACAATTTCAGCAAATGTAATTTCCTCAGGAAACTCTGCTAAGGAAATAGCTTCATCTATGGTTGTGTAGAAAAAGAAAGCACATGACAAATTATTAATCTCTTGAACTGTAAAGTTATCGACAAGAAAGGAAATGGAAAAGATGAAAAGGCTCTCCGTTTGAGAAAAAACAAAGAATGCCCATGTTCTATTCTCTCTGTATATACTTAGCTAACCAGGAAGGGTTATTGGGATCTTTATATCCTTGGCTTTTGTCAGACATTTGACAGAATTTTTAAGTTATGTGGAAATCTACAATTCTTAAAGTAAGGCAATTTAATATGAAGCCAATTCAAAGGGAATCTTTTTTTTTTTTCTGCAAAGATAATTGACAGGAGAAGCATAAGGAAAGGACTCTGTCTGCACTGGAAATGTCAGGAAAATGTTTTGAACATGGCATATTAAAGGGAACCCAAGAAAGAGACATTAGGAAGAAAAGAAGAGAAGAGGTACAGCACGATAAAATGAGTAGGAAATTCCCACAAATAGAAGGACATGAAAATTATTATGTGTGAGTATATGGAAGAATTTTCCTTAGTGATTCAAAAATATGTGAACATCCTACCATGATGGTTAGCTCAATGAGAATGCAGAAATGACCTAAAATATTATTCACTTTTACATACCTCTTGTTTCAAAGCAGAATTTTCTGCCTTGTAACAAATTAAGTACATTTTTACACACATATATTGAACATCTAGTATTTGAATGACATTATTCTAGAAATTGTGAATTTAGAAAAAATAATACTCTCACGTTATCAAATAGTGCAAGAGCAAATACTACATTATTTATACATAATAATTTTTAAGTGTATGGTTATAAATCATAGGGTAGACTATTTTATAATAGTATAAAAATTACAGAGTAAAATGACAATGATGTTTATTCAGATAGATTGTAAAAAGACTCAGGTACAGTGTGAAATCAAAGGGTGTGTTAGAACAAAAACTACTAATATTCCACACAAACACTGGGGAACTGACTAACCCACATAAAAGATAGAAAATTTTCAAAGCTCAAAGGTATATAGGGTAAAAATAGTGTTTCAGGAACTAGAAATAATTAATCAAGATGAATGTTTAAATTATTATGAAGGACAAGATGAGAGATACATATAGGCAAAATCCAGGTCAGGGAAACTTAAAACATACAGCTGAGTTTTTAACTGCACTATTATTGACAGTAAAAATAATTGAGAGTTGGTCTTATCTGTGAGGTAAGGGAAAACTTTATTTCATAACTGTAGAGATTATTTAAAGACAGTTGTAATACATATGAATGGAAATAGGGCAAATTACTTTGATTTACAGTCCAAGAAAATAGAACAATTAACATTTTCTGCAAGTTTTTAATGAAGGTTCATAAACCTGTGGTCCATCAACAGCAAAAATGAAAAATGCCCATTAAATGTTATTAAAGAGGCTTTTTTGATCACAGACAATACAATTTTTTTCCTTCAAAAGCTCAAAAGAAACTTTTTCAATTCTTTGATATATATTTTAATAACTTTCCATATAGCATGTAAAAGTGAAGACTATGATTGATACTTTGCAGTAATCTACTACCAAAAAGAAATTTTAAAAATGATTGCTTTCCTTAGTACTCATTTCACACTCACAAAGACAAATTTATTGCCACCAATGAAAATATGTCCAGATGTTTACAGAATAATATGGCTTTCAATGTGTACCTTAGTCATAAAAAAAACTCAGGATATAAATCCATGTTTACTATAGGATTGGGAAGCAGTGGCGGAATTTTATAAAATATACATTTTTTATAAAAAAAGTGCTTCTTGATACACAAGTGCTTTCTTTCTTGTTTTGATATTCTTTACCTTCAAAAATATTATTTGGAAGGACATGCAAATCCCTTCTTTTGTAATAATCTAAATAAAATTCTATAAATATTTTAATCTGTTTCACATTAGGGGTATTTATCAGTGTTTTAATGGGGCAAGAGGCAAAAATAAATTCCATTTAAACTCTACAGCCTTGATTCTTCCGATATGGAAAGTAGATTGAGTCATCAAATCATTTATTTCCATTCTCCTTTATATATTCCCTTAATGTAAAACAGGAGAGAAAGGAGATGTTTCCTGAATAAAAGCTAAGTATTATTCCGGCATATTTTAAAAGATATTCATATCAAAGAGAAAGAAAATAAGAGCAGAGAGGAGGGAGTGAGAAAAAGAGGAAAGAAAAGAGGAATAGAAGGAGGAAAGGAGGAAGGAATAAAGGAAAGGTAGAAAGAAAAGAGAGAAGAGAGGGACATAGGGACAGAAAGAACTAGCAGCTATGTTAGATATTATTGTCCTCAAATATAATAAATTCTGAGTAGAGTGGTTCTCAGTGTGTGCTACTATTACAAAATGTTCACTAAGGACAACTTTGTGCATATGAGAACTAAAGTACATAGGAAATAAAGTTAACAAAAAGAGTTTGGAGATAGCAAATGAAGTTTAAAGATCAACTGTTTATTGGAATCAGAAGAGTCTAGAAAACAAAAAAGAACCATAAGTAAGGATCGTTTACTTTTATTGTAAGTTGTGGATAGAGAGGAGTGAACAAAAAGGAATGCTCCTCGGCTATTTCTGCTGAAAAACAGGACTTTCTCCTGGCTGACCACATCTGTATATTTTCAACCTTTAAGTAATGGAAACCTGGCAGCATAGATGAAATGAAGATGATAAAAGAAACAAAAGGAATAAAATTGGAAAGATCAAATAAACATTAGATTGTTGGAGAAGGATAGGAACATTTTACCAGTTGTAGCAATATTGATAAAATAAGTTAAACCCTGTGAGGCAATAGTACAATTAATATTCTTTGAAAATATAGGGGAAATTAAAAGTATCAGTAATATAACCTAGAATAACTCTTCAACCTGGGTTATTCCAAATTTCTCTTTTGTTATTATTATCTTATTATTTTTAGCATTAGTAATGAGCAACATGGAGAGAATATATGTAAACCACCTAAAACTTAATAGATGGACACACAAAATTCTATAGATTTTAGTTTTTTTTACTTTTCTTTTTCTCAAAGGTGTGAATAGGTTTTTATGGCAATTTTTTTTCTGAACTTCTTTTTTTATTGTCATTACTTTTTCAGCTTTACAGAATTCTGTTGGTTTCTGCCAAACATCAACATGAGTCAGTCACAGGTACACATATGTCTCCTCCTTCTTGAACTTCCCTTCACCTTCTTCCCCATCCCACCCCTCTAGGTTGTTACAGAGCCCCAGTTTGAATTCCCTGAGGCAAACAACAAATTCCACTGGCCATCTATTTACTTGTTGTTGTTGTTCAGTCACTCAGTCGTGTCTGACTCTTTGAGACCCCATAGACTACAGCACACCTGGCCTCCCTGTCCTTCACCATCTCCTGGAGTTTGCTCAAAGTTATGTCCATTGAGTCAGTGATGCCATCCAATCATCTTGTCCTCTGTTGTCCCTTTCTCCTCCTGTCTTCAATCTTTCCCAGCATCAGGGTCTTTTCCAATGAGTCAGTTCTTTGCATCAGATGGCCCAAGTATCGGAGTTTCAGCCTCAACATCACTCCTTCCAATGAATATTCAGGACTGATCTCCTTTAGGATGGACTGGCTGGATCTCCTTGCGGTCCAAGGGACTCTCAAGAGTCTTCTCCAACACCATAGTTCAAGCATCAGTTCTTCAGCCCTCAGCTTTCTTTACAGCTAGACTCTCACGTCCATACATGACCACTGGAAAAACCATAGCCTTGACTAGACAGACCTTTGATGGCAAAGTAATGTCTCTGCTTTTTAATATGCTATCTAAGTTGGTCATAATTATTCTTCCAAGCAGTAAGCGTCTTTTAATTTCATGGCTGCAATCACTATCTACAGTGACTTTAGAGCCCCAAAAAGAAAAAGTCTGTCAGTGTTTCCATTGTTTCCCATATATTGGTCATGAAATAGTGGGACCAGATGTCATGATCTTAGTTTTCTGAATGTTGAGCCTTAAGCCAATTTTTTCACTCTCCTCTTTCACTTTCATCAAGAGGCTCTTTAGTTCTTCTTCACTTTCTGCCATAAGGGTGGTGTCATCTGCATATCTGAAGTTACTGATATTTCTCCCAGTAATCTTGATTCCAGCTTGCACTTACTCCAGCCCAGCATTTCTCATGATATACTCTGCATATAAGTTAAATAAGTAGGGTAACAATATAGAGCCTTGACATACTCCTTTTCCTATTTGGAACCAGTCTGTTGTTCCATGTCCAGTTCTAACTGTTGCTTCCTGACCTGCATAGAGATTTCTCAAGAGGCAGGTCAGGTGGTCTTGTATTCCCACCTCTTGAAGAATTTTCCACAGTTTATAGTGATCCACACAGTCAAGGGCTTTGGCATAGTCAATAAAGCAGAAATAGATGTTTTTACTGGAACTCTCTTGCTTTTTTTATAATCCACCGGATGTTGACAATTTGATCTCTGGATACTTTACCTTTTCTAAAAGCAGCTTGAACATCTGGAAGTTCATAGTTCATGTATTATTGAAGCCTAGCTTGAGGAATTTTGAGCATTACTTTACTAGCGTGTGAGATGAGTGCAATTATGTGGTTGTTTGCACATTCTTTGGCATTGCCTTTCTTAGGGATTGGAATGAAAATCGACCTTTTCCAGTTCTGTGGCCACTGCTGAGTTTTTCAAATTTGTTGGCATATTGTGTGCAGCACTTTCACAGCATCATCTCTCAGGATTTGAAATAGCTCAACTGGAATTCATCACCTCCACTAGCTTTGTTCATAGTGGTGCTTCCTAAGGCCCATTTGCCTTCACATTCCAGGCTGTCTGGCTCTAGGTGAGTGATCATACCATGATTATCGAGTCATGAAGATCTTTCTTGTACAGTTCTTCTGTGTATTCTTTCCACCTCTTTTTAATATCTTCTGCTTCTGTTAGGTTCATACCATTTCTATTCTTTATTGTGCCCATCTTTGCATGAAATGTTCTCTTGGTATCTCTAATTTTCTTGAAGAGATCTCTAGTCTTTCTCATTCTATTGTTTTCCTCAATTTCTTTGCCCTGATCACTGACAAAGGCTTTTTATTTCTTCTTGATAATCTTAACTGGGTTTAAAATCAATTACTGTGGCCACCTCCATTAACTTGATTAACTAATATGGTTCCTTACCCTTTGGCTAATAATGTTGATATGATATCAATGTGTACATGAAATCTGAAAAATGTTTTGTAAGTTATATTATAAAACAACAAAAATGAAGCAACTTACAGACTTTCTTTGAAATACTGGTAATATATGAGCTACAGTTTTTAGATGAAATTGAGTCATAGGGAGCATATATCCCTTGTTAACAGTACTATTTTTAGTACCTGTCCCCTATAAAGTCACAGAATAATCAATAAATAATTGTTAAAAATGAATTTTAACACATTTAATAATATATTAAATGTGTTAAAAATGAATTTTAATACATTTGATAATGTACTAAATGTGTTAAAAATGAATTTTAATACATTTAATAATGTATTAAATGTATTAAAATGGATAATACCAACTTTCCTATCATGCTATCAAAATATAGTTAAATAAAAGTAGTATGATTATCTAAAGTACAGTTTATATTTTCCATTAAATAAATTCAGGAGTTTTTCCTTGGTTAATAAATAAGTTTGAAAAATAAACTTAAGGCAGACAAGGGCATGATCAGTTTTTTCCACATCAAAATTGAAAAGAATATTGAGGGGGAGAAACTAAGATGGCGGAGGAATAGGACGGGGAGAACACTCTCTCCCCAATAAATATACCAAAAGAACTTTTAAAGGCCGAGCAAACTCCAAAAAACAGGAACTGAATGCTGGCAGAGGACATCGGGCATCTGGAGAGGCGACCCAGTGCCAACGTGAGGAGGTAGGACAAAAGAAAGAAAAGAAAAAAAAGTAGAGGAAGAGACAAAGAGCTGGGGACGGGTTCCGTCCCGGAAGGGGAGTCTGGAATAAAGAGGAAAAAAAAAAAGAGGAGAAAGGTTTCTGAATACCAGGGAGCATTCTCTCTGGCAGATCTGCGGTGAATCTTGGAGAGCAATATAGCTGAGAGCAGAAGCAGATTAATAGCTAAGCCCTGCAAGGTTCGTCTCTAGCTACAAGCACAGCCGAGAGCAGCAGCACAGCCGAAGCAGACTGCTCCTGCTCAGGGAGGGGCGGGCCGCGGGCTCAGGGAACGGAGCAGCCTGAGGGACCTAACCTTCCAGGAAAAGCTCCCTCTCCCCCCCAGGTCCGTGCACAAAACAAAGGGCGGTGAGGAGTCAACAGAGAGGCTGGGCAGCTGAGGGCTGCGGACCGGCCCAACCCCCGCCTGAGAGCAGTGGGCATAACCCAACCCAGCCCCGGGGAGGCTAACCAAGACTTCTGGGGATTCTGGACAGATAGGTGCTGTATACACCTTAGAAGGAGTGCTCAGCTGCACGCCGAGAAAACAGAGCGGCCGGGCCGGGAGAGAGGAGAAGCCCCACTCCCCAACTGCTGGGCGGACGACAGAGAGC
>ML661707.1:91135-101959 GCA_007570785.1 Antilocapra americana | reverse complement strand
TGGTAAGCTCTTAGAGAGATGGGAATAGCAGACCATCCTACCTATCTCCTGAGAATACTGTGTGCGGGTCAAAGAGAAACAGAACCCTGTATGGAAAAACTGATTGGTCAAAATCGAGAAAGGAGTATGACAGGGCTGTCTTCTGTCACCCTACTTGTTTAATGGATATGCTGAGCACATCATGAGAAATGCCAGGCTGAATGAGTTACAAGCCAGGATCAAGATAGGTGGGAGAAACACCAACAACCTCAGATACACGGATGATATCACTCTAATGGCAGAAAGCAAAGAGGAACTAAAGAGCCTCTTGATGAGGGTGAAGGAGGAGAGTGAAAGAGCTGGCTTAAGACTAAATATTTAGAAAACTAAGACCATGGTATCTGGCCCCATTACTGCATGGCAAATAGAAGGGGAAAAGGTGGAAGTAGTGACAGATTTCCTCTTCTTGGGTTTCAAAATCACCGTGGACGGTGACTGCAGCCATGAAATTACAAGATAATCGCTTCTTGGCAGGAAAGCAATGACAAAACTAGACAAGGTGTTGAAAAGGAGAGACATCGCTTTGCGACAAAGGTTCATAGAGTCAAGGCTATGGTGTTCCCATTGATCACATACAGTTGTGAGAGCTAGACTGTAAGGAAGTCACAGCACCAAAGAATCTGTGCCTTTGAGCTGTGGTGCTAGAGAGGACTCCTGAAAGTCCCTTGGACAGCAAGATCAAACCAGTCTATCTCAAGGGAAATCAACCTTGAATATTCACTGGAAGGACAGATACTGAACCTGAATCTCCAATATTTTGGTCATCTATGGGAAGAGTTGACTCACTGGAAAAGTTCCTGATACTGGGAAAGTTTGAGGGCAGAAGGAGAAGAGGGCGTCAGAAGATGTGATGGCTTAATGGCATCAGGAATGCAATGAACATGAACTTGGGCAAACTCCAGGAGATGATGAGGGACAGGGAGGCCTGGCATGTTGCAATCCATGGTGTCTCAAAGACACACAGGACTGGGCAACTGAACAACAACAAAAGTTGCCCAACTCACATTCTTCCCAAACTGATTCATCAGTAATAAAGCTAATATTTAGGTGAAACACATGTCAAATAGGAAGTGCCAAAGGCTGCAGAGGTAAGCTGCACCTGTTTTAAAGGAGTGGGAAAGGACAGGCAGCAGGCATGGGTGGAGGATGTCAGTAAACTCCTTGTAGATGAAATGATTCAGGTGGTCAAATTTATAAAGCCCCACACTTTCTTCCAAGTTTCAAAGACAGGTGGCACTAGTAGTAAAGAATTGGCCTGCCAAAGCAAGCAACGCAACAGATACAGGTTCAATCCCTTGGTGGACAAGATCCCTTGGAGACAGAAATGGGAAGCCACTCCAATATTCTTGCCTAGAAAATTCCATGGAGAGAGGAGCCTTGTGGTCTACAATCCATGGGTGGCAAAGAGTCAGGCACAATTCAGCCTACACATACACATACATATATTTTTAAACCAGGAGAAAGCAGACATTAGAGAAGAGGTTACAATTCAGGACAGAACAAGAGAAAACATGAGGACTTCCCTGAGGGTTCAGTGGATGGGAATTCCCCTATCAATGCAAGGGGAACTGCTTCAATGCCTGGTCCTGGAAGATCCAACATGCCATGGATCAAGTGTGCCAGTGCCCCACAACTAGTGGGCCTGTGCCCTAGAGCCCATGTCTTATTAAAAGAGAAGCCAATATGATGAGAAGCCTGTGCACAGCAACTAGAGTAGCCTCCACTCTCTACAACTAGAGAAAGCTTGTGTGCAGCAAGGAAGACCCAACACAGGAAAAAATATATAAAATCAACAGGAGGGGAGGAGAGCAGGCCAGCTTCTCTGACTAAAGGGCAGTGCAGAGTTGGACTAGGCTACTATACAAAAGGCAAGTGGGAAGTAAAGCCTCGCAGGCACTTAGAGATGACTAAATGAGCTCTCTATCCCAGGTTCCCCTGTGGGTTCTGGAAAGTGGGAGCTGTGAACAGTTTTAGTTGTTGGTTTAGCAGATATTAATAGGGTTCGCCATAATCCCTGGAGAAAAACTGTTTCAGGGCAGAACCGGATTCACCTGGGTACATAGAGTAGGTATGGACACCCTGGTCAGAAATGTGGGAGGAAAGCCCAAGAATGTACCAAGAAAGGGTCTAGCATGTTGACTTCTGCTGTCATCCACACACAAGTGAAAACTCATGAATTAAGCATACACACCTGAAGGTTTGACATTAGAGCAGATGGACAGTCAGTGAGACATCTATGTGGCTCTGACTCACACCTCCACAGGCGACACCATGAGGACACCCTCAAACACCCCCACTGAGGGGACTGGTCACAGTTTCCCAGGAGCAGAAATGCTGCAGTTCAGGGATGTGCAGGCTTCACTGGATTCAGTCGTGCCAGGCTGCTCCCTGCTATGGCTGTACCAATCTCTATGCCTACCATATTCTGCAACTTTTGGGGGTTTCCTCTTCTATAACTAGCCTATTTTTATCCTTTTCCAATTTCTACACATCTGAATTGCAATTATCTTCTTGCTGATCAACAGTATATGAAAAATATCGGTATATTCTAGATATTATTCCATTATGGGCTTAAACAATGTTTAGGAAGTACTTCCCCACTCCTAGTTCCCAAGGATATTTTCTTACATTTTCTATAGTAGCTTTAGTTATTTGACATCTCAAGGAACATTTTTTTGTTGGACACCATTCCAGGTCTCCATGGAGGTTACAATCTAGCCGGGAGAGAATGTCAAGAAATGAAAGAATGCGGGAAAACAAGATGGTGGAGGAGTAGGTGGACATGGAGCACATCTCTCTCCATGGATACATCAGGAATACACCTTCAGATACAGAATTGCATGAAGAACACCGGCTGAGAAGAGACAGAAGTACCTGAGCAGCAGAAAAGAGTATATAGAACCATGCAAAACTTGGTAGGATAAGGGAACTAGGGGCAAAAACAGTAATGTTAGTAGGATTAGCTCAGTTGGTGGGGGAAGTGATGCATGGCTCTGATCCCCACATCAGGGCAGTTGAGTCAGAGGAGAAACATTTAAGGCTGGGAGTGAAACAGCTGATCTGTGGCTGCCAAATGGAATGAGAATCAGACTGTCCTTGCTGCTGCCATAGATAGCCCAGACAGGGATGCAGGTTCCCTGGAAGGCACAGAAGCTCTGAGCTGGAATTTAGGGAATGTGGAATAATCCCAGGACGAGGCTTGCTGTTGACTGCAGAGAGATGAATGGAGGGGATGTGAGGGAGGAGATTGTGGTGGGAAATACCTTTGGAGGAATGTTGAGCAGCCCTGGAAGGAAGGTGATACTGTAGAGTCACGGTTTGGGTGGAGCCATCACTAATAGCCTCTTTCTCCCCACATGCCAGTAGCAACAGTGGAACAATAGAGAGGCTGGCCCATCAAAGATAAACTCAAAATGGATTAAAGACCTAAATGGAAGATCAGAACCTATAAAACTCTTAGAGGAAAATATAGGCAGAACACTCAATGAAATAAATCAAAGCAAGGTCCTCTATGACCTACCACCTGGAGTAATGAAAATAAAAACAAAGTCAACAAGTGGGACCTGATTAATCTTTAAAGCTTTTGCACAGCAAAGGAAACACTAAGCAAGGTGAAAAGACAACCCTCAGGATGGGAGAAAATAATAGCAAATAAAACAATTGACAATGAATTAATTTTCAAAATAAACAAGCAGCTCATACAACTCACTATCAGAACAACAAACAACCCAATCAAAAGTGGGGAGAGACCTTAACAGACAGTTCTCCAAACAAGACATAGAAATGGCTATCAAACACATGAAAAGATGCTCAACTTCCCTCATTATTAGAGAAATGTAAATCAACACTACAATGAGATATCACCTCACACCAGTCAGAATGGCCATCATCAAAATGTCTACAGATAATAAATGCCGGAGAGGGTGTGGAGAAAAGGGAACACTCTTGCACTGTTGGTGGGAATGTAAATTGATACAGCTGCTATAGAAAACAATATGGAGATTCCTTAAAAAACTAGGAATGAAGCCAACATATGACCCAGCAATCCCACTCCTAGGCATATACCCTGAAGAAACCAAAATTGAAAAAGACACATGTATCCCATTGTTCATTGCAGCACTATTTACAATAGCTAGAACATGGAAACAGAGAAGGCAATGGCATCCCACTCCAGTACTCTTGCCTGGAAAACCCCATGAATAGAGGAGTCTGGTGGGCTGCCATCTCTGCGGTCGCACAGAGATGGACATGACTGAAGTGACTTAGCAGCAGCAGCAGCAGCAGCAGAACATGAATGGAACTGAGATGTCCATCAACAGATGAATGGAGAAAGAAATTGTGGTAAATATACACAATGGAATATTATTCAACCATAAAAAGGAACACCTTTGAGTCAGTTCTAATTTGGTGGATGAACCTAGAACCTATTATATAGAGTGAAGTAAGTCAGAAAGAGAAAGTGAAATATCGTATTTAACATATATATATGGAATCTAGAAAAATGGTACTGAAGAGTTTACTTACAGGACAGCAATGGAGAAACAGACATAGAGAATAGAGTTGCGGACGTGGGGAGAGGGTGAGATGTATGGAAAGAGTAACATGGAAACTTACCTTGCCATATGTAAAACAGGTAGCCAATGGGAATTTGCTCTATGGCTCAGGAAACTCAAACGGGGGCTCTGTATCAACCTAGAAGGGTAGGATGGGGAGGGAGATGGGAGGGAAGTTCAAAAGGGAGTGCATATATGTACACTTATGGCTGATTCATATTGAGGTTTGACAGAAAACAACAAAATTCTATGAAGCAATTATCCTTCAATAAAAGACATAATTAAAAAACAGTGAAAAAAAGAAATGAGAAAACAACTACACTATGTAACCTATGGGAAGGTGTTGAGAACTCTGGTAGGAAATGCAGCAAGAGAAAGGAGAGGGAGGGCTTGGAGGAGTGGTTTTCCATTTTCAACCGGTGGTCAGGGTCGGCTTCGTTGTGAAGCAGAGACTGAGTGAGGATTTGAGGGAGGTTTGGGAGCATTAGGAGACCAGTGTGGCTGGAGAAGAGTGGGTGAAGAGGAGAGCAGCAGGAGAGGGGACCGAGAGCTGACAGGGACTGGATGTGGAGACCTCAGGGCACATGCTGAGGGCTTGTGCTCAGAGTGAAGTGGGAGCCGGTGGAGGGTGGCAGTGGGTTGGATTGTGTCCCCCAGAAAAAGATGTTGAAATCCCAAACCCTGGAGCCTGTGGATGTGACTTGATATGAAAATAGGGTTTTGCAGATATAATTAGTTAAGTTGAGGTAACACAGTGTGACGGTGGCCCAAATCAAGTGACTGGTATGTTTATAAGAAAGCCATGTGAACACAGAGAGAGAGGCTGTTTGAAGACAGGAAGAGTTGGAGTGAAGTGTCTACAAGGCAGAGAAGGCCAGGCGCTGCAGGTCACCACTAGAACCTATGAGAGAGGCCTGGAACTGACTCTCCCTTGGCACCATCAGAGGGAATCAGACCTACCAACATCATAGTCTCAGACTCCTGACCTCCTGAACTGTGAGAGAATAAATTTCTCTTGTCTGAAGGCATCTCCTTTGTGTTACTTTATGATGGAAGCCCTAGGAAACTCATACAGTTATCAACAGAGTACTGATATAATCAGATTGATATTTTTGATTAATGAAGTCTGGGTTCATATTGTTCTTTTTGTTCTTCATGCTTGATGATACTGACTTCATATGTGAAAGACTTGCCTACTAAAAAGTCACAAAGTTCTCATCTGAGTACTTAATTTTTTATACTTTTAGCTTTTGCATGTAGAGCTCTGAGCATTTGAATGTAATCTTTGTGAATGATGGAAGGTAAGTACACAAGGCAATGGAGGTTTGTTTTTCCCCATATGGATATTCCACAACCATTTATTCAACAAAACATTATCCCACCCCCTCTCCCCATTGAATTATCCAGACTCCTCTGCCGAATATCCACTGACCACACACATATGTCTGGAAGTGCTTCTGGACTGTCAGTCCTGTCCTATGAATCCACAGCTCCAGTACTGGACATGTAGAGTAAGTTATGAAATTAGGCTGTGTTAGTCTTTTCACTTTGTGCATAGTCAGAATTCTTCGAGATGTCGTCGGGATTCTGTTCCCACATAGATTGCAGTATCAGTTCATGAGAGACTTCTCTGGTTGTCCTGCAGTTGAGATTCTACCTGCTAATGCAGGAGACACAGGTTCAATTCCTGCTCTGGGAGAGCCCACAAGCTGCAAGTCCACTAAACCTGAGCACCACAGCCACTGAGCCTGTGCTCTAGAGCCCACCAGATGCAACTACTGAAGCCAGAGCACATGCTCTGCAACAAGAGAAGTCACCTCAATGAGAAGCTTATCTTCTGTAACTAGAGCATAGCCCTCACTCATCACAACTAGCAAAATCCCATGTGTGCAGCAGCAAAGACCCAGCCCAGCCAAAACTGCATAAACAAACAAATGAATCTTTTAAAAAAAGTATGCCTTGCAATGCGAGGGATATCGCTTCCATCTCTGGTCAGGGAACTAAGATCCTACATGGAATGGAGCAACTACTGAGACTTGGCTTTGTGACTGGAGTGTCTGTTCACTGCAATAAGAGATCCCACATGACACAATGAAGTTTCCACATTCCCCAAGTAAGAAACAATGCAGCAAAATAAAGAAAGAAAATAATTGTTTAAGAAATCAGCTCATCAATTTCTACAAAAATATTTGCTGGCATGTTGATGGACTCTATAGATGTGTTTGGGGGAAACTGAGGCCTCTTGTGCCTCAGCCTCCATCTTGAACCCCTCTTCCCCTCCCTCCACATCGGGAGAGACTGAACTCTCCCTACAGAACCCAACCCCATAGTGTGACACGCAACTTAGCATCAGCAAAGTGCCTGCACATCAATCCCTGGTCCTGCCTAAAGATTGGTTCCCACTGACAATGGGCACCCGCTGCTGAAGCTTCACGCGTTTTCGCCATGTTTCTCCAATACACTTGTGCAAACACACACCCACGTGGTCTGGGCCCTTTATGTCAGCCCTGCCTCTGGGGGCGGCTCCTCAGTGCACATGCTCAAACAGACCCCGCCCCCATCCCTCAAGGCACATGACTGTTTCCGGCCCAAATCTGCAAACCCTGCATGAGTCCTGGTCCCTTTGCACACCTCTGCGCTGCTGCCAGCCTGGCCACACTCACACGTGAGCATCCTGCTGAGCGCAGGTCCTTGTCATCAACTTCTGGAAGAGCGTCGGGCACCCCTGGGTCACGCCTGGTCTGTCCCTCTGGTGTCCCACACATACCTCATGTGTGTGTGCGTGTGTGTGCATGGGTGTCCATGTGTGCACGAGCAGGTGCATGCACATGGTCATCTGATATGCATGTCTGTGTGTGTGTGTGTGTGTGTGTGTGTGGGTGGGTGCCCGAGAGAGAGAGAGAGAGAGAGAGAGAGAGTGCCTTTGCACAGGTGCATACACATAGACATGTGCATGCGTGTGGGTGTAGGGGCTTGCTCATGGGCATTTGCATGTGTGTGTGTGTGTGTGTGTGTGAGAGAGAGGCAGAGTGAGAACATGCTCAGGTGCTTGCACATGGCCATGTATTTGAGTGCATGAAGGAGCCTGTGGTCAGGGGGTGTCTGTGTCTGCGTGTGTGTGTGTGTGAAAGAGAGCACAGGTCAGATAAATGCACATGGGCATCTGTGTGTGTGTGTGTGTGTGTGCTTGAACAGGTGCCTTCTCATGGGAGTGGGGCAGCCTGGCCCTGGATCCTGCGACTACGGATGCAGAGTGGGCTGTGCATGTCCGCCTGGGAAGGGAAGCAGGGACTATTGTCGGACTCACTGGGGATGGCATGAAGCTGGGCCGCCTGGGGCCCAAGGAACACAGACTGCAGGGACTCTGGGCTGGGGACTTACACCAGGCCCCTCAGAAGCACCGGTGGGACCAGCTGGACTCAAGGGCTAAGGGAAGGGCAATTTTCCCCAGGACACCCCCAGTCTCTTGGCCCTCTGCTGCCAGAACTCTCATGGGCTTTTCCATCTCAGGGACAAAGTCTTTTGGATCTCTGGAGGGCTAGAGATGCCAGGGGCTCTCAACTGGGAGGTGACCCTGTGTCTGCTGGCCTATTGGGTGCTGGTCTACTTCTTTGTCTGGAAGAGGGTCAAGTCAACAGACACGGTACAGCTGGGGGTGATGACGGGGCTAGAGCACCACTGCCTGGGAGGTGGTGTGCATCTGCCAGGGACCACTGATACCTTGGGAGGTGACTGGATCAGGGCCACTGCCCAAGGGGGGACAGGTACATCAATCAGGCACCTTGACCCCCACCCCCTGGCTGTATAGGCCTCTCCACGACCCTGCAAATCCCAGGCCAGCAGCCTTCCCTTACCCCCAGTGGAGGCATTATATTTTCCTCCATTATCATGTTAGCTGTAGGAGTTTTGTAGATTAGCTTGAGCAGATTAAGAAAGTCTGTTTGTAGTCCTAGTTTTCTTATAGTTTTTATCATAGTGTTTGTTGAATATTGTCAAATGCTTTTATGGCATCTATCAAAATGATCATATGGTTTTTCTCCTGTGTTTTCTTAATATGATGAATAACACTGGTTGATGATTTTTTTTATTGTAACAAATTCAATAAAGACTTTTTACTTTACAATATTGTATTGGGTTTGCTGTACATTGACATGAATCTGCCATGGGTATACATGTGTTCCCCTTCCAGAACCCCCCTCCCATCTCCCTCTCAATTCCATCCCACTGGATTATCCAGGTGCACCAGCCCCGAACACCCTGTATCATGCATCAAACTTGGCCTGGAGATTCATTTCACATATGATAATTTACATGCTTCAATGCCGTTCTCCCATATCATCCCACTCTCGCCCTCTCCCATAGAGTCCAAAAGACTGTTCTATACATATGTGTCACTTTTGCAGTCTCACATACAGGATTTTTGTTACCATCATTCAAAATTCCATGTATATGCATTATTGTTTCTCCTTCTGGCTTACTTTACTCTATAAAATAGGCTCCAGTTTTATCCACCTCATTAGAACTGAGTCAAATGTATTCTTTTTAATGGCTGAGTAATATTCCATTGTGTATATGTACCACAGCTTTCTTATCCATTCATCTGCTGATGGACATCTAGGTTGCTTCCATGTCCTGGCTATTGTAAACAGTGCTGTGATGAACATTGGGGTATATTTGTCTCTTTCAATTCTGGTTTCCTCGGTGTGTATGCCCAGCAGCGGGATTGCTGGGTCATATGGCAGTTCTGTTTCCAGTTTTTTAAGGAATCTCCACACGGTTCTGCATAGTGGCTGTACTAGCTTGCATTCCCCCCAACAGTGTAAGAGGGTTCCCTTTTCTCCACATCCTCTCCAGCATTTATTGCTTGTAGACTTTTGGATGGCAGCCAAAGATGGAGAAGCTCTATATAGTCAGCAAAAACAAGACCGGGTGCTGACTGTGGCTCGGATCATGAACTCCATATTGTCAAATTCAGACTTAAACTGAAGAAAGTAGGGAAGACCACTAGACCATTCAGGTATGACCTAAATCAAATCCTTTATGATTATAAGTGGAAGTGAGAGATAGATCTAAGGGACTAGATCTGATAGACAGAATGTCTGATGAACTATGGACGGAGGTTCATGACATTGTATAGGAGACAGGGATTAAGACCATCCGCATGGAAAAGAAATGCAAAAAAGCAAAATGGCTGTCTGAGGAGGTCTTACAAATAGCTGTGAAAAGAAGAGAAGTGAAAAGCAAAGGAGAAAAGGAAAGATATTCGCATCTGAATGCAGAGCTCCAAAGAATAATAGCAAGGAGAGATAAGAAAGCCTTTCTCAGCAATCAATGCAAAGAAATAGAGGAAAACAACAGAATGGGAAAGACTAGAGATCTCTTCCAGAAAATTAGAGATACCAAGGGAATATTTCATGCAAAGATGGGCTCGATAAAGGACATAAATGGTATGGACCTAACAGAAGCATAAGATATTAAGAAAAGGTGGCACGGATACACGGAAGAACTGTACAAAAAAGATCTTCATGACCCAGATAATCACAATGGTGTGATCACTCACATAGAGCCAGACATCCCGGAATGGGAACTCAAGTGGGCCTTAGCATCACTATGAACAAAGCTAGTGGAGGTGATGGAATTCCAGTTGAGCTCTTTCAAATCCTGAAAGATGATGCTGTGAAAGTGCTTCAGTCCATATGCCAGCAAATTTGGAAAACTCAGCAGTGGCCGCAGGACTGCAAAAGGTCAGTTTTCATTCCAATCCCAAAGAAAGGCATGCCAAAGAATGTTCAAATTACCAAAAAATTGCACTCATCTGACACACTAGTAAACTAATCCTCAAAATTTTCCAAGCCAGGCTTCAGCAATACATGAACCATGAACTTCCAGATTCAAGCTGGTTTTAGAAAAGGCAGAGTAACCAGAGATCAAATTGCCAACATCCGCTGGATCATGGGAAAAGCAAGAGAGTTCCAGAAAAACATCTATTTCTGCTTTATTGACTCTGCCAAAGCCTTTGACTGTGTGGATCAAAGTAAACTGTGGAAAATTCTTAAAGAGATGGGAATACCAGACCATCTGACCTGTCTCTTGAGAAACCTGTATGCAAGTCAGGAAGCAACAGTTAGAACTGGACATGGAATAACAGACTGGTTCCAAATAGGAAAAGGAGTACGTCAAGGCTGTATATTGTCACCCTGCTTATTTAACTTATATGCAGAGTACATCACGA
>ML661707.1:32413-56135 GCA_007570785.1 Antilocapra americana | reverse complement strand
CCCAACACCTTTTACTGCTGCCTTCAATTTCCCACCAATTCCCCACTACCCATCTCCTTATTTTGACAGGCAGCTTGAGTCCAAAAGTGCCTGCTGCTGGGCACTGGGATCCGAAACTAAGATGCCAACAATAATCTGTTCTCTTTGTCTCAATATCCAATAAAATACAGTCAGTTCTGCCCGCACACTTGTTTGGAAAACACAAATTTGTTCCATTCTGATTCATGCCTCAGGGCAGAGCTTGAGCATGATGCCAATTTCATGTCTGTTTCTGCACGATTTCCTCTGAGAGAAACACAAGGCAGAAAACTGCAGCCGCTGAACTGAGCCAACACACAAGCACACGTCTTGGACAACTCCCAGCTTGCATGTGCACTAGGGCAGTATTCATACATTACTTAGCCATTTAACATGTGTCAAACTCTGCTACTGGTTCTAAGTAGTTCACATTTTTTTTATGTACCACCAATGAGGTTTCTGGGCACTGTGCCCTTAACTCCATCTTCCCAACAAGCTCTGTGGTTTTGGTGATGCAGTTTCACTTTGCCCTATGACTTGGCATGCATATGGTACATTAAGAACTTCCCAGGTGTCTCAGTGGAGACCCGAGTTCAATCCCTGGGTGGGGAAGATCCCCTGGAGAAGGAAAAGGCAAACCCATTCCAGTATTCTTGCCTGGAGAATTCCATGGACAGGCAAGCCTGGTGGGCTACAGTTCATGGGGTCACAAAGAGTCAGACACAACTGAGTACGCATGCATAGTGCATTACAGCAGCACTGGCTGTACGGAGGAAATACGGTACTGCAGCTTATTTTTTAGGTTCCTCCAGCAACGTGTTAATATAAGCTATCCAAAATTCAGCATGAAATTGCCTTCTTAAAATATATTTTCCTGGAACAAGACAATGCTGAGCTTTCCTTTCAATGATCCTTTAATTACCCCAACCCTTCCCATGAACCACCAGGACCAGCGGTGCTGTTGGTGGCACTGCCAAAGAGTGTGGGTCTGCTGCCATGACTGCTCACATCTTTATAAACTCAGCATCTCCATTGTCTATGGGAGCTGCTGAAGCACCAACTTGAAGGAGAATGCAACAGCAATGATTAGAGTGATCATCTAAGAACTTTTAAAATGATTTCTGGCTCAAAGCTGCACTGTCTGGGCTTTTTGGGAATTGGCTCAATTATGGTTTTAAGAACCCAGCAGATCCTCCGTGGTTTGAAGTTTGATCCTGAGGCATTCTTCCTGATTGATGAGGTCACTTCCCTCATGCTCTGGTTACCAGAAAGAGCTGAAAAATATTTATAAGAACTCTAAACTCATACGGGTGCATTCACAGCACATGTAGTAAACATGGAATTTACTTTTTAAAGATTGCTATTATCCTCTCACAAACAGAGCAAAAATGTGGCAAGGGAGTTTAATCAATAAACTGTCTGAACACCAAACTTCCACTGTTGTCCTTTCCCATATCTTATCATCGATGTGCTTGCATAAGTGCATGCTCAGTTGCTCAGTCGTATCTGACTCTTTGTGACCCCATGGACTATAGCCTGCCAAATTCTTGTGCCCTTGGAATTCTCCAGGCAAGAATACTGGAATGGGTTGCCATGGATCTTCCAGACCCAGGGATCAAACCTGAGTCTCCTGCATTGACAGGCAGATCCTTCACCACTGCACCACCTAGGAAGCCCTAAATGCACTTACGGGTTACTATAGGACCACATATGCATGTGTGGTTAATGATCTCTGATTCCACAGGCTTTAAGACTTCTGCCTGGTCTGCAAAGACAAGAATTGAAGCATTTGAGAATCAACAGAGGATAAATCCTGAAGCTGAAGTTGGGTTCGACTCCCACCTGACCAGCTTAGTGACCTTGGGCAAGTTACTTAACCTCTCTGTACTTCACTTTCCCCAACCATCAGATGAAGAATAACAGTACCAACCTCATAGGTTCTCTGTGAGAATGAATGAGTGAACAGATGTCCAATGCTGGGAACCATGCTTAGCACCTAAGTGCCGCATAAGTGCTTGCTCTTCTAATAATTGGCACAAAAAGCCAGCCCCCACTCACCTTGGGTATACCAGAGCCACAGGCACATGGCGCAAATACTCATACCAGGGAGACGGCCAGAAATGCAAACAGCAATGCCCACAGGATGTACATTAGGTAATTCAGAATGTAAACACTGGCAACCTAGACAAGACACAGAACAAGAAAAGACACATGAGCCATTGCAGACCCAAGCAACACGCATACCCCTCTAGAAAGAGAGAGGACCCTCTGACCCGACTGGGCAGCTTCTCACCTGGTCCTGTGTCAACAAAGAGGCAGGTTAGTTTTATTAGCTGTTGCTATTGCTACAGCGGTTCACACAGACACAGCACCAGCTGCTTTTCCAGGAGCTGTGTACACACATCTTCCACCAGGTGACACCTCAGCAGTCCTGGAAACAGTGAATGAGGCTTGGTTTGAATTTCTCTGTGTGCTCGAGTTAATAAAAGGCATGTAACAGAAAATTCTGCCTTCAAGCCCCTGGAAGCTTTGTTTGGTCTCGTCTGCAGTGGATCAGCCTCTTCACTTTGGTGAAGGCCAAACTCACGCTGCGAACCAAAGAGGAAGTGTGGAAATTGCCTTTTTTAAACTTTTTATTTTGTAATGGGGTACAGCCTATTAACAATGTTGTGACAGTTTCGGGTGGGCAGAGAAGGGACTCAGCCATGCATATATATATATCCATTCTCCCCTAAAATCATGTCCTGTCCAGGAGGAACTGCATTTTAGAATACTGCTACTCAGATGTGGCCCCTGGACTGGCAGCATCACCTGGCATGGACTGGAAATGCAATCTCAGGCCCTGCTCCAATACTGCAAATAATCTGATGTGTGGGGAACACCTTCTGAATTAACAACACAGTCTGGGGCCTTTGAGGCTGAGGACCTGGTGTGCTGGGCAGAGACTATGATTCTCTAGGCCTCAGCTTCTTGATACCATTTGGATCTCTCACACGATGCGCAGGTAAAGCCAGGGTGCCTATAAGCCAGGCCATTGACACGGCCACACGTGTGCCTATAAGACACAAAAACACACGCTCCAGGAGATAGCTCTAGCCTTAACAACCAGAGGTATTCACACCTGATGTGGTCATCAGGAATACACTTCACCTGGAGAAAAATGGACTTTTCTGAGACTAAATATAACACCTCACCCTGGCTAACAGTAATTCTTTGAATCCAATTATAAATCTTGGAGATGGTCAAGAAGCTGGATGGCAGTAATTCCCCCCAAAGTGGGTGAGAAGAAACCAAACATGGTGGCCAGCCAATTCAGCCTGCCCACCTCCATCCATCCAAGTGAGACTCTATTTTTGGAAGTGATGGAGAGCACTGAGGTCGTGTGAGATTTCAAAAGCCCTTCAACTTCTGAGATTTGACAGAATTCATTTTCAACTCCACTGGGAAAGGTTGAGCAAAATAGCAAAGTGCATTCTCCTTCAATAGAGGCAGATCAATTGGACAAAGGAGAATGGGGAAGTGAGGAGGAGAAGACGTATCTTCCAAGAACAGTTCTGTGTTGAATGGTCCTTACAGTACCCTACAGTGAATCCTGGCAACCTAGCTCCCTGTCACCTGGGTTTCTGATCTGTCAATGACCCTTAGTCATTGTGGTAACCACTGAACTCAGTTAGAAATTAACCCTTTTCCTGGACAAAGATTTGTGTGGATCTGAAAGTCAGAGTGTCATGAAGGCAAGCGCCTGGTCTGTGCTTCACTGCTACAGCCCCTAGGCTGCGATATTCCTGTTGCAGAAGGCCCACAAACATCCTCTCTGATGTGTTCCTAAGATGCACTGGAAGATGATAACTGTCTCCATAGGGAGACAGCACTTCTCATCTGCTAGGAGGGTTATGATTCAAACCAGGTAACAACTGGGGGTCGGTGAGGATGTGGGAAAGCTGGAACCCACATATGCTGCTACTGGAATGTAAAAAGGTGCAGCCACTTTGGAAGACTGGCAGCTCCTCAAAAGGTTAACTATGGGTTGCCCAGGAATTCCCCTTTAGGTATGGACCTCAAAACAATGAAAACCTATGTCCACACAAAAACCTGGAGATAAGCTTTCAAAGCAAAGTCATTCATAAAAGCACAAAAGTGGAAGCAACATGCGTTCCTCAGCTGCTGAGTGGAGAAATGACAGGTGCTGTATGCAGACAATGGCATGTTATTTGGCCATGAAAAGGAATGAAGTCCCAATTTATGGTGTGACACAAATAAAATTGGAAAACATTATGCTAAGTGAATGAAGCCAGACACAAATGTCCATGGATTGTATCTTCCATTTATAAGAAATGTCCAGGCAAATCTGCAAAGATAGAAAGAAGATCAGTGGTTGCCCAGGGCTGGCAGATTTGGGGGAAAATGGGGAGTGACTGCTGACAGGTACAAGGTTTTCTAGGGGGTGATAAAAATGTTCTAAAATAAGATCAGGGTGATGGTAGCACAAATGTGCGAATATTCTAAAAGAATATTAGAATATTCATGTTAATGAATATTATTCATTGATTAATATCAATTACAGATAATGTATATACATAGAATATTCTCTGGAATATGAATTACATTCACTAAAGCCATTTTTCTAAAACAGTATCTTTTCTCCTCAGTTAGAAGTAATAAAAATCAACCCTATTTCTTTAGCATGATCAAAAGACCAATCTCAGTAAGAAAAATAAAACCAAATACCAGGTTTTAAAAACTACCTACGTTGTACACATGAAATAGTGGGAAAGGACTTTCCAATTGAAGTTTGAGCCCTAGAGCTAGAAAAAAAGGCAAGTGGGAAGTGGCACTCATATTAGCCACAGATGAAGGTCAGAGAAGGTGAGTGCATGGACATTCCCCAACACCAGCCAGGGGGCTCCCAGCCAGGACACACCCACACATTCACCTCTGACTGATTCACCAGCAGCTCCAACCACTTCTGCCACAGGGGACACTTGTCCCTGTCCTCAAACATGGTCTCATTGGAAGTCCAGCAGCACTGCTCGTGGCTATACCAGATGGTGGACAGGCAGATGCCCTCTTTCAGGTAGATCATCCAGTTGACAGCAAGATCGATGACCTCGGCCAGAGTGCCTGGAAGAAGCAGCAAGAGCCACTGAGATGGAAGCTGGCTGAGCCTGGGCAGCATGGAGGGCAGGCAGAGATGCCCGTGCCCCAGAAGCCTCTTTCATCAGTCTTGAGGTCACCTGAGTATGTGGCAGGGCCCATGGTATGGCAAAGGTGGCACCCAGCCCACTGAGACACAAAGGCCAACGATACAGTCCTCGAGGGGCTTTGATCACACAGGAGGCAGTGGCCTGCAGGGCAGAGTTCACTGCAACCCCCTGGGGCTTTCAGAAAACAGCCATTCTAAGTTTTAGAACTAGGGTACCAACACCCAATAAAAGATGGAATCCCCTCAGCGACTTCAAGGGCAGGATGCTGGAATTACAAACTTATCTCTCCAGAAAAGACAATTCAGACAAAATGGAGAGAAATCAACTAAGACAGCCTTATCATTTCAATCAAATTTTATATCCAAATAGAACCCAACTTGAAAAATGTCACTTATTAGAATCTTCTGAATTTTTACATTTTGGTTGAAGGACTGAGGAGTGATTTAAGTAAATAACTACTCTAAAGGCCAACAGACGTGGGATAAAATAGTGTGTGCAGTGGGTCACAGAAGTACTAGTGGGCCATCTTACTAGAGTAATCCATTACAGTCCTTTGTGAAGGCAGAGAATACTCTCAAGCTACCAAAACTTCAAACTTTTACTAGTCTTTATTACAATATTATTTCCCTGCCAGCATCAACACCAAAGGCAGCCATACACCAACAAAAGGCCCCCTGGCCCTGCCACTCTCCTGTTTCATCAGCAGTCACCCATTGTTCTTTCCAGAACTGCCCAAATCCTCAGCAGCACACAGGCTCTTTCCTCAGTCTCCGAGTTTTTCCCCAGGTTCCTCTCTCTCCACCACTAACCCCACACGCTGCCCACACAACGTTCCTGAGCACACCAGGCCCTCCTCTCTGTACTACCTCAGACAGCACTGTCCTCCCCCAACCAGGCAAGCTCCTATTTATCTTCCAGATGCTGGCATTTCCATCACCTCCTTCAGGAAGCCCTCCCTGATTTCCTAAGTCTGGGCTAAGTATATTTCCCAGGCATCACTCCACCCCCATACTTATCACATCCTGATATTATTATATTTATATATCTGTGTGTATACATACATACACACACACACTCCAACTAGTCTATAAGTGGCACTGGAAGAGAGTTTGGTTCGTGTGCCACCATAGGATCAGGCCAGGTATCCAGACTCTGTGTCCCCTTTAAGTGGACAAGGGCCCCCTGCCTTGTCCACTGTTGTATGCATGTCAGGTGTATGCATGTCAGGTTGAATGAATGAGGGCAACAAATGAACGAAAATCACAAAACTCAGGTCTGTCCATTCATTCAAGGTCTACTTACTGAGCACCTACTTACTATGGAAGTAAGCTCTACAGCCTGGGGTACAGCACTGAACAAAGCAAACTCAGGTCCCTGCCTTCATGGAATCCCACCTCATGCAGGGAGAAAGACACTAGACTAAATAAGTAAGTAAGTAAGGGAGTTTCCCTTATAGCTTAGTTGGTAAAGAATCTGCTTGGAATGCAGGAGACCCATGTTCGATTCCTGGGTTAGGAAGATTCCCTGGAGAAGGAAATGACAACCCACTCCAGTATTCTTGCCTGAAAATCCCATGGATAGAGAAGCCTAGAGGGCTACAGTCCATGGCGTCGCAAGAGTTGGACATGACTTAGCGAGTAAACCACCACCAGGTGAGGGGCTCTGACAAGAGGTGTAAGTGATGGAGAGAAGAATACAGTGTGCTCCAGTGACAGCCATCTCTCACAATGGTGCCGGAGAACGGGTGGGCAGATCCTCAAAAAAGTAAACCAAAAGTCACCATCTGACCAAGGAATTCTCTCCTTGGTGTCTGCTCATGAGAAATGAAAACATATATCCTCACAAAGATGTGGACACAGATGTTCACAGCAGCATATTCACAAAAGCTGAAAACTGGAAACAATCTGTATGCCCGTCAACTGCTGAATGGAAGAGCCAAATGTGGTCCACCTAGGGTGGCAATAAAAAGGGATAAAGTATGGACACATGTGACAGTGTGGATGAGCCTTGGCAACATTATGCTTAAATGAAGCATGTCAGAAAGGATCACATATTATATGATTCCATTTTATGGTATGTCCAGAATAGGCGAATTTACAGCGATAGAAAGTAGATCAGCAGTTGTCTAGGGCTAAAAAGAGGCTGGGGGCACTGTGGCTGATAGCTAAAGGGTAGGGAGGTTCTTTGGGAGCTGGTGAAAATATTCTAACATCGATCTTGGTGTTGGCTGCAAAACTCTGTGAATACACTAAAAACCACTTTAGCAAGGCGAATTGTATGATATGTGAGTTATAGCTCAGTAAAGCTGTTACATACATACACAATGCATACATAATGGTGGGCGAGGGGGATGAAGCTCCAAGAGAAAGGTACTTTTAGAAAAGGTGGCAAGAAAGATGACCATCGAACAAAAACGTTGTGTGGAACAACAGTGACCCCCAGCGGTGGATCTGGGTTAACGCCCCTCATAGGAGCTGCAGGTTGGGCCTCTCCATCTTAGGAGTCAGAATACAATACCCAGGCTGCCACTAAGGAGGCGAAAGGCCAGGCAGTGGGACTCCTGGGTCTTACCACCATTAGACAGCTGGGGAATGGGAAGGTGAAGGGGCAGAGTTTTCTGGATTTCCTTTCACAGTACATCCAGATCAAAAGAACACTTTGGCTGCCTTCATCGTCAAGATCATCCATTTCTTGCCTCCCTCCTCTATTCATCTCCTGATGTGACAATGGGATTGCCCTCCACCACCAGTGGTCCTCACCCCTGGCTGCACATCAGCATCACAGGTGGAAGGGACTTTACTCAATGCTAGGGCGTCATTTCTAGAGTACTATTTAATTGAAATTTGGGCAGCAGTATTCTTAAATCCCCAGGTGATCCCACCTGAAAGAAGTGAGGGAAATTGGATTACCAGAGAAGCCAGGTTGTTGGTATCTTATGTGTTAAAGACAGCCCAACTGGGCTCTTGGATCAGTTGATAAATCTAGGCCAGAACATCTACACGGATTCCTTCATTTCCCACGTCCATCTCTCCTTTCCAAGAGCCAAAAATAAACCTGGGTAGAGTTTTATGAATCTATTCTAAACAAAAACATCAAAATTCACAGCAAACTACTTCTCCGCCTTCCTTTAAAGGTCTTCATATTAACAGTCAAACAAAGGGGTGGCAAAATGTCGTGTATCTATGAACTGCTACCAATATCCATGGGGAGCAGAAGGGCAGGATGGGGCGAATGGGTAGCTGCTGTGACTAGAGGGAGAGGACTGCCACTTCAGCACATTTCTGGGCCCTTTATGACCACCAGGCACACACAGCCCTTCCCTGGCAACCGAGCCCCTCCCACCATTGTAGATGTAACAAATGACAGGCGGCCAGAAATCAAGAGTCCTCCAATCACAAAATTTCTGTGCCCCACGGGAGTGCTGTCAGACAGCATGTACTAACTGGACCCATATCACAGTCATTCTCTGATCAGTCCTATAGCCATAACTATGATGTTACTAGAGACAGGGGGTTTTCTTAAGGAAATCTCTTTAACTTTACCAGTTTTTTCCTCTTTGACATTAACCTTCACAGCCTCCTAAGAGGAAGGGAATTTCAGGAAACGATTTCCATGGAGGGCTGGAGTGTTTGCTATTAAAAGGGGCGGCGTCCCCTCCATATACAGGTTCATTTGCTCTGAAAACACCGATGGGTCACAAACGTGGTGTTGGGATTATAAAAATGAAGGAAGCAGAGTCCCTGAGGGTCAGAACAACCCAAGGACTGGAGGTACCTCTCCCAGGCCTCTCTCAGACCCTGCAGTGTCTCGTGTTACTGGAAGCATCTCTCGATGTTCATCCCAGGGCCTGCCAGTGTTAGTCAAGTTCGTTCTCACAGGATGTTTTAGAGAGCAAAATGTTCCCATCCTTTCTAGCCTGCTCCATAGCCAAGTCCTACAGAATGTGAAGTGTGTGCTTTTGGTTGCTCAGTCATGTCCTACTTTTGCGACCCCACAGACTGCAGCCCACCAGGCTCCTCTGTCCATGGGATTCTCCAGGCAAGAATACTGGAGTGGGTTGCCATTCCCTTCTCCAGGGGATCTCCCCGATCCAGGGATCGAGCCCGTGTGTCTTGCACTGGCTAGTGGATTCTTTACCGCTGAGCTACCAGGGAGGCAAAGCTCTCTTGGTACCACTCTCCAATGACTGTACCTGGACCACCCATGCCTTGGGATCTCCTGCTTCACTGATGATAGGTTGGTAAGTCATGTATTTTTATCTTAGATATTTCAAGGCACAAACTCCTGGCATGAAGTACAAGAGAAACAGCACGTACCTGCCAGCAGGCCAATGAGCAGCATGACTGCCCTTCCCGACCAGGCATCCAGCAAGCTCTTGATGAACTCCCATATGGACTCCTTGCTTTTGCTAGCTATCTAGAAATAAAAAGACATCAGAGCTGATGTGGATACACATTCCAATTCAAACTTCCTTTTCTGCAACTGTTTCCTCATGAAACCGGGTGACTGAGAAAACAAATGTAATTAAGCAACTAGATGGCCACTTAGGTGATTCTTTCAGTTACTGAGTGTGATGGTCAAATGGACTTTCTCGTTCACAGAGATATGAAGATGATGATCTCCAAAGACTCAGAATCCCCAAAAAATCACTTAAGTAAAAAAACCTTACTAACCATGACTGGATCTCTAATTATTCCAAAGTCATTCTGAAAGGGGACATCACTTTGGCGTCAGCATTTTCAATACGAATCACTATTTTAGCTTATATCATAATGCCTGTTCACAAAAGACCCTCTTCAACAAAGATTTCATTTCATTCTTTGGTTTTCCAGGCTATATGTTAACAGCAAGAACATCTTGGTCAAATACATTTTATTTAACTGGTACATTCCAAGCATAAGAACATGTGTGTGTATGTGTTTATAGCTATGGACTTCTGGACATCTTTTTTCTAAAGTGTTTAACTTCTTTTTTATTGGAGTATAGTTAATTTACAATGGTGTGTTAATTTCAGGTGTACAGCAAAGTGAGTCAGTTTAATAGATATTTTCATTTTCAGATTCTTTTCCATTATAGGTTATTACAAGATATTATAGTTCCCTGTACTATACAGTATGACCTTGTTGTTATCTACTTTATATGTAGTAGTGTGTATCTGTCAATCCAAAACTTCTGATTTAACTCCTCCCTACTTTCCCCTATGTTAACCGTAAGTTTGTTTTTATGTCTGGAAATGTTTTTGTTTTGTAAATAAGTTCATTTGTATTAAATAAGTTCATTTGTATATTTTAGACTCCACATATAAGCAATATCATATTTGTCTTTCTCTGTCTGACTTACTTCACTTAGTATGATAATCTCTAGTTGAATCCATGTTGCTGCAAAAGGCATTATTTCATTCATTTTTTATGGCTGGATAATTCTCCACTGTATGTATATACCACATCTTCTTTATCCATTCCTCTGCTGATGGACATTTAGGTTGCGTCCATGTCTTACATGTAAACAGTAAAGAGTTTTCTCCAATAAGCTCTGGATTGGGATTGTTGGATCACATGATAACTCTATTTTTAGCTTTTAAGGAACCTCCATACTGTTCTCCATAGTGCTGTACCAACTGACCTTCCTACCAATGGTCTAGGAAGGTTCCTTTTTCTCCAAATTTATTATTTGTAGACTCTCTCTCTCCAGCATTTACTATTTGTGGATTTTCCGTTAATGGCCATTCTGACCTGTATGAGGTGACAACTTATTGTGGTTTTGACCAACAGCAAGAACGCCGAATGAGGCAGCATGGACCACGTTTCCCAGGCAGATGGCTATATCTACACACACTGTAGGAGCCCTCTTTCCCTTCCTGCGTTAACAGAATCCTACATCCCTGAGGTCATCATTCCCCTACGCCCTTAAGAGCAAGGGTTGGCAAACATTTCCTATAAAGAGACAGAAAGTCAATATTTTCAGCTTGGAAGGTCAGATGGTCTCCGTGGCAACTACTGGAGTCTGTGGTTGTCGCACAAAAAGAGCCATAAAGAGTGCGCGCATGTGCAGGCGGGACTGTGTGCCAAAGCAGCGGGACTTCTGGGAATAGGCGATGCACTGGATTTGCCCAAGGACCACAGTCCACGACCCCTGTTCCGGACGTAAGGCTGCCCTCTCGCCCCCCATCCTCCAGGTCAGAGCCAACTGCCTGCATCAGCGTCCGCAGGACCTCACTCCCTACACATCTCTCAGCCTCCCTTCCCTGCCATTGTGTGACGTGATGTGACTTGGTCTCACTCTGGACGTGACGGCTCATTCAGACCCTCTGAAGCTGTTCTCACCTTTGCGGCTGCTGCATCTCTGACCTGACCTCTTGGCGGAAGGCACTCCATCCTTGCCACTCTCTTCCCACTCTGCTGGTTGCCCTCCTTCACCTATGAATCTTCTAAGCATACATCCCTGGTCCCCAGTCCCTCCCACAAAACCCACTAAATCCTGGCAACACCCTGATCTCTCCCTCTCTAGACCCAGGCCACCTGGATCACTTCTAAAGCTTCAGCACTCAGTCACACGCCAAGGACCCCTCATTCTCCACCACAATCCTGACCAAGCCCTTAACTGGCACAAGGCTACAGGCTAGACAAACAGCTCAAACTCACAGCTGCTGAAACACAACTCAGTGGCCTCCCCCTAAAATCTGCTGCTCTGCTTTTCTCCCATCTCGTCATCCAAGGCCTCATCTCCTTCTGATCACAGCCAAGCCATCATCTTGACCCCAGTACTGCCCCCCATCCTGCCAATAGCTCCTGTGAAGGATCGTGACCCCAAGCATCTCTTCATTGGCACTCTTGTCAGATCTTCTTCCTCCTCTTGAACTTATTTCCAAGCTTCCTGTTTACCCTCTGGTGGAGCATCTCTCTTGTGGCCATCAAAAGGAAATGTCAACTCTTCTGCTCAGCCATTCCCAATGTGGCCCCGTTACCCATGCACCCAAACTCATCTCCGGTCCTCTCCTTCCCGGAATCTGCTGCCAGACCTCAGAGCTCCTTGAACTGCCTAAACGCACAGTCTTTCAGGTTCCTGTGACAGCTCCTGAGTAGGCCCCTTTCCCCTTCCTCTGCTTAGAACACTCGTCCTCACCCATCAACACACCACTGAAATGCCACCCTCACTAAAAAGTCCCTCCTTCACAGCCCCTCCTGAAGGATCCCACAGCACTTGATACACAACTTTACTGGAGTCCATTAAAATGCATCTTGAGTCCAGCGAGATGCCAGGTGCTGTAATATGTGCTTTCATACACACATAGCCTCATTTATCTATAGGTATAATTAACTTCATCCTTGCAAATGAGAAGACAAGGTCCAGAAATAGTGTCCCAAAAGTGACCCAGCCTGAAGGTGGCATGGTCAGGATGTACCTGGTCTATCTGGTTCCAGAGCCCCCTCCTCTCCCTCCACACCATACCTTGGTATGACACAGCCTTCCACCCAAAGCACCTGGTACTGTAATTATCTGTTCATATCACTTCTTTCTCTTCTCTAGAACCTGCGTTAGAACATGATGTATGAATCTAAGTACTAGCTCGGTAACTATCTGGTGAAAGCATGACTAAGTCTTCTGAAGGGATTCCCCTCAATGTAGCTTTATGAACAGCACACACCTTCCTGTGTCTGTCGGTGTCCCGTGATTTTTCCCTCAGCCAGTCGATGGTGTGGAAGTCCTCATATGTCCCCACATCAGGGAATGGCTCGTCAAGGAAATCCATCAGGTTTCCAGAACCACTGATCACTCCTGTATTGACCATGCTATTTACACCTGGAAGAGAAAATCTGTGGTTAGAAATGAAAGCAGGGATTCTGCACAGTCCTGGAAGGACAATCTATGTGCTCTATTTTCTGGTACCAGCAACAGACTGGTTGGCTTATCAACAACATATATTTATTTGTCATAGTTCCAGAGGCTGGCAAGTCCAAGATCAAGGCACTAACAGATTTAGTGCCTGCTGAGAGTCCACTCCTAGTTCATGTGGCCATCTACTCACTGTGTCTTCATGTGATGGAGGTCTCTGGGTCTCCTTCATAAGGGCACTAATCCCATCCAGGAGGGCCCCACCTTCATGACCTTATCACCTTCCAAAGGTCCCTCCCCCTAATATTATCATACTGCAGATTAGGTTTCAACATATGAATTTTTGGGAAACCCACACATTAATTACTTATTATTTGAGGCAGTTATGTGTTATAAAGTCACCATGGCCACTGAATTAGTGAGTACTGAAGCACTGTCCCTAAGAGAATTATAAGGTTAGGTTACTTGGAGCCTTTAGTCACAACATTAATATATAACTTTATTTTGCATTTCCATTTAAAGACACCTTATCAGATACATATGGACTTCCCAGATGGTTCAGCAGTAGAGTCCACCCACCAATACAGGAGATGCGGGTTCAATCTCTAAGCTGAGAAGATAACCTAAAGAAGGAAATGGCAAACCACTGCAGTCTTCTTGCCTGGGAAATCCCGTGGACAGAGGAGCCTGGTGGGCTACAGTCCATGGGGTTGCAAAAGAGTCACACACAACTTAGCAACTAAACAACAGCAAAAATATTAAATATATATTGTTGACTCATTCACATTGAACTCACAACTAACAGCACTGTCATTCATGCTGTAGGAAGCTTGTCTAACACACGTATTTTCTCCATAAGGCATGGCACAGCCTTCTCAGGCTCAGAAACACTATAGGCCCTCCCGCCCTGCATCTCAGGGCTGTTGGGAACAATGAAATTACCAGTAAAAAAAAAAAGGACCAAAAATGTGAAAAATATGGCACTAAAGAAATTGTGGAAAGGATACTTGTTTCTGGCCTGGGAACTAAAACAAGATGGCGGAGAACCACCTTCTCCAGCCTCAGCAAGGATCATGCACTCTGCAAATGACTGAGCAAGCACCAAAAGTACTGATTGCTCTGGGGCTTACAAACACATTTTAGTGGGAAGGCAAAGTCACAAATATGGAGCCAATCATACTGATGGTTGACTACACACATCTCTGGAAAACCTCACGTTCTGCAAAAGCAGGACATCAAAATGAGAGAGTTGGTGGAGGGCAGGGGAATAGGGTTGAGGCCTACCACTCAAAACCAAATCACTGTAATCAAACCAGTAACCAGCTCCCCTAGGAGATAAAGTGGACCATGAAGGTAGGCAGCCTCTGGGGCTGTAGTGTGGATAGCCAAGACCTACAAAGGTCTGTTGAGTTAAAGCTATGGTTTTTCCAGTAGTCATGTACAGATGTGAGTTGGAACATAAAGAAGGCTGAATGCCGAAGAACTGATGCTTCTGAAATGTAATGTTGGAGAAGACTCTTGAAAGTCCCTTGGACAGCAAACAGATCAAACCAGTCAATCCTACAAGAAATCAGTCCTGACTGTTCATTGGAGGGACTGATGTTGAAGCTGAAACTGCAATACTTTGACCACCTGATGCGAAGAACTGACTCATTGGAAAAGACCCTGATGCTGAGAAAGATTGAGGGCAGGAGGAGAAGGGGACGACAGAGGATGAGATGGCTGGATGGCATCACTGACTCAACGGACATGACTTTAAGCAAACTTTGGGAGATGGTAAAGGATAGGGAAGCCTGGTGTGCTAGAGTCCATGGGGCTGTGAAGAGTGGGACACAACTGAGTGACTGAACACCACCACCAGTAGCAGCTATGGCAGAGTGAAAATGCTGACAAGACTTAACTGGTGGGAGAGTCATTCTATGGTCTGAATGTTTGTGCCCCCATCCTAAATTCATACGTTGAAATCATAATCCCCAATGGACAGTATTAGAAGGTGGGATCTTTGGGAAGTGATTGGATGCTAAGGGCAGAGTCCTCATGAATGGGATTAGTGCTCATATAAAAGAGGCCCCAGGGAGCACACTGGCCCCTTCCACTGCATACTGCTGCTGCTCCTGTCACTTCAGTCGTGTCCAACTCTGTGCGACCTCATAGACAGCAGCCCACCAGGCTCCCTGGCCCTGGGATTCTCTAGGCAAGAACACTGGAGTGGGTTGCCATTTCCTTCTCCAATGCATGAAAGTGAAAAGGGAAAGTGAAGTTGCTCAGTCATGTCCGACTCTTAGCAACCCCATGGACTGCAGCCCACCAGGCTCCTCCATCCATGGGATTTTCCAGGCAAGAGTACTGGAGTGGGGTGCCATTGCCTTCCCCATCCACTGCATAAGGACACAAGAAATCTGTGACTGGAAGAAGAGCCCTCAGTCAACCACGCTGGCAGCCTGATCTCTGACTTCCAGCCTCCAGCCCTGTGAGGAATAAATATCTGTTGTTTATAAGCCACCCAGCCTGTGGTATTTTATTATAGCCGCATGAACAGACTAAGACAAGCCAAGAGCCATGCCAGGCTGGAGGCAGGCTGCCCTGGGCAAGCTGCCCTGAATGCAGGCACTCACTTCTAATTTTCCTTAAAATCCAGTCAAAAGGGCGCCTGCTACCAGGGCAGTAGCGAAATTGCATGTTTCTTCTTCTCCTGCCTAAGATAACAATTCCACTCCCATTACCCTGGCTCCCCTCATCTGGAAAACAATCGCAAATAAACCGAGACATCTCCTGCAGTTACACTGCCATTAGAACCCGATTTACAGATCATGTAGGAACTCATTTGACCCAGAGAAAATGCTCTGCAGCAGGACCAACGCTCACCCCCACTTAGCGAGAAAAATCATATACTCTTACAAAGACAAGAGGTTGGAACAAGCACTAAATTAAAATTATTTTGGCAAAGAGCATGGCAATGTGAATTATAAGGTGGAGACCACAAAAGTGCCAGAATAAAGATGGTTAAAGAAGGGAAGGGTGGATATTAAAATATTTGAGCACAGCCTTTTCTCACTGCTTTATGTATTTTTACATCTGGAGGACTCACCCATGACCTGACAAAACTGCATTTTGATCAAATTGAGAAGTTGCTATGGGCAAAGTGGAGTAATTACCCTACACACAGTAAAGTGGCCATAGTAACGGATTTATTAACTGTGCAACTTAGCTGCTTTTAAAACTTTACAAGTTTGAGGTTTGAGCCATGCCAAGCTGAAAATTATACCCACTGATGAGTGTCCAGGGAAGAAGTATATTGCAGAATTCAGTAGCAACCAATAAGAAAAGGGAAGGCATGAAGTTAGAAAGCAAAGATTTCATTTTCACTTTTACAAAAACAAGATGGTAATAGCCTTGTATTATACGCAGTAAAGAAAATCTCTAATGGGAAAAAGAAAGTGGCAGGCTGTTAACTCACCACAAGGAGCCCCTGTAAGAAAAACCTAACCAGCAGCAGAGTGAAGAATTGCAGACACTTGGATGTTCTATTAAAAGTTCATGTTACCTGAAACTTAACCAAATCTCTAAACAAGCAACAACTCCAGGCAATAACAGTTGAAACAAAAAGTCACTCTGGAGAACAACTGCAACTTTAAACTTTTTGATAGAGCATGACATGGTTGTGACAATCAGACATAATTGGTAACAGAAAATAAATATGATCTAATCTGTAGATCTAAGTAGGGGCCTTTTAGAAGGAGGTGGTGACACTGCATAGTTCCCTGGCCAGGAATTGAATCCAGGCCCCAGCAGTGAAAGGACCAAGTCCTAACCACTGGTTGTTGTTGTTCAGTCACTAAGCCATATCTGATTCTTCTGCGACCCCCTGGACTGTAGCTTGCCAGGCTCCTCTGTCCGTGGGATTCTTCAGGCAAGAATACTAGAGTGGATTGCCATTTCCTTCTCCATGGGATCTTTACGACCTAGAGATCGAACATCTCCTGCACTGGGAGGCAGATTCTTTAGCACTGAGCCACCTGCAAAGCCCCCCTAACCAGTGGACATTCAGGGAATGCCCCTGGCCACATTCCTTTCATTGAGGATGTCACAAAAACGTCTCTCAAGTTCAAGGGGAGGGAAGCAAATTCCATTACTTTTTTTTTTAAGATTTTAAATTTTCTATTTATTTTTTCGGTTGGTGAAAAATTGCTTTACAGTTTTGTGTTGCTTTCTGCCATACAACAATTGGAATCAGTCATAATTATATATATCACTTCCCTCTGACCTTCCCCCCCCTCCTCTCATCCCACCCTTCTAGGTCATCACAGAACGCCAGGCTGGGCTCCCTGTGTTGTTTAGCAACTTCCTCCTAACCTTTTCGCACATGATAGTGTATATATGTCAATGCTACTTTCTAAATTCATCCCGCCCTCATCTTCTTCTGCTGTGTCCACAAGCTCATTCTCTACTAGGTTCATCAGTACCATTTTTCTAGGTTCCATATATATGTGTTCATATATGGTACTTGTTTTTCTTTATCTGATTTACTTCTCTCTATTTGACAGGCTCTAGATTCATCCACTTTTCTACGACTGACTCAAATTCATTCTGTTTTATGGCTGAGTAATATTCCATCCATTACTTTTTAAGGGAATGGTAAGGCTCTAGAAGAGCACTCAAAATCAGAAATATTGTACCATTTTTCAAAAATACAACTTACCCATTTTCACTATATTGATTCTTCTGATCCATGAACACGGTATATTTCTCCATCTATTTGTTCCTCTTTGATTTCTTTCATCAGTGTTTTATAGTTTTTTATATATAGGTCTTTTGTTTCTTTAGGTAGATATACTCCTAAGCATTTTATTTTTGTTTCGATGGTGAATGGAATTGTTTCCTTAATTTCTCTTTCTGTTTTCTCATTGTTAGTGTATAGGAATGCAAGGGATTTCTGTGTGTTGATTTTATATCCTGCAACTTTACTATATTCACTGGTTAGCTCTAGTAATTTTCTGGTAGAGTCTTTAGGGTTTTCTATGTAGAGGATCATGTCGTCTGCAAACAGTGAGAGGTTTACTTCTTCTTTTCCAATCTAAATTCCTTTTATTTCTTTATCTGCTCTGACTGCTGTGGCCAAGACTTCCAAAACTATGTTGAATAATAGTAGTGAGAGTGGGCACCCTTGTCTTGTTCCTGACTTTAGGGGAAATGCTTTCAATTTTTCACCATTGAGGGTAATGTTTGCTGTGGGTCTGTCATATATAGCTTTTATTATGTTGAGGTATGTTCCTTCTATTCCTGCTTTCTTTGGGGGGTTTTATCATAAATGGATGTTGAATTTTGTCAAAGGCTTTCTCTGCATCTATTGAGATAGTCATGTGGTTTTTATTTTTCAATTTGTTAATGTGGTGTATTACATTGATTGATTTGCGAATATTGAAGAATCCTTGCATTCCTAGGATAAAGCCTACTTGGTCATGATGTGTGATCTTTTTAATGTGTTGTTGGATTCTATTTGCTAGAATTTTGTTAAGGATTTTTGCATCTGGGTTGGGGTGAGGAGATGGCCTGTGCTGGGCCCACCCCCACTGGGCTCCTGTCCCTCTCGCGCTACACAGAGCAATCTATAGATTCAATGCAATTCCTATCAAGCTACCAGATGTCTTTTTCAGAGAATTAGAACAAATAATTTCACAATTTGTATGGAAATACAAAAAACCTCAAGTAGCCAAAGCAATCTTGAGAAAGAAGAATGGAACTGGAGGAATCAACCTGCCTGACTTTAGGCTATACCACAAAGCCACAGTCATCAAGATAGTATGGTACTGGCACAAAGACAGAAATACAGATCAGTGGAACAAAATACAAAGCCCAGAGATAAATCCATGCATCTATGGACACCTTCTCTTTGACAGAGGCAAGAATATACCATGGAGAAAAGACAATCTCTTTAACAAGTGGTGCTGGGAAAACTGGACAGCCACTTGTAAAAGAATGAAACTAGAACACTTTCTAACACCATACACAAAAATAAACTCAAAATGGATTAAAGATCTGAACATAAGACCAAAAACTATAAAACTCCTAGAGGAAAACATAGGCAAAACACTCTCCGACATAAACCAAAGCAGGATCCTCTATGACCCACCTCCCAGAATATTGGCAATAAAAGGAAAAATAAACAAATGGGGCCTAATTAAAATGAAAAGCTTCTGCACAACAAAGGAAACTAAAATCAAGGTGAAAAGGCAGCCTTCAGAATGGGAGAAAATAATAGCCAACGAAGCAACGGACAAACAATTAATCTCAAAAATATACAAGCAACTCCTGCAGCTCAATTCCAGAAAAATAAACGACCCAATCAAAAAGTGGGTCAAAGAACTAAACAGACATTTCTCCAAAGAAGACATAAAAATGGCTAACAAACACATGAAAAGATGCTCAACATCACTCATTATCAGAGAAATGCAAATCAAAACCACAATGAGGTACCACTTTACACCAGTCAGAATGGCTGCCATCCAAAAGTCTACAAGCAATAAATGCTGGAGAGGATGTGGAGAAAAGGGAACCCTCTTACACTGTTGGTGGGAATGCAAACTAGTACAGCCACTATGGAGAACAGTGTGGATATTACTTAAAAAACTGGAAATAGAACTGCCATATGACCCAGAAATCCCATTGAATCAGTTTTACTGAGGTGGATGAAACTGGAGCCTATTATACAGAGTGAAGTAAGCCAGAAGGAAAAATAACAATACAGTATACTAACGCATATATATGGAATTTAGAAAGATGGTAGTGATAACTCTGTATGCGAGACAGCAAAAGAGACGCAGATGTATAGAACAGTCTTTTGGACTCTATGGGAGAGGGCAAGGGTGGGATGATATGGGAGAATGGCATTGAAACATGTAAATTATCATATGTGAAATCAATCACCAGCCCAGGTTTCATGCTAGATACAGGGTGCTCAGGGCTAGTGCACTGGGATGACCCAGAGAGATGGAATTGGGAGGCAAGTGGGAGGGGGGTTCTGGAAGGGGAATACATGTATACTCATGGTGGATTCATGTCAATGTATGGCAAAATGAACATGATAATGTAAAGAAATTAAATAAATAAATAAAAATACAACTTACCACCCAACTTAAAAAAAATCTTGGAAAATTCGAGAAAGTAGCAAGAAGAAATTACCAATTATCTGTCATCATACTAAGAGTGCTAATAGCCTCAGTAGGGAGGCCAGAGGTCCTCAAGCAGCAGAAGGAACTAAAACTGCAAGTGGCAGACTTTCTTTTTCCCTTTCTCTTCTAATCCCGTGTTGTCATAGAAACACCTGGTTCCGCCCGAACTTAAACTTTATCTCAAATCTTGTGTTCAGTTCAGTTCAGTCACTCAGTCGTGTCTGACTCTTTGCCACCCCATGCACTGCAGCACGCCAGCCTTCTCTGTCCATCAACAACTCCCAGAGATAGCTCAAACTCATGTCCATCAAGTCAGTGATGCCATCCAACCATCTCCTCTGTCATCCCCTTCTCCTCCTGCCTTCCCTCTTTCCCAGCATCAGGGTCTTTTCCAATGAGTCAGTTCTTCCCATCAGGTGGCCAAATCACTGGAATTTCAGCTTCAGCATCAGTCCTTCCAATGAATATTCAGGACTGATTTCCTTTAAGATTGATTGGTTGGATCTCCTTGCAGTCCAAGGGACTCTCAGAGTCCTCTCCAACACCACAGTTCAAAAGCAACAATTCTTTGACAGTTTTTTTTTTACACTCCAGGTCTCACATCTATACACTACTACTGGAAAAACCATAGCTTTGACTAGATGGACTTTTGTCAGCAAAGTAATGTCTCTGCTTTTTAATATGCTGTCTAGGTTGGTCATAGCTTTTCTTCCAAGGAGCAGGTGTCTTTTAATTTCAGGGCTGCAGTCACCATCTGCAGTGATATTGGAGCCCCCCAAAATAAAGTCTCTCACTGTTTCTATTGTTTCCCCATGAAGTGATAGGACAGTATTCCATGATCTTCATTTTTTGAATGTTGAGTTTTAGGTCAGCTTTTTCACTCTCCTCTTTCACTTTCATCAAGAGGCTGTTTAGTTCTTCTTCACTTTCTTCCATAAGGGTGGTGTCATCTGCATATCTGAGGTTATCGATATTTCTCCTGACAATCTTGATTCCAGCTTATGCTTCAACCAGCCCAGCATTTCCCATGATGTACTCTGCATATAAGTTAAATAAGCAGGGTGACAATATACAGCCTTGATGTACTCCTTTCCCAGTTTGGGACCAGTCTGTTGTTCCATGCCCGGTTCTAACTGTTGCTTCCTGACCTGCATACAGATTTCTCAGGAGGCAGGTAAGGTGGTCTGGTATTCCAATCACTTTATTTTACATAGTTTGTTGCGATCTACACAGTCAAAAGCTTTGGCATAATTAATAAAGCAAAAAAAAAGATGTTTTTCTGAAATTCTCTTGCTTTTCCAATGATCCAACGGATGTTGGCAATTTAATCTCTGGTTCTTCTGCGTTTTCTAAATCCAGCTTTAGCATCTGGGAGTTTACAGTTCACGTACTTTTGAAGCCTGGCTTGGAGAATTTCAAGCATTACTTTGCTAGAGTGTGAGATGAGTGCAATTGTGCGGTAGTCTAACAGCATCTACCATTTTGTTAGCACACTTAAAGAGCAGACATTTGTGAAGCACTTCACTCCTGATACAGGATTTCTGGGGCTTCATAACTGTTGGTCAAATGAACAACTTGAAGTGTTTCATGAAAACATGTTTCCTTACCACCCTGCACATTTCCTTGTTCCCACAGTTCATCTAATCCGTCCTTTGATGTCCACAGCTGACAGAAGCAACCTGATGGGTCCCATTTCTGCTTAAGGAGATTAAGCAAAATCAAACTGAACTTCTGGGGGGCCCTTGGTGATTTCTGTTTACCAAGAACCCGTGAGGCCATTAAAACATGAACCCATGCCTGGCATTTTAAATATGTTTTCCTGAAAACTCTTCAAAATCTTTACATTTATCAGAGACTATTTTCTTTCAAATGAAAGACATCTATTTTCACTAACCAAGAAATTTGCATTAATCCCATCTGCCTGTGTGACCTCCACTGATTGCCACTGAGCCTCACTGCCCTGCTCCCGAAAACCAGAGTCCTGGGCTGGGCTGCTTCTCAGGTGCTTTTCACTCCGAGTGCACACACATAACACAGAGCCTGAAACTTACTACTAGCCCCTTTCACATGCGTGGGGACAATCAAACATTTTTGAATTCCTCAAAACTTTTGCCTATGTACAGATATTGGTTAAGCCTAGGGGACTTTCCAGAAATTTCAGAGCTATCTTCACTGCCAACTGTTTATATCAGTTATTACAGAGCAGAAAAGCATCTTCTAAAAAAAATACTCATCCCTGTTGGCAAAGTTAAAATGAGATCATCTGAGTGATAATCTCACATCCTCAAAAATTATAGTGATATATGTGAGCATTATTGCCCTTCACACTTACAAATGGGAATCCAGAAGTGTAACACAGAAAAGATTACTAAATACACAGAGAAAGTGAGCCCTGGGTAAGTAGGGAGATCTTGTAACCTGCAAGAAGCTGAGAGTGCATGTTCCCCTCTTCGATGGAAATGCATGTGCACCAGTAACTGCTGCAATCTAATGTCTCTCCAATCAGACCAGATGAAAGAGTGATCAGAAAATTGGGGTGTGGGGCTGGGCATAATCACTGGGGAAGTCCAGGAAGCAAGTTATTTACAATCTTCTGATATGCCCTGGTTTTCATAGAACTGCAATTTTAGTAGAGAGAAGCAGCAAATCTATGGTCTTCATTTTAGCTATGTTCTGCTCTGTGCTACTCAGCTGGCCTGGGGGCAGGTCTGGATTACCCTGTGTAAAAGTCAGACCTTCCCCTGGTCACCCTTTGCATCACCTGTGTTTGGAAGAGGAGTATAGAAAGCTGGCAAGGTGGCTGCCATCTTGGAATCTTTTCCTTCTGGCTTACAGAGATGCACAGGGGGTGATAGCGAATGTTCGTTTTCTATACATTTTTAGATATAATTCACATACCGTAATATTCACCCTTTTACAGTGGGATTTAATACATTCACCATGCCATACAACCATCATTACTATCTAACCCCAGAACTTTTATTCTCTAAAAGTAAGCTCATGCCCAGAGTAGTCACTCTCTTGGCCCAACCCCTGGTAAGCACACATCTGGACACTTCATAGAAACAGAATCATGTCATATGTGTCTTTTGTGCTGGGCTTCTTTCTCTTATCATAATGTTTTCAACGTTCATCCATGTTGGACCATCAATGCTTCACTCCTTTTTATGGCTGAATAATATTCCATTGTGTGGCCAGACCACACTGTGTTTATCCATTCATCAGCTGATGGACATCTGGGCTGTCTGCACTTGGGGGCTATTGTGACTAATGCTGCTATGATCATTCAAGTGTTCATGCAGACATGTATTTTCAGTTCTCTTGGGTAGACACCTAGGAGTAGAATTACTTGGTGATATGGAAACTCTATGCTTAACTCTTTGAGGAGCTTCCAGACTGAAACCACTTTTCATAGTCAAGTTTTTTTTATTGAAATAAACTTCTGTTTATCAAAAGGCAAAAATCCTAAGTATACACCTCCACAAATTTTCACAAACT
>ML661707.1:0-17413 GCA_007570785.1 Antilocapra americana | reverse complement strand
TTACATCCCAATGAAGAAAAAAGAGAAAGGAAAGTGCTATACACATTCCACACATGGGTGTCTTCGCACAGACATTTTCAGAAACAGTATATAAGACAGTGGTTGCCTTTGGAAGGGGGATTAGGGACTGCGAATGAGAAAGAGACTTCTTTTTGTTTTCATAACCTTGATCCTGTGGGAAGTTCGCACAACCAGCATGTATTACTATTTCAACTGAAAACAAGTCATTCAAAAACCACCACGTTCTAGAAAGAAAATCACCCCTGCTCTTAGAAAGGAAAATTCATTTCCAGTCATCCCTTGCAAATACAGTCAAGCAAGGGTTTGATAATAAGGCCTTTCCCACAGCCCATTTGCCAGAGTTTGCAGAGTGCTCACACACATCCCCTCCTCGCTGCTAACTCACTCTCCTAGGTCTGGTTCAGGAGGGCTTCTGGGTACTTCCAAGCCAGCAGGTCTCAGCTAGGGCCTCAGGTCCCTGCAGTCAAGGGCACCTAGAGCTCAGGTTAAAAATGTTCCCTCTGGGCTTCACTCCCAGATCTCCTCAATCAGAATCCCTACAAGCCCGAGTCTGTGTATCTTTTCAAGCTTCTTTTTCTTCTTTTTAACTTTTTATTAGGCACATTTTCAAATACACAGCACATTATGGGGAAGAGTCCAATGAAAAATACCAATCAGACTCAATCAGTCTTCCTATTTGACCGTATTGGCCTCTTCACACTATCTCTCCAATCAACTGAACCATTTAAAAGTAAACTACTGTTACCATAGGTTCATTATATGTTGAATCTAAAAAGAAATGATACAGATGAACTTACAAAGCAGAGACTCACAGACTTATAAAATGAACTTCTACTTGCCAGGGGGAAGGGATAGTTAGGGAATTTGGGATGGACATGTGCACACTGCTATAGTTAACATGGATAACCAAGGACCTACTGGATAGCACAGGGAACTCTGCTCAATACTCTGTAATAACCTTATGGTTACCAGGGGGCAAGGATGGGGGGAAGGATAGTTAGGAAGTTTGAGATGGACATGTATACACACTGCTGTATTTAACATGGATAACCAACAAGGACCTGCTGTACAGCACATGGAACTCTGCAGATCCCCTGGAGGAAGAAATGGCAATCCACCCAGGTATTCTTGCCTGGGGAATTCCACGGACAGAGAAGCCTGGTGGGCTATAGTCCATGGGGTCACAGAGAGTTGGACATGACTCAGCAACTAATACTTTCACTTTCATGGCCTTGGTCAAAGTAGAAGGCGAGAGAGAAAGTGAAAAATGAAGAAGACAGAAAAAGAACACGAAAGAGAAAGAGAGGAGGAAAGATAAGACAGGAGGTAGCTGACAGGAGAGTGAATCCACAGACCAGGGAAAGTCTGTACTGATGGCAGATTTGAGGAAGTGGACCAGGGAACAGCAAATTAAGAAATGCATAATGCATACAGAATGTGCTTTCTGGAGCAGCCCTAAATCAAAGATCCCACAGATGGGCCTGGAATCCATAAGTTTACTTTCGGTGCCAGAAAATGTTTCAGAGAAGCCTTCAAAAAAAAAAGGCCTGGGAAATTTTCTTTGAGAATCACATTTACCCCCAAAGACATCAGCCAAGTGTTTTCTATAGCACCAGGAAGGATTTCTTCTAGATCGCTCATCTGTCAGAAGATTCTTCTGTCAAATAACATCCGGGATGATGAGAAAACAGGAGAGAGAGAGATACCACAATGGATAAAAGGGAGGGGGTGGACATTTTTGAAAAATAGCCCAAGCAGAGGAAAGTGGTTAGGAGTTACAGGGAACAGACATACTATTAAGAGAAAGAAAGTAGCTGTGTTTGTTAAATTTTTGCATTTCTGTATTGCCAACTCCCAGAGTTTACCCAAACTCATATCCATCGAGTCAGTGATGCCATCTAAACATTTCATCCTCTGCCGTCCCCTTCTCCTTCCACCTTCAATCTTTCCCTGCATCAGGGTCTTTTCTGATGAGTCAGTTCTTCACATTAGGTGGCCAAAGTATTGGAGCTTCGGCTTCAGCATCAGTCCTTGCAATGAATATTCAGGGTTGATATCCACTAGGATGGACTGGTTGGATCTCCTTGCAGTCCAAGGGACTCTCAAGAGTCTTCTCCAACACCATAGTTCAAAATCATCAATTCTTCAGTACTCAGCTTTCTTTATAGTCCAAATCTCACATCTGTACATGACTACTGGAAAAACCATAGCTTTGGCTAGATGGACCTTTTTTGGCAAAGTAGCGTCTCTAGTTTTTAAAATGCTGTCTAGGTTGGTTATAGTTCTTCTTCCAAGGAGGAAGCATCTTTGAATTTCATGGCTGCAGTCACCATGATAAGTTATTTTGGAAGCTCCAAAAATAAAATCTTTCACTGTTTCCATCATTTTCCCATCTATTTGCCATGAAGTGATGGGACCGGATACCATGATCTTAAGTTTTCTGAATGTTGAGTTTTAAGCCAGGTTTTCACTCTTCTCTTTCACCTTCATCAAGAGGCTCTTTAGCTCCTCTACACTTTCTGCCATAAGGGTGGTATCATCTGCATATATGAGGTTATTGCTATTTCTTCCAGCAATCTTTCCAGCTTGTGCTTCATCCAACGCAGCGTTTCTCATGATGTACTCTGCATATAAGTTAAATAAGCAGGGTGACAATATACAGCCTTGACATACTCCTTTCTCAACCTGGAACCAGTCTGTTGTTCCATATCCGGTTCCAACTGTTGCTTCCTGACTTGCATACAGGTTTCTCAGGAGGCAGGTAAGGTGGTCTGGTATACGAATCTTTAAGAAGTTTTCAGTTTGTTGTGATCCACACAGTGAAAGGCTTTTGCATAGTCAACAAAGCAAATGTTTTTGTGGAATTCTCTTGCTTTTTCTATGATCCAACGATGTTGGCCATTTGATCTCTGGTTCCTCTGCCTTTTCTAAATCCAGCTTGAACATCTGGAAGACCCTGGTTCAATTCCTGGGTTGGGAAGATTCCCTAGAGAAGGGATAGGCTACACACTCTAGTATTCTTGGGCTTCCTTGCTGGCTCAGCTGGTAAAGAAATAACCTGCAGTGTGGGAGACCTGGGTTTGATCCCTGAGTTGGGAAGATCCCCTGGAGAAGGGGATGACTACCCATTCCAGTATTCTGTTCTGGACAATTCCATGGACACTATAGTCCATGGGATCACAGAGACTCAGATTGAGCGACTTTCACTTTATAGCAATGGTTAAAGGGCAGAGTTGTTGATAAGGATTAGGGTGTTTACAAGGCTTGAAATTCCTTCATCTGGCCTCAGGTGGTCTCTTGATGAGCTTTTCTGGAATGAAGAATGCTACAGTTTTCCATTTTGCCAGAGAGGGTGTTTAGCTGGGTAAAGCATTTAGAGATATTTTTATGTCCATCCCTTTTGACAGAAACAAGACCCTGACCCAAGACAAAATACTCTTTCTTGAGTGCTCTTTCATTCTCTCTGCATCCCCTCCCTCCTCTGATTAGCACCTCTTCAAATCTGCTCTTTGAAGCTCAGGGTGTTTATTCCCAACAAAGAAACAGGGGACATGGGAAAGGCTTCTGGGCCCAAGTGCCCCACCGGATCCTGCTTGATTTCAGTACCAGACCCTGACCCTATACTAACTATGGCCCTGAGCTGTCTGTGATGGACTGAGCTTTCCCAAACTGCCCTCTTAACTCTCTCCCTAACTATGGCCCTGATGCTGGTCCTAACTAACACCCTGACAGTGTCCCTGGGACACTAAAGTGTCTTTTACTAAGATCTTTGAGTTTTCTCTGATGCCCTGACACTCTCCCTAATTAAGCCCTTAACTCCGTCTTTGTGAAGGCCTGATACATTCCCTCACTCAGGCACTGATATCCTTACTAAGTTGAAGAAGCCTCTACCTGAGGGACTGATACTGTCTATAACCAATTCTCTGACTATTTCCCTAACTAACATGCCCATTTTGCCTCTAAACAGCACCCTGAGATCATTCTAATGCCCTGAAAATGTCCCTCATAGTCCTCAATATCCCTACATTTGCCTTGTAGGATGCCATGTACGTCCTGTCCATAACTAAGACCCTGAATACATACTGAAGTAGGTCTCTGATGCTGTGCCTAAATAACACTCAGACACTAGCCCTGTTAATGTCCTGAGATGCTGCTCAGTAACAGCCTAAACTTCTTTAAGGCCCTCAAGTTATCTCAAACTGAAGCCTTGAAACTGTCTTTAACTAAGGCCTAGACACTGTTCCTAGCTAAGGCCTGAACTATACTTTATGAAGGCCCTATGCCCATCCCTAACCCTGACACTGCCCCTAACTGAGGCCATATTACTGTCCCTTATAGCCTAAGCTGTCACAAGATAACACCCTGGTCCTATTACAAAGTCCCTGACTATATCCCAAGAAAGTCACTGAAGTGCATCTAAATAAAAGCCTGATAAAAAGTGCATCTAAATAAAATCTCTTTCCCAGGCCATGAAGTTATCTCTGAGTTCCTAATACTGTCCCTAATTAAGGCCCTGTTGCTGGCCCTAAGTAATGTCTTGCTGTTGAATCTGAGTCCCCACTGCACATCCTGTTAACCTTTGCCCTGCTAACAGAGTTCTGCCAAGAGAATGCACCAGTCATAACAAACACCTTCTTCCAACAACACAAGAGAAGACTCTACACAGGGACATCACAAGATGGTCAATACCAAAATCAGATTGATAATATCCTTTGTAGCCAAAGATGGAGAAGCTCTATATACAGTCAGCAAAAACAAGACCAGGAGCTGATTGTGGCTCAGATCATCAACTACTTATTGGCAAAATCATACTTATATTGAAGAAAGCAGGGAAAACCACTAGACCATTTGGGTATGACCTACATCAAATCCTTTATGATTATCCAGTGGAAGTGGCAAATAAATTAAGAGACTGGATCTGATAGACAGAGTGACTGAAGAACTATGGACAGAGTTCATGACTTTGTGTAGAAGTCAGGGATCAAGACCATCCCTAAGAAAAGGATATGCAAAAAGGTAAAATGTTTGTCTGAGGAGGCCTTAAACATAGCTGAGAAAAGAAGAGAAGCTAAAGGCAAAAGAGAAATGAAAGATATACCCATGTGAATGCAAAGAATAGCAAGGAGAGTTAAGAAAGACTTCCTCAGTGATCAATGCAAAGTAATAGAGGAAAACAACAGAATGGGGAAGGGATCTCTTCAAGAAAATTAGAGATACAAAGGGAATATTTCATGCAAAGATGGGCTCCATAAAGGGTAGAAATGGTATGGCTCTAACAAAAGCAGTAGATGTTAAGAAGAGGTGGCAAGAATATACAGAAGAACAATACAAAAGAGATCTTAATGACCCATATAACCACAATGGTGTTATCACTCACCTAGAGCCAGACATCTGGGAATTCGATGTCAAATGGTCCTTAGGGAGCATCACTATGAACAAAGCTAGTGGAGATGATGGAATTCTTTTCTTTTTTTGGTATATATTTATTTGCTTTACATTATTGTATTGGTTTTGCCATACATTGACATGAATTTGCCATGGGTATACATGTGTTCCCCTTCCAGAACCCCCCTCCCACATCTCTCCCAATTCCATCCCTCTGGGAATCCTAACTGAACTATTTCAAGTCCTAAAAATAATGCTGTTAAAGTGCTGCACTCAATATGCCAGCAAATTTGGAAACCTCAGCAGTGGCCACAGGACTGGAAAAGGTCAGTTTTCATTCCATTCCCAAAGAAAGGCACTGAAAGAGAATGTTCAAACTACTGCACAGTTCCACTCATCTCACTTGTTAGCAAAATAATGCTCAAAATTCTCCAAGTGAGGTTTCAACATACATGAACCAAGAACTTCCAGATGTTAGAGTTGGATTTAGAAAAGGGAAAGGACCATAGATCATATTGCTAACATCCACTGGATCATAGAAAAAGTAAGAGAGTTCCAGAAAAACATCTTGTTCTGCTTTACTGACTCTGTCAAAGCCTTTGACTATGTGGCTCACAACAAACTGTTGAAAAATTTCCAAAAGATGGGAATACCAGACCACCTTACTTCCCTCCTGAAAAATATGAATGAAGTTCATGAAGCAACATTTAGAACCAGACATGGAACAACGGACTGGTTCAAAATTGGGAAAGACATACATCAAGGCTGTATATTGTAACCGTATTTACTTATGTACAGGGTACATCATGCAAAATGCCAGACTGGATGAAGCACAAGCTGGAATCAAGATTGCCAAGAGAAATATCAATAATCTCAGGTATGCAAATGACACCACCCTTATGGCAGAAAGTGAAGCAGAACAAAAGAACCTCTTGATTAAAGTGAAAGAGGAGAGTTAAAAAGCTGGCTTAAAATACAACATTCAGTAAACGAAGATCATGGCATTTGTTTCCATTACTTCCTGGCCAATAGATAGGGAAACAATGGAAACAGTTACAGACTCTATTTTCTCAGGCTCCAAAATCACTGCAGATGGTGACTGCAGCCATGAAATTCAAAGACGTTGCTCCTTGGAAGAAAACCTCTAACTAACCTAGACAGCATATTAAAAAGCAGAGACATTACATTGTCGATAAAGGTCTGTCTAGTCAAAGCTATGGTTTTTCCAGTAGTCACATATGGATGTGAGAGTTGGACTACAAAGAAAGCTGAGTGCCAAAGAATTGATGCCTTTGAACTATGGTGTTGGAGAAGGCTCTTGAGAGCCCCTTGGACTTCAAGGAGATCCACCAGTCTATCCTAAAGGAAATCAGTCCTGAAGATTTCTTGGAGGGACTGATGCTGAAGCTGAAGCTCCAATACTTTGGCCACCTGATGCGAAGAACTGACTCATTGGCAAACACCCTGATGCTGCCAAAGATTGAAGGTGGGAGGAGAAGGGGATGACCGATGATGAGATGGTTGGATGGCATCACCGACTCGATGGGCATGAGTTGAGTAGCCTCTGACAGTTAGTGATAGACAGGAAAACCTGGCATATTGCAGTCCATGGGATTACAAAAAGTCACACACGACTGAGCAACTGAACTGAACTGATAAGGGGAAAGAATATGAAGAAGAAGAGATATCTATATCTATACCAGACCAGCTGGAATGTAAGGGATGTTGATGGCAACTGGTTCTGATTCTCAAGACTTCAATCAACTGAAGCTTGGAGTCTGCCACAGCCCAAGACCCTTAATGAACATGCCTGTAAAGTTAAAGTGTTAGACACTCACTCATGACTTACTCTTTGCAAACCCATGGACCACCAGGCTCCTCTGTCCATGGGATTCTCTAGGCAAGAATACTAGAATGCATTGCCACGCCTTTCTCTGGGGATCTTTCTCACCTAGCAATTCAACCCAGGTCTTCTACTGTGGACAGATTGTTTACTGTCTGAGCCACCACAGAAGCATGAACATGCCTATTCCCATAGATTAAAGCTTCCCCACCTTTGCAATTTAGAGAAACACTGCTCTCGAAAGCTGCACGGTTTTCTCCATAGTTCTGTAAGTAATATACCTTTCCTTCCCAAGAGTTTTGGCTGCATTGTATCTTCTGGCTCAACACCCACCAAGAGGTAAACTCACTTTTCTGGTAACATTTCTCCATGCAGATTCCCAACCACCATTTGATACAATTCTACAATCAGTTGTCTTGCTTCAAATATATGGAAATCACCTTATTTTTCCAAATCTAGCAAATCTAGCCAAGGGCCAGAAACAGTGTCCCCATTTTATCTTGTGAAGCCTGTAGGTGTCAAGCAAACTCAGCTTTGTGGATCCACTGTCTCCACTTCGATGCCTCATTTTATAGAAAACACTTGCAAGGCTTTGAGGTTTTATTTATATTTCATTTTTGAAGGCTTTTGATACCTACATTAAATATACAGACTACTCATTAGTGCCACTTCTACTCTGAGATTAAAATTCCTCAAAGTTTTTTTGAACATACTTATTCCATGTGTTGCATTTAAATCTTTGACCATATGTTGTTTATTGAGTCTCATCAGAATTTACTTAATTACAACATTTTCGCCTGAATGATGTAGTACTCACCACATAGAGTTCTTCCCCAAACTAGATTTGACCAGGAATGACACAGGTGGGCCTAGGAGAAAGTCCAGGAGCATGATTACAGGCTGGTGGAGCCGAGATTCCAGTTGAGGGCACTGGAAGGAAACGGCCAGCCTGAGGACCACCTGCCAACTTGAGGATTCAGGCCTAAGAGGCCATGTCTGAAAACAAGGAAAGAAAATGGCCAAGTTGTGCCTGCACGCTGCAGGCTTCTTGACAGACATCCTCTCAGAGCAGCCATTCCCAAAGCGGTTGGGCGGGGCCTCCTTCACTCTACAACGTTCCGGCCCCTATTGGCCAGACTGCCTCACTCGCAACACTGATTGGTCGCTTGTGCCTGGCACCATACAGGCCAGCTGCACTCCATTACTTTGCCTCAGCACAGGAGGACTAGTGGCTGAGCTTGGAATGTGCCCCAGACCTGGGAGGGAAATGTCACAGGACAGCAGGGAGACTGAGCAGAATGTGCCCTGTGCAACCCTTGTAAACCCTTAGCGTGACATCTTCTGATTCCAGGGTGAGCGGCCCCAAATGCCATCAGCTTTGAGCAACCTGGGTCCTAACCTGAAGGGAGCTCGTGTCTCATCAGCTTCAAGAACTACAAGTCCCTTCACCGGCAGAAACACCGAATCCCCTGGTGCTGCGACTCTCGAATACCTAGAGAAACCCCAGTTCCCCTCAGCCTGAGGCACCCTAAAAATAGCACCTGCAGAGAGTCCAAATTTCCTAACCTTGGAGACCATGAATACTTTAGCCCGAGAGCTCTTAAAGCTCTTCTTACTCAAGACTCCCACTGTCCTGCTTGTCAGAGACCTAAAGCCCCTTTATTAGAAACCTCCGATTGCCTCAGCCTCAAAGATCCCAATATCTCTCACCCTGTGAATTCTACATCAGCTCAGAGATCCCCATTCCTCCCGTCTGAGGATCCCAGTTCCTTCAGCCCATGTGTCCCACATCTCCTCAAGTGGAGACACTTGTTCCTTACACGTAGAACCCATATAAGGCCCAGATTTTTCCAAGTCTCCAGACAGAGATCCTCAAAACCCTTCTTGGAGAAATATTCCCTCTCTTGCACTGGAACAGAGCCCTGATTTCAGCCCCACCCTAGTCCAGCAGTTGGGGGCTTCCAGGCTTCTCCAGGATTCCTTCTGTCACCCACAGACTCTTCCCTCCTAGTGCCTTTTTTCAGAGGGGCTGAACTTTAGGGGAACCAAAGAAACCAAATTTAGTTCACATTAGGGTGGCCTGTCATAGCTTCTCAGGATCTGTCCACCCCACCAACACCCTCCCTCTGACTTTCCCCACACTTTCCTGCCCTGGACGCTCCACCCAAGTAAGACAGACCAGGCTCTGGACAGTGGTCTGGGCTATCTCAGCATCTTCTTCTACAGGCACCTTGACATTGAGGCAGTCCCATGGCCATGAGGCCAACCAGGTCTACAGAATAGAGCACTGAGGGAGATGCTGGGAGAACAGAATGGAAGCCCACAGTGAGAGGTGGAGGTGGCAAAGCTGGGCTCTAAGCCAGCTCTATAGGAACATGGCGCTGCTCCCTGAAGGACCTCAGACTGCTTGCCTGGGCAGCTGAGAGAACTTGTCTGTGAATGTACACAGGATGGGAATGCCTGGTCCTGTCTGAGACAGTGGGGTGGAGTGGAACAAAACAGGATACTAGCATCATCAGCTGCTCTGTGTCCAAGGAGAGTTAAGAAAATGCTCAGTGTTTGTTCAGTTAAGTAGGACACAGGCGGGAAGGAAAGTCTTTGTCCCTGTCTCACAGAGACAATCCAGTAGCTTCAGGCTACTCCCTGCACAAAGGTGGAGGAGAAGTCAGCTCTAAGGTCTGATTTATATTAGTAAGTCACTGATGAAATCTATTATTTTCCTTAGGCCAAAGATGCTTTCAAAGACATTTCCATACACTTCTCCATGGAAGAATGGGCAGAGTTGGGAAAATGGAAAGAAATCTGATATAGGAATGTGACAAGGAACCACAAAGCGCCGATTGCTATAGGTAACGGGAAGTGTTGAGTGGTTTTAAGCCTGGGAAACATGAAACAGGTCTTCAGCCTCAGTGTTTCCTTGGCTCTCTCTTAGGTGGTTTCATCTGCTCACAGTTCCCTTATATGTGGAGACTAACCTGGAGGAAATTTTTAATGTTTTGTACCAAAGTGGGGTTGGCCCTGGCAGTGAAGAGCTCACCTCTTGCCTTGTTCTACATTCTCCCAGCCTATCTTACTGATTTCTCTGACTTTGTGACACTTTTCATTGCTTCTGTGCTTTGTGCCTCCTTCTTAGAACATACGTTTTGCTTCTCTCCAGGTTTCAGAGTCACTTGACCAGCTTTCATGCATCACCACAGGCAGGTCATCAAACCCTAGGTAGATGACACTGAGAATTCTGATGAAGAATGGACACCAAGGCAGCAAGGTGAGGGGCCAGGAGGATGGAGAAGTGTCTTCCTGAAACCAGCCTGGACTTAGGTCTCAACTGCATCTCAGCCATTAGCAAAGAAAACAGTTTTCAGCATTCTGAAGTGGTTGTGGCCTAATATTGACATAAGCCTGAATGAAGGTGAATGTATAGGTTTTCCAGTGCAATTCTCAAAAGTGTTTTGTTTAAAATTTATCATTCTTTTGAATTATTTTTGTTAAACATTCTTAATCAAAGACACTTAAAGATATCTTAGACTATAAATTCACCACAGGAATTTCTAATATTAATCTTATAATAATTTGGTTTAAGTCACTTAGAAGAGGAAATTATTAACATATTATATTGATACATTATTTATGTGTGTATAAAAAATACCACCACATGATCTTCTTACCCTAAGGTGAAACTAATTCTTTGTTTTCATTCTGGGAAAGGGTTTGAGAGAACTATTGATTCTCCCTGAACTTTCCCACATTTCACTGACCAGAGACAGCCTCAAATAATAAAAAATGAAGTACACTCAGTATAAGTAGAAGTGAGCAGCTCACTTCCTCTTCTGCTGCTCAGAGAGTTTAGAAGAGCTAATCTGCCTAGACTGGAGAAAACAATTTAGACTGTTCTAGGATTCTCCATCTATGGATTTCTGTTATCCCAGATTTTTAAAAATTATTTATTGAGTTTTGGCTGCACTGAATCATCTTTGCTGGGCACGGGCTTTCTCTCATTGCGGTGACTGGCTTCTCACTGCAGAGCACCTGCAGGCTCAGAAGTTTGTGACACACAGGCTTAGTTGCCCCGCAAAAACTGGAATCTTCCTGGACCAGCAAACACACATGTGTCTTCTGCATCGGCAGGCAGATTCTCATCCACTCTGCCACCAGGGAAGTCCATGTGTTCCCTTAGGTTATTAAAACTAGTGTAAGAGACATAAAGAGAGATTCTTCATAGGGGATACATACCCCCTTGTTCACCATACCTCTACACATCTTTATTTACCTTCTCAATTTCTGAGTGTATGGTACACTATTGCTAACTATGTACACATCGCTCTACAGCACATCTGTAGAACTTTTTTCATCTTGCATGACTGAAGCCCTACAGTCACTGAGCAACAGTTCTCCAACTCTTCCTTCTCATAGTCCTTGGCAACCATGATTATATTTTCTGTTTCCATGGATTTGATTAATTTCGATACCTCACAGAAGTGGAATCATGCAATCTTTGTCTTTTTTTGATTGGTTCATTTCACTTAGCATAATATCACCAAGGCTTATCCCTGAGGTCGCATATGACAAAATTCTTTTTTAAGGCTTCAAAACATTCCATTGTGTGCATGTTTATACAATATATATGATATATATAATCTTTATCTGTTTATCCACCAATGATCATTTAGAATACTTCCACATCTTGTGAACTTGGAATAATGCTGCAATGACCATAGATGTGCACACGATTTATTCAAGATCTCGCTTTCAATTTTTTATGGAAATACACTCTGGAGTTGGATTGCTAGATCATACAGCAGTTCTAAATTTTCTAAGGAAACTGCATACTGTTTTCTGTAAAGGTTGCACCATTTTTCATTTCCAACAATAGTATATAAGGTTCCAATTTCTCCATATCCTTACTAAAGTTGCTATTGTCTCTTTATTCATATTGACCATCAAAGAAGGTATGAAATAATTTCCATTGTGGTTTTAATTTGTATTTCCCTATTGATTAGTGATATTGAGCATCTTTTCATGTTTCTTGGCCATTTGTGGATCTTCTTTGGGGAAATGTCTATTCAATTCGTCCTCCCACTGTATTCATCAGCTCAGCCTGCCATGATGAAACAGACTGCATGGCTTAAACCACAGGAATTTGTTTTCTTCCAGTGCTGGAGCATGGAAGTTTGATATCAGGGTGCCATCGTGGTCAATCAGATTCTCTTCCTGGCTTATAGGTAGCCTTCATATTGGTGTATGCTTTTTTTTCCCTATTTCCTCAAATGCTTTATTTTGATAAGTCTAGTGCATTTTTTAATTTTTATTTTTTATATTGTATGGTGTATGCTTAATAACACTTTATCAGATATATATTTTACAAATATTTTCTACCATCCTGTAGGTTGTCTTTCACTCTGTTCCTTTGTTTCATTCTATGCGTCCGTTTCACTCTGTGTCCTTTGCTGCACAGACGTTTTAAAATTAACATAATCTCATTTGTCTAGTTTTACCTTGTTACTAATACTTGTGCACTTGGTATCATATCTAAGAAATCATTGCTGATTCAATGTCATGAAGCTTCACCCTTGTTTTCTTCTAGGAGTCTCATCAAGTCTTAAACTGAGGAAATGGCAACCACCTCCAATATTTTTGCCTGAGAAATGCACTGGACAGAGGAGCCTGGTGGGCTACAGTCCAAAAGATCACAAAGAGTCAACATGACTGAGTGACTAAGCATACACTTTATGCTAAAATTACACGTTTTGATTACTGTACCTTTGTAATATGTTCTCTAGCTTTTCTGTTCTTTCTAAGATTGTTTTTCCTATTTGGGGTCCTCCGAGATTCCTTATTAAGTGTAGGATGGATTTTCTGTATCTGAAAAAAATTCCAATGAGATTTTAATAGGAATTGCATTGAATCTTTAAATTGTTTTGGGTAGTATGAACACCTTAATAATATTAAGTCTCCAAATTCATAGATGTGAGATGCCTTTCTGTTTACTTGTGTCAGATTCCTTTCAGCAATACTTTGTAGTTTTCAATGTATAAGTCTTTCATCTTCTTAAGTTTACTCCCATTTATTTCATTCTTTTTGATACTATTATAAATAGGATTACTGGGATTTCTCTGATGGTGCAGTGGCTAAGACTCCACACTCCCAATGCGGAGAACTTGGGTTCAATCCCAGGTCAGGGAGCTAGATCCCACATGCCACAACAAAGACCTGGTACAAATAAATAAATAAAAATAATTTTTTTTAGAATTCAAACTTAGCTCTTGACTACAGTTTTAAAAAAATAAATAGCATTGTTTTCTTTTTTTATAAATTAATTTATATTTTTACTTTACAATATTGTGTTGGTTTTGCCGTACATTGACATGAATCCACCATGGGTGTACATATGTTCCCCTTCCAGAATTCTGAAAGGATTGTTTTCTTATTTTCCTTTCTGGAATGTTCATTGTTCATGCACGGAAAGGTATCTGAATGTTGATTTTTACTGTGGAACTTTCTGTGCAGGTTTTTTGTGTGTGCAATTTTAAAGATTTTCTACATGTAAAATCATGTCCTCTGTGAACAGACATAATTTTACTTCTTTCTTTCCAAATGGTAGCCTTTGGTTTCCTTTTCTAATCTAATGCCCCGGCTAGACTTCTAATATTATGTTGAACAGAAGTGTTGGGAATGGACATTCTTGCCTTTTTTTCATGATCTTAGAAGTTTTCAGCTTCTCACTGATGACTGTGATGTCAGAGATAGACTTTTCATATTGACCTTTATTATATTGCAGTCACTTCTTTCCTTTTCTACTTTGCTGATATTTTTGTCATGAAAACCTAGTAAATTCATTAGATATTTTATGGACATCAAATGAGGCACAGATGAAGTTTCATATTTTTTTAAAATTTTAAGAAAATTATGTAATGCTCCCAGTGGAAGCATAGGAGTTAATGATACAGAAATCACTTTCCATTCCTCATTTGCTAATCCTTGTCCTTGTTACTCTCTGGCTCAGAATTCTGTGTCCTTAATTAGAATGCCCAGAGTTTGGAAACATTAACTAACCAAAACACTGTTTCTCATAATTTTCTAGGTCAGCCTTCTGGGATGGCCTTCAGAATGGAGCACAGTAAACACCAGAAGATGAGTATTTCTTAAATCCTGTTGACAAAAAAAAATCCTCTTCATGGATCCAGTCACAGTTGAGAATAGGAGAAAACACAGAGATCCTGGAGACTGCTGCCTTCCTGTCCTGAATCGTTGGCACAATGTCTGATATCATCACTATCTTTATAGTTAATAAGAACAGCAACAATAGTAGCCTGTTCTATTTGTTACATTATTTACACAATATTTCAGACTTTAAGCATTTTATGTGAATAAACTTACTTAAACCTTAAAACAATCCTATAGTACCTATAAGTAGGTATATAGCTATCACCACTATAGATCAAGAAACAGGTTAAAAATATGTTTGATTATGTATCACTGGTAGTGCAATCTAATCCAAAACACCTTCTCTAAACCCCTAACAAATTGGTTAAAACTTTCATAGCTCAATAAAGTTTATTCATACATCTTATTCATACATATTTATATCATTCATCTGAGACATGTTTTTAACCTCAGTTATTTCATGCTGGGCTAGTGAGGGATATGCTAAGACATCTGACTAAGGGAAGCTTAAGGACATATTGGGCACTTTGTAGAGTGAACGGTCCAAGATGAATAAGCTTAAGGACATGTTGGGCAGTTTGTAGGGTGGACAGTCCAAGATGAAGAAACATAAGGACATGTTGGGCAGTTTGTAGAGTGGATGGTCCAAGATGAAGAAGGTGACATGATCCCTACCTCACAGCCTCCAACTCCTATAAGAGGAAGCAACTCGCAGCTGTGACAGGCCTCAGGTTTATGACTGAAAAGAAATAAATAAGAAAATAACTGAAGGACTTCACATAGGTTACATGCTTTTGAGTAGACTCATCATCTGGACATGATTTCAAATGCTCATTCTTATAGGAGGAAGTAACAAGTCCTTCCTTTGAGCTCTGATTAGCCAACTCTCCTGTTTGGAATCATTTGTTTAGCCTGCCCCTGTGTTGTGAGCTTTGAGAGCCTAGCCCATACTGTTAATTCTCAGAAGTCCAAGCCCAGCTCAAAGCCCCCGAGGGGCCCCTGATGTTTTGTGAATGAGTGATTCCACATTTAAACATTCATCTAGGAATAAGAAGATGAAAGAATGCTGAAGATAGTATTTGTGAGCTAGACTTCAAATGTAGAGGCGGTTGAGGGGATATATTGATGGCAATGGCGTATGCTCAAATTCATGCTGTATTAAATAGCTCACACAATGATTTATTGAATGTTATTAAATTTCATGTCCACTATAACATTAAGAATTAGAATGCATACCAATATATGGATCAGGAAACTAAGGAGAACCATCTAGTTGTACAGCCTTCTCCAAGCAGAATTGTTGAGGCCAGCTACTTTAATTCCAAACATTGTCTCTAGGGCATGGCAACTGCAACTTTCAGCTCATTTTCTTTATTGCCTAAATGTGTTTCTGCTGATCATCTTTTCTCTTCTCAATATCACTGCTTTGTCACCTTATTTTCCAGATGTGTTTTGTCCCCTCTGTAATTTTCCATATTTCCTTGTCCACCAAAGGTCCAGTAATAGAAAAACCCCTGGATTTCTTTATGAGCCCTTACCCTCTTCTTTCCCTGACCTCCAGCTATTCTCCCTGCCTTGCTCTTAATTTTATGCAGAAAGTTGAAGGGAAAGAACCTTAAGATATGAATTCTAGTTTTGATTCAGTATCCACTTAGGTCCTTGTTTTACACTCCAGTATTCAGATCCCCCCCCCCAACCAGGTATTTCCAAGAATTGTCAAAGTGTTAACTAAAGTCATGCATGTGAAAACACTTTATACAGTCCTAAAGAACTAAGAAATACATGTTGCCTTTTACTCACATGGAAGGGAATGTTCAGGGAACCATTAAGTAAGGAGTCTAGTTTGAAGAAATTGGTGGAAGCAGCAAAATTGCTGAAGCCAAGTGGCTCCAAGCGGGCTCAGAAACCAGTGTCCCCTCCCCGAGAAACAAGGACCCCTGGACAGCACTCCAGAGGAAAAGCTGGTAAGAGAAAGTTTGGGGATTTGCTCTAATTAGTTCCTCTAATCCCTGTAGAAAAGGGAATAAGTATGGCCTAGGCGTGTGGTGTGGACTTTGGGTAGGCATGGGTTTAAGGTGGACTGATCTGAGACATGAAGTTAGCACTGGGGCCTGAGGAAAATCTTATACATTTTCTGAGGTCCCGATTGTTCACCTGTAAAGTGAAGATAAGGATACATAACTCATACAGTGTTTGAAAGCATTACATCAAATGCAAAGCTGCTGACACATACAAGTATTTCAATAAATCCAGCTGTGATAATCAGGACCATGCTTTGTTAGTGTTTATGCCCAGACCTCTGCTCAATGCTTTACATGTCATGCATCCTTAACATTTATTTTCTGAATAGATGTGTCAGTGAACTATTTCCTAAGTAAGAAGGTTGGGAAGTAAAACCTAATAACAGGAAGTGCAGGAAGCTACCACTGAACTGGGCATCTGTGGTCACTGTGGAGACTCAGTCTCCTGAACCAGTAGTTAAAGACAGACCAAACAAAGCATAGGCAATGGACTTCCTGGTGGTTAAGTGGTTAAGACTCCATGCTTCCACTGCAGGAGGTGTGGGTTCCATTCCTGGTCAGGAAACTAAGATTCCACAAGCCATGCAATATGGCCAGGAAATAATGTAACATTAAAACAAAAAATACAAAAGTAAAAGTTTAAAAAATAAATGTAAAAAAAGTTTTGACAAAGTGTATAGATGCAAAAGTAGGAGGTCTCATAGTTTCTGATAAAACAGTGACTAACTCTCCAGACCCCACCAGCCTTCATCTTAAAACTCAGAAGAAAGGAGACTGGAGTGAAGAGGTACAGCCTATGAGAAAGAAAGGGTCATGTGTATCAAAAGGTCAGCGAGCCCCAGGATGACAACTACCTCTGTGAGTGACCCTGCTGGCCCACTTACCGAGAAGGGGTTATGAGGTCTTGATCCAATAACCTCACTTCACCATTTGGGCCCCTAATCATCCCCTTGCTCCATGACTCGGGGTACAGGATCGAGGC
>SRVM01015384.1:0-11092 GCA_007570785.1 Antilocapra americana | reverse complement strand
TAAGCAAAATAGAGGGAAAAAAAGCTAAATTTATCAAGAATAAGGGCAAAGTCTCAAATAAACAATACTATAAATGGCAGAACGGATATGACCCTTGACACTACACAAAAACCAAGGATCATAAGAAACTACCATGAATAATATACATCTCTTTCCCTTCCCCCTCCAAAAAAAATATCATATGACTTAGAAGAAATTGTTAAACTCCTAGAGCAAAAAAGCCTACAAAGACTGAATGATGAAAAAATAGAAAATCTAAATAGACAAATTACTAATAAAGAGATTGAATCAGCTATCTGAAGTGTCCCCAAAAGATAATAAGTCCAGGACCATATGGCTTTGTTGGTGAATTCCAACATTTAAAGAATTAAAAAATTCTAAAGGATCTTCCCTAGACAGGAAAACTGGATAGGGTATATAAACTCGAACCCAAAACAATAAAGTAAACGGAAATGGGATCATACTTATCAATAATTACCTTAAATGTAAACGGGCTGAATGCCCCAACCAAAAGACAAAGATTGGCTGATTGGATACAAAAACAAGACCCCTATATATGTTGTCTACAAGAGACCCACCTCAAACCTAGGGACACATTTAGACTGAAAGTTAAAGGCTGGAAAAAGATATTCCATGCAAATAAAGACCAAAAGAAAGCAGGAGTGGCAATACTCATATCAGATAAAGTAGACTTTAAAATAAAAGCTGTGAAAAGAGATAAAGATGGATATTACATAATGATCAAAGGATCAATCCAAGAAGAAGATATAACAATTATAAATATATATGCACCCAACATAGGAGCATCACAATATGTAAGGCAAATGCTAACAAGTATGAAAGGGGAAATTAACAAGAACACAATAATAGTGGGAGACTTTAATACCCCACTCACAGTACTGGATAGATCAACTAAACAGAAAATTAACAAGGAAACACAAACTTTAAATGATACAATAGACCTGTTAGACCTAATTGATATCCATAGGACATTCCACCCCAAAACAATGAATTTCACTTTTTTCTCAAGTGCACACGGGACCTTCTCCAAAACAGATCACATCCTGAGCGATAAGTCTAGCCTTTGTAAATTAAAAAAAAAATGAAATCATTCCAAGCATCTTTTCTGGCCACAACGCAGTGAGGTTAGATATCAATTACAGGAGGAAAGCATTTAAAAATTCCAACATATGGAGGCTCAACAACACGCTGCTGAATAACCAACAAATCACAGAAGAAATAAAAAAAGAAATTAAAATATACATAGAAATGAATGAAAATGAAAACACAACAACCCAAAACCTATGGGACACTATAAAAGCACTGCTAAGGGGAAGGTTCATAGCAATACAAGCTTACCTAAAGAAACAAGAAAAAAGTCAAATAAATAACCTAATTTTACACCTAAAGCAACTAGAAAAGGAAGAAATGCAGAAGCCCAGGGTTAGTAGAAGGAATGAAATCTTAAAGATCAGGGCAGAAATAAATGCAAAGGAAACAAAAGAGACCATATCAAAAATCAACAAAGCCAAAAGCTGGTTCTTTGAGAAGATAAATAAAATTGACAAACCATTAGCCAGACTCATCAAGAAACAAAGGGAGAAGAATCAAATCAACAAAATTAGAAATGAAAATGTAGCGATCACAACAGAAAACACAGAAATACAAAGGATCATAAGAGACTATTATCAGCAACTATATGCAAATAAACTGGACAACTTGGAAGAAATGGACAAATTCTAAGAAAAGTATAACTTTCCAAAACTAAACCAGGAAGACATAGATAATCTTAACAGACCCATCACAAGCAAGGAAATTGAAACTGTAATCAGAAATCTTCCAGAAAACAAAATCCCAAGACCAGATGGCTTCACAGCTGAATTCTACCAAAAATTTAGAGAGGAGCTAACACCTATTCTACTCAAACTCTTCCAGAAAATTGCAGAGGAAGGAAATTTCCAAACTCATTCTATGAGGCCACCATCACTCTAATTCCAAAACCCAACAGAGATGCCACAAAAAAAGAAAACTACAGGCCAATATCATTGATGAACATAGATGCAAAAATCCTTAACAAAATTCTAGCAAATAGAATCCAACAATGCATTAAAAAGATCATACATCATGATCAAGTAGGCTTTATCCCAGGGATGCAAGGATTCTTCAATATTCACAAATCAATCAATGTAATACACCACATTAACAAATTGAAAAATAAAAACCACATGATTATCTCAATAGATGCAGAGAAACCCTTTGACAAAATTCAACATCCATTTATGATAAAAAGCATCCAAAAAGCAGGAATAGAAGGAACATACCTCAACATAATAAAAGCTATATATGACAAACCCACAGCAAACATTATCCTCAATGGTGAAAAACTGAAAGCATTTTCCCTAAAGTCAGGAAGAACACAAGGGTGCCCACTGTCACCACTACTATTCAACATAGTTTTGGAAGTCTTGGCCACAGCAATCAGAGCAGATAAAGAAATTAAAGGGATCCAGATTGGAAAAGAAGTAAAACTCTCACTATTTGCAGACGACATGATCCTCTACATAGAAAACCCTAAAGACGCTACCAGAAAATTACTAGAGTTAATCAGTGAATATAGCAAAGTTGCAGGATACAAAATCAACACACAGAAATCCATTGGATTCCTATACACTAAGAATGAGAAGACAGAAATGGAAATTAAGGAAACAATTCCATTCACCATCGAAACAAAAAGAATAAAATACTTAGGAGTATTTCTACCTAAAGAAACCAAAGACTATATAGTTATATAGTTTTTATATAGAAAACTATAAAACACTGATGAAAGAAATCAAGGAGGACACAAATAGATGGAGAAATATACAGTGCTCATGGATTGGAGGAATCAATATAGTGAAAATGAGTGTACTACCCAAAGCAATCTATAGATTCATTGCAATTCCTATCAAGCTACCAGAGGTCTTTTTCAGAGAATTGGAACAAATAATTTCACAATTTATATGTAAATACAAAAAAACTTGTATAGCCAAAGCAATTTTGAGAAAGAAGAATAGAACTGGAGGAATCAACCTACCTGATGTTAGGCTATACTACAAATCCACAGTCATTAAGACAGTATGGTACTGGCACAAAGACAGAAATATAGATCAATGGAACAGAATAGAAAGCCCAGAGATAAATCCACGCATCTATGAACACCTATGAACACCTTATCTTTGACAAAGGAGGCAAGAATATACAATGGAGAAAAGACAACCTCTTTAACAAGTGGTGCTGGGAAAACTGGAAAACCACTTGTAAAAGAATGAAACTAGAATGCTTTCTAACACCATACACAAAAAGAAACTCAAAATGGATCAAAGATCTAAGCATAAGACCAGAAACTATAAAACTCCTAGATGATAACATAGGAAAAACACTCTCTGACATAAACCAAAGCAGGATCCTCTATGACCTACCTCCCAGAATATTGGAAATAAAAGCACAAATAAACAAATGGGACCTAATTAAAATTAAAAGCTTCTTCACAATAAAGGAAACTATAAGCAAGGTGAAAAGGCAGCCTTCAGAATGGGTGAAAATAATAGCAAACAAAGCAACGGACAAACAATTAATCTCAAAAATATACAAACAACTCCAGCAGCTCCATTCCAGAAAAATAAACGACCCAATCAAAAAGTGGGCCAAAGAACTCAACAGACATTTCTCCAAAGAAGACATACAAATGGCTAACAAACACATGAAAAGATGCTCAACATCATTCATTATCAGAGAAATGAAAATCAAAACCACAATGAGGTACCACTTTACACCAGTCAGAATGGCTGCCATCCAAAAGTCTACAAGCAATAAATTCTGGAGAGGATGTGGAGAAAAGGGAACCTTCTTGCACTGTTGGTGGGAATGCAAAGTAAGACAGCCACTATGAAGAACAGTGTGGAGATTCCTTAAAAAACTGAAAATAGAACTGCCATACAACTCAGCAATCCCACTGCTGGGCATATACACCGAGGAAACCAGAATTGAAAGAGCCACGTGTACCCCAATGCTCATCACCGCATTGTTTACAATAGCCAGGACATGGAAGCAACCTAGATGTCCATCAACAGACGAGTAGATAAGACTGCAGTGGTACATATACACAATGGAATATTACTCAACCATTAAAAAGAATTCATTTGAATCAGTTCTACTCAGGTGGACGGAACTGGAGCCTATTATCCAGAGTGAAGTAACAACAATACAGTATACTAACATATATATATGGAATTTAGAAAGATGGTAATGAGAACCCTGTAAGTGAGACAGCAAAAGAAACGCAGATGTATAGAACAGTCTTTTGGATTCTGTGGGAGAGGGCAAGTGTGGGATGATATGGGAGAATGGCATTGAAATATGTAAATTATTATATGTGAAATCAATCGCCAGTCCAGGTTTGAGGCTCAGGGCTGGTGCACCGGGATGACCCAGAGAGAGGGAATTGGGAGGGAGGTGGGCAGGGGGTTCTGGAAGGGGAACATATGTATACCAATGGCAGATTCATGTCAATGTATGGCAAAACCAACACGATAATGTAAAAATAAAATAAAATAAAAATCATCTCATATGATCATCTTAATACATGCAAATTAAGGTAATGACAGAATTCAACGTATGATGTTGAAGTTGTTATAAAGGGAACATAGCTCAAAAAACAATAAAGGGTATATATGACAAGCTTATAATCATATCAAACTCAACAATGAAAAGCTGACAGCATTTTATCTAAGATCATGAGTAAGACAAGGATGTTCATTCTCATCAATTTTATTCAGTATAGTACTGAAAATCCCAGTTACAGCAACAAGACAAGGGAAAAAAAAGAAATCAAAATTGAAAAAGAGACAGTTTCAATAAAATTATCATTACTTGACCTGGAGAAGGAAATGGCAGCCCACTCCAATATTCTTGTCTGGAGAATCCCATGGACAGGGGAACCTGGTAGGCTACAGTCCATTGGGTCACAAAGAGTCAGATACTACTGAGCACAAACACACACACACATCATTACTTGAAGATTCATAATACAGTATGTAGAAAATCCTAAAAACATCAGCAAAAAAGAAAACTATTAGGACTCATCAATAAATTCAACAAAGTTGCAGAATAAAGTCATATACAGAAATCTGCTCTACCTTCAGCTATTAGCTTACCACTTGAGTACCAGATATGTCTCTGAACAGTTATTGTTGTATCGTCCTTTGATGTAGAGATTAATAAAATGATTAAGGGAACTTAAATGCACATCATTTCATCAATATTTTTATTTATAAAAATATTTTGGTTTTGGTTCCCTAAACATAGTGAAACTATAAGATGAAACTTGATAACTTTAATATCATCATCATAATAAACTGAAGATAAACCTCTAGTGTAAGATCATCAAAGAAACTAAGTAACTGAGGATTTCAATGGTGTTCTGATGAATCAAATTAGTTTAGAACTGGATCTAGAAATTCACTTTTTTTCTTCCTGCAGAATCCATTTAGAGAATAAAAATAAATGATTTTATATGTGTGAAATTATACAAATAATTGAAATCTTGCTGGATAACATGCAACTTCAGAAATGAAATCACAGACAGTTAATGAGGGAAAAAAAAGATATTGATTAATAGCATACCAATGAAAGACTGCTATATTCCAAAGTAAGAAGATGAATAAGATTGTTTAGGCAATAAAGAAACATTAAAAATAATTAAGAGTAAATAAATTAATAAATAATCACTATATGTAATAAATCTATTAATTTCATAAATTTAACAAGAGCAATAATAATAATTAAGTGGAGAGTCCATTTGAGTTTTATTATATGTCTGATTTGACTGGAGGAAGATGATGTAGATTCTGGGTAACAATAAATCATACTAAAATATCATTTAACCTTCCTGATATGATCAATTAGCTTCAAGTGTGAAGAATTAAAGTTCGGCCTTTTCTAAAGTTGTTACAACATTCATGGAGGAAAATACAAAACAAGAAATCTAATCACATGCTTGCATAACACAGATAAGTGAGGGCAAATGCCTTAGAGATTTAAGTCCCAACTGTCACTAAGTAAAAATTAAGTGTTCTCTGTCTATATCACTCACCTGCCAGAGACAAGCCCAGGAGAACTTGCTCATCGCAGGTAGGTTTCTGAGTTGCCAGATTTGAAGAATGAAGAATAAGAACTTTAAATTTCAAAAAGTAAGGAATCAACTATTTTGAGACTTTTAAATGAACACTTTATTTACTTATTTCCTTTGGTTAATAATCTGTAATCTAATGGAAAAAGCATTGCATTTCTTTCTTTAAATTAATTTATTTATTTTAATTAAAGGTTAATTACTTTACAATATTGTGGTGGTTTTGCCATACACTGACATGAATCAGCCATGGGTGTACATCTGTCCCCCATTGTAGTTCTTATTAAAGCATGGCAAATCAGATTTATTTTGATTAGCAAACAATTTTACATATGTATGTCTTAGACAAAATTAAGGGGGAACATTGGCTTTAAGCACTGTGAACAGGTATAACTAAGCCTTAAGATTTTTTTTTTAATATTTTAACAGTAAAAAGTGTCATGTTGTGTGTGTTATGTGTGCTCAACTACTAAGTCATGTCTGACTCTTTGTGACTGCAAGAACTGTAGCCCAACAATCTCCTCTGTCCATGGGATTTTCCTGGCAAGAATACTAGAGTGAGTTGCTGCTTCCTTCTCCAGGGGATCTTCCTGAGCCTCAGATTGAACTTGTGTCTCCTGCATTGCAGGTAAATTCTTTGCCTCTGTGCATAATGACTTATTACAATACTAATACTATTAATAATTTGTGCAAATTCAATCCATAAAAAACACATATCATATTTACTCATCTAAAACAAAATCAGTTCATCATTCATACTCCAGTTCTCATATACCAACAGAGTGCATACACACACAAGCACACACATGCACACACATACAAACATACACACAAACAGAAGCTTATATCAAATATATGTTTGTTACTTTGGTCCCAACTATTTTTAATGAACAAGCCAGGTTAGAATCTAAAGGGATGAAAATGCATTAGCTAAAATGTCTTGTTTCTGCTTGTTTCTGTAATTTTTATTTATCTGGTCAAGAGACATGTCCTTTGGCACCAGACTACTCCTGCACATAAGTAATAATAATGTGGCCAAGCAGGAAAATATTTCTAGAGAAAATTTTACTAAATTTCATCTAATGCTCAATATCTACATTAAAAAGTAGAGCAGAGACAGCAATACTAAGTCATTCCTTTTTTTCAAAACCAGGGATAAGTTCATTCTGTCATTATTTAATACACAATAATAAGCAAACTGGGCTCCCCAAGTGGCTCAGTGGTAAGGAATCCGCCTGCAGTTCAGGAGATGAAGGTTCGATCCCAGATATCAGATGATGCCCTAGAGAAGGAAATGGCAACCCACTGCAATGTCTTTGCCTGGTAAATCCCAAGGACTGAAGAGGCTATTAGGCTTCAACATTGAGTTGAAAGAGCCAGACACGTTAGCGATTGAACAAACAAATGAACAAATAAACACATTATGATTCTTAAGTACTCAAGAAATATAATCACTTGTATTCTTAGTTGCATAGGTATCTTTAAAATATTAGGTTGAATATTCTAACCTTGTCTTTAATTAAAGTGTTATTTTCATATTATGTTTGACATGCAATGAGCTTTCAGTAAAGAACTGAGGTTAGAGGGTTTGGGATTGACAGGTACACACTGCTGTGTTTACAATGGATAGCCAAGAAGGACTTACTGTACAGCACAGGGAACTCTGCTCAATATTATGTAACAATGTAAATGGGAAAATAATTTGAAAAAGAATAGATACATCACTTCCAGAGTTTCTGCCCAGTATTAAGCTACGTATACATGTATACGTATAACTGAATCACTTTGCTGTACGCCTGAAACTATCACAACAATGTTAATCAACTATATTTCAATCTAAAATAAAATGTTTAAAAAAAGAGATTAGGACACAGGATGAGAAGGAGCTGGAAAGCTGAATTGTGGACTTCTTCCTGGGTAAAATCTTGTGCCTCAAGGCAGGGCCACACTCAGAACTCAAAACATTTCATTGTAAACTGCTCAGAAATTCCCCAGACATGTCTCCAGATCCCCTGTTCATGCTGTGTGAAGTTCTAAAGAAGAGGAAGGGAAAAAAATCATCTATCCTTGCCCACCACCCTCTACACTGCAATCATAATCATTCTCTATGTCTATGAGCCTGTCTCTGTTTTGTCTAATAAATAAGCTCATCTGTTTAGAAAAAAAAAGAACTGAAGTGAAGGTTCTGACTAGTCACATACATCATAGATGACATCCAAATTTAGAGTCAGACTTTCATCCCACACTTAACCTTTTAAAATCAAATAGTGAGGAAATTTGTATGGGCTATTTTCTTAGAATAAAATGTACTGAAATGAATTATATCCGATTTACAGGTAATATTTAGTCTGAAAAAGAGTGAAAACATCGATCTGTCATTGTCTCAGTCATTTCTGGAGCATTTTTACAAGAAGAATAAAGAAGAATGGATGGGGAAAATTGCACTTCCTTGAAAGAATTTCTTCTCTTGGGAATTAGTAGTAGCCCTGTAATCAAAGTGACTCTGTTTACCACATTTCTGGTTGTTTATCTCATTATTCTTGTTGCAAATCTCGGGATGATCGTTTTAGTTAGAACAGACCCCCAGCTGCACACACCCGTGTACTTTTTCCTCAGCCACCTCTCCTTCAGTGACCTCTGCTATTCCACAGCCATTGGACCCAGGATGCTGGCAGGCTTCCTCTTCAAGAACAAATCAATCCCCTTCTATGGCTGTGCTCTGCAATTCCTGATCTGTACCTTTGCAGATTCTGAGTGTCTACTGCTGGCAGTCATGGCCTATGATCGGTACATGGCTATTAGCAACCCTTTGCTTTATACAGTCAAGATGTCTGGCAAGGTGTGCTCCCTGCTGACGGCTGGGGTTTATATGGTGGGAATTATGGATGCTTCGATAAATACAATATTAACTTTCTGCTTATGTTTCTGTGGGTCAAATGAAATTAACCATTTCTTCTGTGATGTCCCTCCTCTCCTCTTGCTATCTTGCTCAGATACACAGGTCAATGAGTTAGTGATATTTATCATTTTTGGCTTCATTGAACTAATTACCCTCTCAGGTCTTTTTGTGTCTTACTGTTACATTATATTAGCAGTAATTAAGATCCACTCTGCTGAAGGGAGGTTCAAGGCTTTCTCCACCTGTACCTCCCACCTAACTGCTGTGGCAATTTTCCAGGGAACCCTGCTCTTCATGTATTTCAGGCCAAGTACTTCCTACTCTCTAGATGAAGACAAAATGACCTCCTTGTTTTATACCCTTGTGATTCCCATGTTGAATCCTCTGATTTACAGCCTACAGAACAAAGATGTGAAAGAGGCTCTGATGAAATGTAAAAATAAAAAATGGTTCCATTGAAAATTTGCTCGTATACATTTTTCTCCCAATGTTACACAATAATTTATGAAAATCAAAATTGATTTGGGTAATGTTGTGTGATTCTGTTTGTATTTATACTGTCTTCCAATCCAGCAATATGTATGATTTCCTAAATGCCACAGGTTTAATTTTATATCCTAAACTTCTGTTTAATACTCCTTATTTATGGAAAAATTTTGGACTTTTCATTTGTCAAATTTGTGTTTCTTCAGTATTTATGTATGTCAATTTTTAAAAAAAAATTCTTAAAGTTAGTGTTTTCCTAGTTGCTCTTGCACTCTATGTGGGCTTTATTTCATTGTGACTCCATCTGCTTTTATACTAATGAATCTTGCCATATAATGGAAGTGACCAATGTCAATTAAATATTTATTAAAATTATTTCTAACAGATTTTAATTATGACATAATATAAAAAGCCTTACTACTGTTCAGTCACTGTGTCCAACTCTTTGTGACTCCGTGAATTTAAGCACGTCCGGCTTCCCTGTATACACACATAATCCTAACATCATTTTTATGTAAAAACTAAAAGACAAATAGTGTAGAAAACACCTAGTTATCCCTATGGGATGTAAATATGTTTAGATTTTTTATGTTTTTACAAAATCTTTGTTTCATGAACTAAAGTTTTTAATGGAAAGTGTTTGTGTGTCTGTGTAAATGTGTGAGGGTGAATGGGTATGCATTTGTTTTCTAATGTATTGAATGAAAACAAAGTGACTATATAAGGATTGGTAAACCTGAAATTAAGAATGCCTGCAGATCAGAGCCATTCACTGTTTCTGAATAAGTATAATATTTGGCATTAAAGTAGAGGGGGACCAAAGGCAAACTATTCTGAAGGTCTATATTCCATGTGTAATCAGCTTACTTGTATGAAATATCAGATGATAAATTACATCATATCTGTTACTTATTCTTGAGAGACTAAGGGTTCACCATCCAGGGAGCAGACACAGAGATAATTATATAATCTAGGTTAGGCAGGAGGCAATGCTGAACCCTCCTGCAGATAGAAATGCATGCAATGAACAAGTCAGGAATTCTGGGACACATACTGATATCTTCGTGGTTTCTCTGATTTATATTTGAGATTTTCTTATTTTTTAATACTTTTTTGAAAGAAGGCATTTTATATAAACAAAGGAACATATGAAATAGTACGCATATTTTTATTTTAGTTAGTTGTACAACTTGTTTATTTTAAATACATATAAATAGGGAATAAAAAAGAACCAAACATGCATTATGGAAATGGTCAGTTATTTTTTACTATTATAAAAATTTACCTATTATATTATGCATTATGTATAACATATGTATTATATTTCTATAAATGTTTTAAGTTTTAAAGGAAAGTATTTTTGCTTAATTATGTCTTTCTAAGCAGATATACGAGTTAAGTCCTAGGGTTGAAAACTTGCACAGTGATCACTAAACCACTGTTCCAATGCTCTTCTCTATCCCTCGTCTACATTCAACTCCTGTTTTTTAAATTTTCCTAGAACATAAGAGGACAAGCGGAGGAGAAAGGAATGATATAGG